>OW240920.1:119173544-119266868 GCA_933207985.1 Pelobates cultripes
TCCAGCCAGATATTCCTCTCCTTATGGATGGGACCTCTGGGTCTTCCTTCTTATTCCCTCCTCTTTGCAGGGGTTTGAGGGACCTTGTAGATTTTTGTATATATTTTGTATTTATATTTACACTCTCACACTTGGTTTGATGTAGGTGTTAGGCTTGTGGAATAGAAGCTTTCATCTGGGTTTTCTTCTATGATGTGTCTGGTTACATAAAGCCCCTTATAATTACCCGCACTGCAGTTTAGACCATTTTGGTTCTTTATATTTATTTGGAAATCATGTTTCCATTGTATTCTTTGTTGTTTTTTATGTGCTTTATTTAGATTTATTAGCTCTCTGATTACAGCTGTGTTCTTAAATACAGAGTTATTTCTTCCATGAAGCTATTTCAGCTTTGTGGTATATGTTTGTTGGCCCTTAGAGGCCTCTGTACCTAGCGTACTCAGTCTGTTTGCTACTAGGTTTATTTTTGTTTATCTCTTAGCAACTGGACAGAACGTTATGTATCCAAGATGGCGGCGGGTTGTCGGGAGGGGCTGCTTTACTTAATTATGCAAGGGAGGTGTTGGGAATTATGGTCTGTCCTGTCTGTTTGGGTCATGTTTTTAATGGCGAGTGCACTTTGTTTTTGTAAGGACCTGCATTGATAAAGGGGATAACCCGAAATGTCTGTATCTTATGTCCTTGTTAATAAATCTTTTTGTAGCACTTGTTGTGCACATTTGCAATTGTTTGCGCTGCCCTAATTTTTTCTATTTTTTGTGGATTACTTTACCCTGCTCGGAGCTGCAGAAAGAGGTGTCAGCAGCACAATAGGAACATTTTGTATTTATATTTTCTCTGGGTACTGCAGTAATCCTTACCTCAGCTATATAGTGGTCATAAAATCATATTAATTGAAAAGGGTAGAGTACAATGTATCCAGGAGGTAAGGTCAGTTGCCAAGGGTAGGTAGAGCATGCATCTAACTATAGATATTAAGAATGCATTGTGTGACATATACCGGAGCTGTAATCCAAGTAAGTGTAATACGTTTGGAGCAACCTTGGATAGACTACGATTGGCAAAGAAGTTGATCGGAAAAATTATAACATTTTCTATGTGGAACTCACATGAGTCTGGATAGGGTAGATTAGAGAAATCTGTCAGAATGGGGTGAGATAAAAGGATAAGCTAGGGGAAGATAAGAGGATAAGGTTGTTGGCTGAGTGGAAGGATATAATACATTGTACGTTTTTATTAACTCAAGGCGATATTATGAAGATTGTTTACGGTTATGTTGAGATTATAGGTGAGAAATAGGATTTTAAATGGGATGGTAAGGAATTCAGGAAAGAATCACCATAATTAAGATATGTAAGAGGTGTTATTAGGAATATCTCTGGATAATGAAAATACCTTGGCAACAAAAATTGAGTATAGATCTAGAATAATATGGTAAATATACCACGGATTAATGAAAGGTGGTTTCCATTCATGATTATGGGAGAGTGTGTATGGACAAGTGTTAATGGCCGAATATGACTTATATTAATATATATTTAATAAAATAGCACTCCATCTACAGCATCTTAGAGAGATAAGATTTATCTCATCGAGGGAACAGAGGTATATCTGAGTGCTATCAGTTTTTACAGGAATGCAAAGTAAGTTATTTGAATCCCAAGAGATGTAGTATGATGTGAAAGTAAGTCACCAAAACTGAAGATTGAGAGAAGGTTATACTAAATGCAGCTGGTGTGTCTGTTTGAATAGTGGGTATTTCACCAGGGCTGGACTTCCTATAGGAACAGTAGGAATATGTATCTTTTTTGGATTTTAGGAGGGCCGTGAGAGGGGATAAATACCAGGAGCCTTGGCCAGTTTGCCCTGTCGTCCAGTCAGCAGGGCCGGCGCTACCTGTAAGGCGACCTAGGCAGCTGCCTAGGGCACAACTTAGCAGGGGGCGCTGGATCCCTGCACCAGGAATCACCGGTGCGGCTCCAACATGCTGCGCCGCCTGAGCGCTTTTACAAGCCTCAGGCGGCGCAGCACTGCTGTATGGAAGGCGGCCGGATTTGAGTGACCGGCAGGAGGGAAACGCAGAGCGCTCCCTCCTGCCGGTCTCTCAATGTAGCGTGGCCGGGGGCGCAGAACGCGGGACAGGAACCTCTGTTTCCTGTACCCGGCCGCCGGCGGACTGACAGGAAGTGCTCACTTCCTGTCAGTCTGCCAATGGCCGGGTACAGGAAACAGAGGTTCCTGTCCCGCGTTCCGCGCCGCCCGGCCATGCTACATTGGCAGGAGGGAAGAGGAAGAGGAGGGTAAGGACCAGTGGGGGAGGAGAGAGGGGGGACCACGGGGGAGGGCACCACTGGGGAGAAGGGACACCGGCGACCACTGGGGAGCATGGGACACCAAGGACCACTGGGGAGGAGGAGGGATGGGGGACAGCGACCACTGGGGAGGAGGGAGGAGGAGGGGGTCTAAGGACAACTGGGGAGGAAGGACCACTGGGGAGGAGGAGGGGGGGGGACAAAGGACATCTGGGGAAATACAAGGACCACCGGCGGAGGAGGGAGAGGGGACGACCACCAAGGACTCCATCATGACCACTGGGGAGGAGGAGGAGGGGGGGACCATGACCACTGGGGAAGGAGGAGGAGGAGAGGAGGGGGGGACCAAGGACCACTGGGGAGGAGGAGGACGGGGACCAAGGACCACCGGGGAGAGGAGGGGGGACCAAGGACCACCGGGGAGGAGGAGGGGACTATGACCACTGGGGAGGAGGGGAGGGACACCAAGGATCACCAGCGAGGAGGCACACTAAGGACCACTGGGGGAGGAGTAAGGACCACTGGGGGAGGAGGGGGGGTAAGGACCACTGAAGGAGGAGGGGGGAAGGTCCACTAGGGGTTTGCCAGAGGGAGGACCACTAAGGGGGGGGGAAGAGGGGAAGGACCACCAAAGGGGAGGGAGGGAGGACCACTAAGAGGGAGAAGGGGGAGTGAGAAGACCACCAAGGGGGGACTGCAGAGGGACAGGGGGCCAAGGGAGAGCACTAAGGGACAGAAAGGGAGAACACTAATTGACAGGAGGGGAGAGCACTATGACATTTTTTTAACAAAATAAAGAGCTTCTCCCCTCTCAGTCCCTATCCTACCCCACAAACCCTCTCTTTTACACTACACACATACACAATTCATCCCCACACACACACAGAAACATACAATGCATCCTTACTCACACACAGACACACCCGAAACACACAATGCATCCCTTACGCTCACACAAACACTCATTCTCTTACACACAGAAACAAAATGCATCTCTTACACACTCAATGCACCCCTTACAGACACACACTGCTTTCAATTACATACACAGAAACACAACTTGCATCCCTTACACACACACACACACACCCAGAAACATACAATGCATTCCTTACACGCAAACACACACTGCATCCACTATACACACACTACATCCCTTACACAAATTTGTATTCCTATACACTACATTCTATAAGAACAGACACACATTGCATCCTCTACAATAACACATAAAACATCCCCTACACACGTACACTCCACTACCTGTGAGCAGTGGCGTACACATGATCCATGGGGCCCCAGTGCGAAAATTGATCCATGGGCCCCCCCCCCCTGCGCGCGGGCCGGGCTGCAACACATGGTGGTGGACACCTGGTCGCAGTGGTTACAGGGCTGCAACCCCTGCGACCGCGGTATGTACGCCAGTGCATGCAGATGCACACACACTTAAAGGACCACTACAGACACCCAGATCACTTTAGCTCAATGAAGTTGTCTGGGTGTCAGGTCCCTCTAGTTTTAACCCTGCAGCTGAAAACATAGCAGTTTCAGAGAAACTGCTATGTTTCACTGAGGGTTAATCCAGCCTCTAGTGGCTGTCTCACGGACAGCCGCTAGAGGAGCACACTGAACGCCCATAGGAAAGCATTGAGTAATGCTTTCCTATGGGCGGTTTGAATGGGTGCGCGGTCGCATTCGGAGCTGAGAGGCTGAGGGATCCGCAGCGCCAAGGAGAAAGGTAAGTGCTGAAGACACACACACTCTTACAGACGCACTAGCTAACAGACACACACATTTACTGACAGAGATACAGTCAGCGACAGACATACATACACACTCACTTACAAAACACACCATCCCATCCACCAGCAGACACACACACCAACACCTCACCTAACACCCACACACCTCACTCTAACACCTCACACACACACTAACACCTCGCCACACACCAGCAGACACACACCAACACCTCACACACACCAACACCAACACCTCACTAGCAGACACACAATACCCAACACTCACTCTAACACTCACACACACTCTAACACTCACTCTAACACTCACTCTAACACTAACACTCACTCTAACACTCACTCTAACACTCACACACACTCTAACACTCACACACTAACACTCACACGTTTAAAAAAAAAAAAATTAATCCTCCCTTTTGGAGTGCTGGGGGGATTCCCTGGGGTCCAGTGGTGCTCCTGGGCGGGTGGCTGGTCGGTCAGGCGCGCGCCGTGTAGGGATGCCGGCGCCGTCATCTTCCGGCTCCGGTATCAGTGCGGTGCGCGAGGGAGCTGAAGAGGAAGCACTGAGTGCTCCCTCGCACGTCCGCCTGCCCGACCGGCCACCCGCCCGCCGGGGTCAGCAGGGCCAGCCTCGGGGGGCCCTGGTGTGGTCGGCTCCTGGGCCCCCCAGGGGAAGAGGTTGGCCCAGTGGGTACACACTGGGTCGCAGGGGCGGCCGGGCCCCCTGGTGGGCCGGGCCCAGTCGCAGCCGTGACCCCTGCGACCCTGGTATGTACGCCACTGCCTGTGAGAGAACTCATGGGTGGGCCATGTAGGTGGATTTATGGGTGGGCATTGAAGGCATACTCACGGTCAAGCCCTGGCACTGCTTCCTGTTCTACACCAAACCTGTGGAGCCAGACTGAGCCCATCATCAGCCTCTTGTCCTCATCTGGTGGTAAGTAGGCAATCCAATATATTATTAGTGGCACTAATCTCTACTTTACCTCACATTAAATGGATACTATAGTCACCAGAAGCACTACAGCATAATGTAGTGGTTCTGGTGTCTATAGCCTGTGCCTGTAGGCTTTTTAATGTAAACACACTGTCTTTTCAGATAAAAGACACTTTGTGAAGACTGGCGTTGGCTCATATGGCAGAGCATATGGGCGGGGCATTGTGATGTCACATGGTGGGCAGGACATATGGGGGGCGGCAAATTTTTTTTTGCCTAGGGCGGCAAAAATCCTTGCACCGGCCCTGCTAAGCAGACAGCTCCCTGAGCTTGGCATAAATGGTTCTAATGATTCACTAGCTCTATGCTTTCTAAGGACTGTCCCTTAGCACTCACGTGTCCACTCGTCTCCTTACCTTCTTACTAGCAGGCAAAAGCTCCTGGTTTATAGTCTGGAACAGAGAAAAGGTGTGTGTAGAAGAAAGGGGACATGCAACAGTGTTACAGAGAAAACAACCATACAGCACCCACACACATACACAGCACTCACACACATACAGCACCCACACACATACAGCACCCACAGACATACACAGACCAAAGTCAGCCATTATCTTAACTTATTTCCTTATCAGCCAGTCCACACAAGTTTTGTTCCCCTACATCTTCTTAAGGTTCCATACTTAAGCAAGAGTATTTGAAAAATAGTGTGTAAAAAAATAAATAAAAAAGTTTTTTTTTTTTTTAATCATTAGGCCTATACTATGAGCATGGGCCTGGAGCTGCAGCTCCATTAGTCCCTATGTTAATCCAACCCTGCCCTTTAAGCCCAACCTTTCTAAGGTCCGGTAATACGTAACTATGCTTTTCTTTGTACTGTGTGACTGTTCTGCATGTTGGGTTGTTTTCTATCGTGACACTTGTCTACAGTAATTAATCTCATATGAAGGATTCTGCCAAGTTCACCAATAATCCTAGACTTGCCACAGCATTTAGGACTGAAACTCTTTCAATGATTCATCGAAATTATTAGAGGTGTTTTGTCAGAGATGTTTATAAATTTCCAGAATCAATTAATATTTTGACCAGACGTGAAATATTCTTCTGAAACGCAAATTGCATTTAGTATACAGTATAGAAGAAAGTATTTTTATCTGCCCAAGTGTTAGTTCACTCAGGTAGCTCTCTCAACTATAAAGTCATCTTTGAAATTGAAGGCAATAAGTTATATAGTATATCGGTAAGTTATATTCTATTACATTTTACGACATATGATATGAAAAAATGATCTTGTAGTTTTTCTTTTAATGGTATATAGTTTAGGGTAATTAAATACTTTGACATTTTTGTTAATTTGTCAAGACAGAAGAGTAGTGCTTTCATTGGGGTGGGAAATCCCTAGAAAATGTTTGTGCAGTGTGAAAGTGTTTAATAATTCTCTCTGTTTCATAGGGACTTTACTATGGGATTTTTTTTTACAATTATATTAGTTTTGTCAAAAACAATAAACATGACGTGGTCATCAATGCTCACACAAAGTCAAAGTAAATACAATGGTAAAAGGAATGAGTACGTCAGGATACATGAGTGAGGCACTGTCGCTGTCTTCTGCCAATATCAAACACACTGTGTATATCAGACCTATATGCAGTAAGCTCATACGTAACATGGACTAGAATATCAATACTTCATTGGCTTAGAGTAAAATAAAAAGTAAAGGGGTAAAAAGGAAGTAAAAAAGGATACCCATGCTGCAGTATATCATGTAAAACCATATGGAATAGGGGTCAATAAGCAAAGAAATATAACTCTTAAAGTATAAAAACAGATAAGAAGTTCACCATGTGCCTTCTAATATATATTTTAGATAACAATATTTCCCACCTGCCACCTGGTTAGAGTGGAGTACCTTGATATTCATGTTCTGGTATGGTGCGAATACCTAGGTAGGTTGTCCCGGTTATCGTATGTATTTGAATTAGCCACTTGGAAGTGTTTTAGCCAGAGGGACCAGACTGTCATGTTTCCTCCCTAGAGATGACCAATGTATCTCTTCATTAGAGCATAGAACCTCAACCCTTGGTACTCCACTGAGCGTCTCTTAGTCTGTTTCCACAAGTGTGGGATAAGAGTGCTTGCAGAGCCCAATAATATCCATAGTAGTGTCTGTTTGTGTGGCTCTTTGAAGATCCGTGGCCATTCCAGTAGTGCATGAGAGGGTAAGATATTGTATTAAATAGGTAGGATTTCCTGGATTAATTTAATAAACTTCCCTGCTGGAAGGGGAAGGTCCATGGGTATTTCGTTATTTTTCTTTGCATTACGTCTGTCAAAAGAGTTTCAATCAATACCCAAAACTTCTTGTAACGTTGTGGCGGCATTCCCACGTGGCATTGGGAATGCCGCCAATATATAGTTATCTTCTCCTGCAGCGCCCGCTGGTCTAACTCCGGGCACGGTTTCGGAGCTGACGGGCACCCCTCCCCTTACACAGTGGCCCGGTCTGAAATCATTAGAGACGCCGGCCGCTGCAAGTCAGAACCTTTTAAGATTCTTAGTTACCCCTTAGTCCCTAACCACTAGGAATGTGCATGTGACGTCATACACGCATGTTCCACTGTCACATGCTCCTCTGCAGCCAAACAAAGAGCACCTTAGGCTATTTAAAATTCCTATAAGGATCCCTGCTACAAATTTCTCTAGGTTTGTAAGTATTCGCTTAATAAAGGGGATCTGATGGGTATTGGGAGCATATATGTTAACAAAGGTAAAAGGAGCATTATTTATATAGCCCTTAAATAAAAGGAACCGCCTTGTGGGTGTGAGAGACTGTCTACGTGTGTAAAGATGGTTGTGTTATAGAATATGATAGCTACGTAGCATACATTTGTTTTGGATCAGGCAAAATCTTTTTTCAGGGGTGTCCAACCCCTTAGCGTTGAAAGACATAAAGTGGATTTGAGTCATAACTATTTTGATTTTGACTTGTCCTTGCCTATTTTCCATTCTATAATACTTGGCCTTAGCTTGTCACTCTGTTACTGTTACCATCAGTTGTCATCGACCTGGGCTACTGACCTCTAACCTTATTTTTATTTTTGTACTAGTGTTAAGCTCAGCAAACCCAATGCCCCTGTCCATTTCTATTTCTACCTTGCACTAGACGTGACCTAAGTTCTGAGGGTCGGGCCTGGTGTTATCTTGACGTGATCTAGGGAGGCTCCCACAGTCTTGCAGGATTCGCAGAAGACCTCAATATTGTCCTTTTTCATGTGTTGACATATGCAAGTGAGATCTTATTTACTAAAGTATATATAATTTTATAGGCATTAATTTCCTTGCCTCTTCATTAGTCCAGCAGGCTTGTCCCTTCTCTTGTGAGGGCACTTGCACACTTGGTGTGAGGGAGGTAATGGTTATATATGGCACTCATTTAGTCACACTCTCAAGCATATAAGTTTGTAAAGACATTGCTATACTGTATTTACACTGGTTGTTTTATGTATTGTTCTGATATAGTATTTTTCTATCTTTAAGGACAGTCCCTAACAAATGGCCTTTTATCTTACGGCTTATATTTTTTTCCCCATCTTATTTTGATTACTTGTTTTTTTATTAATGGCCAGGAGCCACCATGTTCTTGTCTTTGTGTTCTGGCTCATGGGAGGGAGATTGATCAAACATTTAATTTTTCTGAGACCTCAATCAAGTTGACGGCCAATAACATTTTATGTTAACTGCCTCTATGGCCCTAGCTGAGTACCAACGCCTCATTGCAGGACTTACATCCAAGAAACATATTAGTGCAAACTCTGCTCATATATCCTATCTATTTCAGTAACTACTCAATCTAAATCTTAAGATGTGACCATCCTATTTGTAGCTCAGCTACCATTTACTTATAAAGCTCAACTGTGCGAGAATCAGGGTACATTTCTTTATTTCAAAGGCTTGATTGGAACCACCATGGTTACGTTTGCCAATGTGTATTCACAAACAGGAGACGATACTCAGTGTTTAGAGAAATGTTATGTACACTGAAACACTTCAAGGAAGTACTGCTGGATTGGGACAATGCAATGTTAATCTAGCGTCGGGTCCAGCCACCGGCTCATTCACCCAGTGTAGACAACTTAACGTTTCATCCGAATAGGTTCTTTACTGGAGAATAAGGCACCCCACTGAGAAAGACTATTCATTTTATTGACCAGAGGACTGTAAATACACTACACTTGCTCCCTGCCACATAGAATTCTTCATCTCATAAAAGCAGCAGACTATGGCACTATTACACAGTCCCCTTATTCCTCCAACTCACTGCACCAGCAATTCCTACCTTAACTATGCAATGGATGTTCAACGATAGACTCCTAAATGACAGAGCTATAGTCTCGCAGATCAAGGACATCATTGTCCAATATTAAAGGAAAATACTTCCCCAGATGTATCACCCCCCGAGCATGTGGGAGGCACATAAATGTGTAGTACCAAGGATGCTAATTAGTTAGTGCCAACCTCAAGAAAAAAATATTTACATCCAAAACAACAATAATGATTTACTGAATGAGATACATGATCTTGATACCACACACAGATCGGGCCATTCTTATCTAACATATAAACAGTGTGACAGTGTCACTGGGGGCAGGTTAATAAATGGTAGGTACGTATGCCCTGCTTCTACGCTTAATACTTGTACCAGTTTCAACAGCTGCTTAATTGAAGCAGCACTGTCATCCCCACCTGAAAAATTAGTATTTTATTAAGATAGAATCTTTATGAAATACTCATTATGACTGTGTTGGAATTCCACTGAAATGCCAACCCAGTCAAGAGATATACAGAGACAAAGCAGATACTACTTTGTTTCTGTATTTCTCCTCAGCCTGACTTTCTTTGACATAAGGCGGCGCTAAAAAGTCAATCCATGCAGCCATTATCAGTGACAGCTGCAGGGAATTGGCTGTGTCTATGGAGGATCCCGTGCCCCCATAGACATCAATGAGGTACTCTCGTGCATGACGGTGACAGTGCTGCTTTAAAAGGACACTAAAGGCACCCATACCACTTTCACTCATTGAAGTGGTGTGAGTGCAGTGTTCCTGCCCCCAGTGGTGTATCCTGGTTTTGTGCTGCCCTAGGCAGGACAAAACTCAGGCGCCCCCCTCCCCTCGCGCCACCCCCATCTTCTAAATACACACACACACAGAACGACACACACACAGTCAGACACAAACACACACACACAGTCAGACACACACACAGTCACAAACAGACACACACACACAGTCAGACACACAGTCAGACACAAACACACACACAATCACTCACATTAACACTTTTTTTTTTAATTTAAACCCCCCCCCAACCTCCTTACCTTTGGGAATGCTGGGGGGGTGTCTCTTTCTCCCTGGTGGTCCAGTGGCTGCCGGTCGGGCTGGGTGGGCGGCGCTGGCTGCTCTGCGGGCGGCTGACGAGGGAGCTCTTCCTCTGAGCACTCTGCTCAGCTCCCTCGCGCGCCGCATAGTGAGGCTGGGAGCCGGAATATGACAGAGTGCTCAGAGGAAGAGCTCCCTCGCCAGCCGCCCGCACAGCAGCCAGCGCCATCCGCCCAGCCCGGCATGTCTGTTAGCCGTGAGGCAAACAAGGCATTTGCCCTGGGCATTTGGGGGGGGGGCGTTTTTTGCCGCGCCCTGAATAATGCCGCCCAAGGCAAATGTCTTGTTTGCCTCGCGGCTAATACGTCCCTGCCTGCCCCCCTTAGTCCTGTAATATAAATCATTGCAGTTTTTGAGAAACTGCAAATATTACATTTCGGGACAAAGACTGCCTCTAATGACATTCAATCAGCCACTAGAGGCACTTCCTGGTGGTTAAGTGACTTTTGGTCACCTAATGGACGCTGGACATCCTCACACGCTGCATGAGGACATCCAGCGTCAGTAATATCCCCAGAGAAAATTACTGAAGCAATGCTTTCCTATAGAGATGGCCTAATGCGTTTGCAGCCTCAGTAGCCGCACTACGTGAATGCAACATGCTCCTGATTTATATCATTCAATGGGACCATGGAAAAACATAAAATGTGTTGAAAGGTTTTTTTTTACAATCACCACCTTATGTCTGATGAGATGGCAACGAAACTATATCAAAAAGTTTAAAGGAACAAACAAGCTATCCCAA
Source organism: Pelobates cultripes (assembly GCA_933207985.1). Taxonomy (NCBI): domain Eukaryota; kingdom Metazoa; phylum Chordata; class Amphibia; order Anura; family Pelobatidae; genus Pelobates; species Pelobates cultripes. Next base: position 119,184,737 of record OW240920.1, read on the forward strand.
TAAAAATGTTTATTTAAAAAAATATATACTTTTTTTTTTTTAATGTTAAAAAGTAGCAGCAAACATTCCCTGATACACACGAAATGTAAATAAAAATTTCAAATGCTTTTTCTATTGATGCTGGGGCACTGATAACAGTTAGTGTAGACCAGGGGTAGGCAACCTTCAACTCTCCAGATGTTGTGGGCCACATCTCCCTTAATGCGTTGCTAGCATAGCTGTAAGAGCATTATGTGAGATGTAGTTCACAATCTATGGACTCCAATTCTGTGGGAGGAAACTATTACAAATAATATTTTGTGAGAATTATGGATTTTTTAAAATAATTGTATTAATATTAGAAATACTAATTGTGAAATGTAATATTTAACATTAATTTGAAAATAAATATTACTATGAATATTAATATGGTGGAATTAAAGAACCATGCCCACAATTTTAATTTAAAGAGATACCTACTATTTTATCTCTGATCCTAAATTTTGTAGTCCAACCGAATTTTATAATCCAATACAATATAGCATACAATAGCTATAAAATATTTTCAAAGAATAGATAGAAAGTACATTATTTTTATTAGTTTTTGTGGTAACTGCATACCATCAACCTGTGCCTGTTTTAAAACCATGTAAATCAACCCATTCATGGAGAATCTGTTCCGAATTCCACAGAAAATATTACAATTTATAGAATTGGCCATTCTCTCCAATAAAGCATTTTCATCCATCACCCTTATTATTTACCTTAAGTTCAGTGATTCTGAGAAACGTACCTATTCACACCGATAACGTTACCCTGTGATTGTGCTTAGTCTAGGCATAATTTATTGGACCCAGGTGAAAGACACATTCTTTGTGAGATTATGGTCCCATGCCATGAAAATCTACAGATTCACCCTTGTAATCTGACTGTTCAAAGTGAGACCACGGGAATCTACACATCATTTTAGGAACCCAGGGAACCTGTGAATCTAGATTCAATCTATGTTAAAAATCATCATGTAAACAAGGATTAAGCTCAGATTAAACCTTCAATTATGATACTGGCCTTTCCATTTGCCTCTGAGCCACTATTTCACTATAAATAGTTTGTCTAATGCTCAGCATGTCTTTGACATCTTTGTGTGACATTATTTCTTCTATTGAAAGTAATTTTGTGTCACCAAGTTGTACTAATGATTTTGTCTGTAAGCTATTCAGCATTTGCATGGACACGTCAACAGATTTTTGTAAAGTAGGAAACCCAGGGAATATGCGGGCATTCCATAAACTCAAATTTCTTTGGTCTCCAGAGAAGAGGTGATCTGTAATCATGATGCCCCAGTAGTCCAAACACTCTTTAAGACCCTTTCCAAATATCCTAAGGGAACTCAGTTCCGACAACGAGGTGACGCTCTTCTTCAAATTGTCTTCTATACCAAACACTATGGTTGCATAGATTGCTTGTCCATCAGTCATCAAACCTAATGAACTAATAAAGGTTTTGTCTGGTATATCAATTCTACAGCTGACAGAGGTGTTACTTATAATACAGTGTTTTCCTACAGTAACTTCGGGACCTAGCCTGGAATATTCAACTACAGAACAAGGCGACACACAAGTCTTGGTATCCAGTACACTTTGAATGACACATGCTTTCTCATTACCTTTTTTTTCAAATTGACCTGGAAAAATACTGAAAACAGTGGACTCTAATCCAAGCTCTGCCCTGAGTATGCTATCTGAAGTGAAATGGTATAAATACTCTTGCATTGTTCCAACGTGGTAGAACTTTGAGTTATTTAACACAATGACAGTAAATGGAGTACCTCTTAGGAGAAAATAGATCTGTTTCCTGACTTCGATTAATTGAGATTCTGCTTTCGAAACATTAGCAATATTTTTAGTGTATTCTAAAGTAGCGTTTGGACCGAGAGCTTGTAGAAAGTCCCCATATGCATCAATTTCACATAAAATGCTCCCCAACTCTTGAAAGAAAGTGACCAACAAGTTGGCTGTACTGTGATCCATGTAAAACAAACTATCTGTATAAACCACTTGAGCAGTAAGCTGTGCGCCTGTACAGTCTACTTGGGAGGAAGACTTGTGACTATGTATTGCCCCGGTTTCGCGCATCTTTTCAATGGAAGGTTTATGAAGGTATGACTTGCAAGATCTGTAATCAAGTTCTTGGTGTGCAGAGTTGGGTGGATCTAGCACGAACACCCCATGAGTAGTACCTATACTGAGTGATGATGGGTGAGCAAGGGCAATTATACCACTCCTGTCAAATTTCACTTGGGAATCCCCGCTACTGTAAAGCTCGATGTCATCTGCACAGGTTATCACGACTCCTGGGTTCATATTGGTAGGAAAGTCAATGTATATGGCTAACTTTAACTCTAGCATTTGGTATATTGGATTTCCAAGAGGCATCGCTGTGAAAATTTTCCCCAGAGCACTGGCACTTGGTAAACGTTGGCTGTAACCACCTAAACGAAAAAAACAAAACACAATGGAATCAAAATAAAGGCCACTTTTTTTGAATAAAATATATCATATTAGCCTAATTAAAGTTCATACTCTGAAGTTCAGATGGTTTTGAAAACAAAATATCTTCTTATCCCTCAGCTAGTTCTTAGCATCCTTAAACTACATATTAAATTAACTTTTATATTTGTTCCCACCTCCCTCTTCTGTTTACATTTCCTGATTCCACTTCCTCAGAGTTTTCTCTTCTCTACCAAGATATATCAATTTCAGCGCCATTTATGCTCCTAATATATATGAAGAGTAAGTTGCGAGACACACTAGTGTTTGGAAGGCAAGTAATTATGACTTCACGTAGCACAGTATTACCTCTACTAAACGTCTACACAAAATGATTTGGGGCACGGGAGCTAAAACCAAAGTGTTTTTATCAGCCAACCAGAAGACCTGAATTTTTATTTTCTGATCATTTGCCATGCCAGCTTAAACTAAAGGTTAGCTTCTCCCCTCACAGTGGCAAAGACAAGAAACAGAATTGAAATTAGTATAAACCATCCCTTTCCTATCAGCTGGTCTTCGTAACTAGCTTTATATCACTTAGAGGAAGGGTGGGAACAGAATGCTGCCATGGTGCACTGAGCATTCTCCTCTTACCAGTGCAGGCACCTGCCTACCAGTGCATTGTTGGCAGGGGTATTGTGTGGCAGGTGCGTGCTCCGTGACTTCTTGAAGTGGTTGCAGAGTAGGCGGCGAGTGGGTTGCTGATTGCTCCATCACGTGCCTTGTACTTATGCTTGAAGTTAGGATGAAATGTCACTTCAGCCCTGGCATCAATACAGAGCTGCATTGAGCTGGGTAATTAGTAGATATATCCTATCAGCAAACCAATGGACCCCATGGATGAGTTTCAACTTCAGATGCCTTTCATGGTAAGAATAGAAAGGCTGGGTGAACCCCACTGTGACCTGCTTCCCCCCATTACCCTTCCCATTACCCCTCCACCCTCTCCTCACAATAAATAAACAAATAAAATGACATTTAAATGCGTGGGTGTGTGTATGAATCTTTGTGTGTGTTTATGTCTGTGTGTTTATAAATGTGTGTTAATATTTAAAAGTCTGTGTGTGTATGAGCCTGTGTATATGAGTTTGTGTGAGTCAGTGTGTGAGAATATGAGTCTGTGTGTGTGTTTGTGTATGAGTTTATGTTGACGTATAACAACGTGTGCGTTTATGTCCATATGTCTATAGGAATGTAAGTATGGATTGCCTATAACTGTCTATGTACATGAATGTGCATGTTAATTTCCCTAAAATAAGGAATGGGGGAAGGGGAGGGTGTTCATGGTGAGACAATATAAATAAATACACAGTCCGGGCACAGGATCCAAAATACATTTTCACCCTGGGTTCCATGTAACCCAAGTATGCTTCTGGGAGAGACACAGATCAGATATAGATAACAGACACAAACAACACTAATGAACTGCAAGAAAATCTAAAAAAAAACCCCCATAAAAACCTGTTGAGTAATCAATGGGACATCCACACTATGCTCAGTGTACTACCAGGGTATCTTTTTAAACTCATGGAAATACTGAATCACCCCTCTTGTAGGTGGTTTTCTTCCCTGTGTGTTTGTGAAACAGTGAAAATAAGCATTATTAGAGAAGGAACTTAAAATCTGACACAGCCTGGAAACTACCAAGATATTTAGGCAACAGTGACAGAAGAAAATGGCCCACTTTCAAATTGGTATTGGTAGTCTACAAGTTTCAACATGTAGAACATACAAACAATAGAGTGTTAGGTGAACATTCAGAACCTTGGATCACTATACAGAAATACCAAATGCATCCAGACACCAGGCTGAAAGAAGCCATGAAATTCCAGGTGCTGTCAAATAAAAACACTATCTCGTATCAATAATATTGAGGGGTAAAAACCTGAAAGTCCCACAGCACTAAAAAAGTACACATAAGTTTAGATTTCTCACAGAATCATTCCGACATACTGACCAGTGGCGGATCCAGAGTCTGATCTCGGGAAGGTCATTTGTAAATTATTTAAAGAAATAATGGGGGGCTGTGTGTGGGGCAGTGTGTGTGTGTGTGTGTGTGTGGGGCAGTGTGTGTATGGGAGAGCAGTGTATGTGTGTGTGAGGCAATGTGTGTATGGGGAGGCAGTGTGTGAATGTGTATGGTGTGTGTGGGGGCAGTGTATGTGTGCGCGAGGGCAGTGTGTATATGGGGGGCAGTGTATGTTTGTGTGGGGTGACAGTGTATGTGTGTGTGGGGGCAGTGAGAGTGTGTATGGGGGGCAATGTGTGTGTGTGTGTGGGCTGTGTATGTGGGGGCAGTGTGTCTGTATCGGGGGGGCAATGTGTGTGTATGGGGCCGTGTATGGGGGGGCGGTGTGTGAATGTGTAGTGAGGAGGGTAGGGGGGCTTTTTTTATAATTTTTAAAAAATAAATTTATGTCCCCCCCTCCCTTCTTACCTTTATTGAGGGAGGACATTTCTTGATCCCTGGTGGTCTGGTGGGGAATTCCTGGTGGTCCCAGTGGTAAGAGTGAACTCTAGCCCGTAGCTTCAGGGCTAGAGGTCACTCTTGCGAGATTTGGAGCGTTGCCGTAGTAACCGCGGCAACGCTCCGTGCTCGCTAGAGAAGGACCCGGAGGAGCTGCAGGCTGAGCTCTGGGGTCCTCTCTCTCTCTCTCCCTCCCTCCCTACCAGCTGCCCTGACACAGCTCAAGATCTGGGCCCCCAGGGCCAGCTCCGAGTCCAGCTCCGAGTCCGCCCACAAGGATGAAATGTGTGTGTGTGTGTGTGTGTGTATAGTGGATGTAGAATGTGTGTCATGAATGCAGTGTGTATAGTGGATGTGGTATGTGTGTCGTGGATGTGGTATGTGTGTCATGGATGCAGTGTGTACATTTTGTGTAATGTATGTAATGTTTGTATGCATGCATTAGAGTGTGTGCGTAGTGAATGTAGTTGTATAAAGTGAATACAAAGTGAGTGTTTTTGTAGTCGATGTAGTGTGTGTACAGTGAATGCAGAGTGTGTGTTTTTGTAGTGAATGTAGTGTGTGTACAGTGAATGCAGGGTGTGTGTTTTTGTAGTGGATGTAGTGTGTTTGCAGTGAGTGCAAAGTGTGTATAGTGCATGTAGTGTGATTGTGGTGAATGCAAAATGTGTATAGTGAATGTAGTGTGATTGTGGTGAATGCATAGTGTGTCTATAGTGAATGCAGTGTTTGTAGTGAATGCAAAGTGTGTTTAGTAAATGTAGTGTGTTTGTAGTGAGTGCAATGTGTATAGTGAATGTAGTGTGTGTGTGTAGTGCAGAGTGTGTTTAGTGAATGTAGTGTGTGTGTAGTGAGTGCAAAGTATGTATAGTGATTGTAGTTAGAGCAAAGTGTGTATAGTTCATGTAGTATGATTCTAGTGAATGCAAAATGTGTATAGTGAATGTAGTGTGATTGTGGTGAATGCATAGTGTGTCTATAGTGAATGCAGTGTTTGTAGTGAATGCAAAGTGTGTTTAGTAAATGTAGTGTGTTTGTAGTGAGTGCAATGTGTATAGTGAATGTAGTGTGTGTGTGTAGTGCAGAGTGTGTTTAGTGAATGTAGTGTGTTTGTAGTGAGTGCAAAGTATGTATAGTGATTGTAGTTAGAGCAAAGTGTGTATAGTTCATGTAGTATGATTCTAGTGAATGCAAAATGTGTATAGTGAATGTAGTGTGATTGTGGTGAATGCATAGTGTGTCTATAGTGAATGCAGTGTTTGTAGTGAATGCAAAGTGTGTTTAGTAAATGTAGTGTGTTTGTAGTGAGTGCAATGTGTATAGTGAATGTAGTGTGTGTGTGTAGTGCAGAGTGTGTTTAGTGAATGTAGTGTGTGTGTAGTGCAGATTGTGTTTGGTGAATGTAGTGTGTGTGTGTGTGTGTAGTGCAGATTGTGTTTAGTGAATGTAGTGTGTGGGTGTAGTGCAGAGTGTGTTTAGTGAATATGGTGTGTGTGTAATGCAGATTGTGTTTAGTGAATGTAGTGTGTGTGCGTAGTGCAGAGTGTGTATAGTGAATGTAGTGTGTATGCGCGTAGTGAATGTAGTGTGTGTAATGCAGATTGTTTAGTGAATGTAGTGTGTGTGTTGTAGTGCAGAGTGTGTTTAGTGAATGTAGTGTGTGTGTAATGCAGAGTGTGTTTAGTGAATGTAGTGTGTGTGTGTGTGTAATGCAGAGTGTGTTTAGTGAATGTAGTGTGTGTGTGTGTGTAATGCAGAGTGTGTTTAGTGAATGTAGTGTGTGTGTGTGTGTAATGCAGAGTGTGTTTAGTGAATGTAGTGTGTGTAATGCAGAGTGTGTTTAGTGAATGTAGTGTGTGTGTGTGTGTAATGCAGAGTGTGTTTAGTGAATGTAGTGTGTGTGTGTGTGTGTGTGTAATGCAGAGTGTGTGTGTGTGTGTAATGCAGAGTGTGTGTGTGTGTGTAATGCAGAGTGTGTTTAGTGAATGTAGTGTGTGTAATGCAGAGTGTGTTTAGTGAATGTAGTGTGTGTGTGTAATGCAGTGTTTGTAAAATAGGGGGAGGGGAGTATTTTTTTTTTTTTAACATTTATTTCTGTATATTGGACCACCAAGGAATGCAATCTCCCCCCTCCCTGGCAAGGTAAGAAGCAGGGAGGGGGGAAATTGCATTCCTTGGTGGTCCAGTGACATGGTGGAGGGAGCCAGCCGCGGGACATTGCAGAGTAGGGGCCCAGCAGCACACACTGTCTTCCTTTCCAGCTCCTTTCTTACGAACTCTCGCGAGACCGGCCTGCGTGCTGTGCGGAGAGTTGCCATGGTAACCTGTGGCAACGCTCTGCGGCCGCAGGAAAGTTACAGAGAGGAGCTGGAAAGGAACACAGAGTATGCTGCTGAGCCCCCCTCTGCAATTTACAGGTAGCAGGGGGCCCTCAGTGCACATATACACACACACACACATATATATATATATATATATATATATATATACACACACACACACACACACACACATACATACACACATATATACACACACATACATATACATACATATACAAGGACTGCCGGGCCCATGACGTTATGGTTGTTGTGCCCTGATGTCTCCTAGTTCCTGTAACCAGGGCCGCCATTTTCTCCGAACCTTACATTGTTAACCTTGCAAGGTAATTATTGAACTTTATCAATAACTGCAATAATTACAATTGCAGGGTTAAAGTGACAGGGATACTACCCCCAGACCACTTCAATGAGTGGAGTCCCTTTAACTTTGAGGGACACAGCTAAAAGGTAAAACAAAAGAGGAGTCAATAAACCAGCTGAAGTCAGGTAACCAGAGAGAAACTAAATCTGAGACTGAATATTACATCAGGAGTAATTCGGCAATTTAAATAGTCAGATAGCAACTTCTATCATGTATATGCCATGTTTGTGTGTGCAAAATGTACCATTAACTGCTATAGAAAACAACAAACGTCCATTTTGAATATCAGATTTCCTTCCCTCCAATGTAGGGGCACCTGGACACGAAGTCAATCTAAAGTGATTCATTACTTTTCCAAAATTAACCCTGACACATGTGGATGGAGAAGTACAATGCAAAGGCAAAAATTGTCGCAAACTGTGTCTCTTAAAAGCATCTTTATGCGTAAAAAGTTGGACTAGACACTCCCCAATGCATAGTAAATACAGGGCTGTGGAGACAGTGTCATGGAGTTGGAAGCAATTTCAGATTACTGGATTCAGTAAAAAAAAAAAATATACAAACATGGACTAAATGTACGGTATATGCTGACATATAGGTTGACCCCACAAAATTAGAAGCATTATATAGGTTTAGGCTTATTTTCATCAGATAAGATGTGTCATTTAATTCCTGATCCTTTCCTGCACAGGTGTAAAATGCTGTGATGACAAGGGACGAATCACACTTATACTCCAAATGACACATATCTGACCTGTACTACTCAAATTGACATTCTCAGGTAGTCAATGCTGTGAAGGACAGGAGAAAAGACTTCCTGATAGATCTATTTCCTGGCCTTTTTGCTCTGAGCGGAGCAGTTAATTGCTTAAAGGGTTTTCCCAAGCATGAGAACCACTACAGCCATTGTAACAAAGTGTACACTGGTGTAGTCCCCCAGTATTGGGGCAAATTGTTTTGCAATGGTTTACCAACTTAGCTGGACCTAACCAGGTCCTGAGGCTCCCACCATGGTGACTTAAGCATATCTGGCTTCTGCAGGGCTGCAGAAACCCAATACCGATCCTGCCACTCATTCATTGGCTGAAACGGTCAGCTGATCGCTCTCAGCCAATGAATGCCCTTCAGTACATAGTATATGGACAGAATTGGCATTAACCAGCCAGGACCTCTTTCAACACAGGTGTAAAACATGCTGTGACGACTCACGCTTATACTCCAAATGACACATGTCAGACCCATAACACTAAAAGTGACTTGTTCAGTTAGTCAATGCTGTGAAGGACAGGAAAAAAGACTGCCTGATAGATCTTTTTTCTGTCCTTTTTGCTGTGAGTGGAGAAGGTAATTGCTTAAAGGGTTTTCCCCAAGCATGAGAACCACTACAGCCGCTGTAATAGTTGTGATGCAAAGTGTACACTGTCGTAGTGCCCCAGTAATGGAGCAAATTGTTTTGCAACAGTTTACCGACTTACCTGGACCCAACCAGGAGCCGAGGATTCTACCACAGTGACTTAAGCATATCTGACGTCTGCAGGGCTCCAGAAACCCAATACCGATCCTGACACTCATTCCATTGTCTGAGTGTCAGTTGATCGCTCTCAACCAGTCAAAAACCTTCTCTACATAGTAAACAGACAGAATTGACATTAACCAGCCAGGAACACTTGTTCTGGGCCGGCTAATGATGTATTAAAGGATCACTATAGTGTCAGGAAAACAAAGCGGTTTTCCTGAAACTATAGTGCCTTGAGGGTGCCTCTACCCCAAGGGTCCCCCACCCGTGGCGCTGAAGGGGTTAAACCTCTTCAGCAGCTTACCTTAATCCAACGTCGGTCTCCCTCGGCTCTGGTGACCTCTCCTCCCCTCTCCTCTCGCCAACGTCAGCTCCCAAGAGGAGCGGAATGCGCATGCGCGGCAAGTGCCGCACGCGCATTCAAAGAGTCCATAGGAAAGCATTTCTCAATGCTTTCCTATGGATGCGAAATTCGCATCCAGCGTCGCAGATGCGCCTCCAGCGGCTGTCAGGAAGACAGCCACTAGAGGCTGGATTAACCCCTAATGTAAACATAGCAGTTTCTCTGAAATTGCTATGTTTACATGTGAAGGGTTAAAACCTGAAGGACATTGCACCCAGACCACTTCATTGAGCTGAAGTGGTCTGGGTGACTATAGTGTCCCTTTAAGGACGATGACAGAGGTAACGTTCCGGTAGTAACGTTAAATTTTTCATTCATACTTAAAGCGACACTATAGTCACCCAGACCACTTCAGCTCATTGAAGTGGTCTGGGTGCCAGGTCCCTCAAATTTTAACCCTTCAGATGTAAACATAGCAGTTTCAGAGAAACTGCTATGTTTACATAGCAGGGTTAAGCCAACCTCTAGTGGTTGTCTTCCTGACAGCCACTAGAGGCGCATCTGCGACGCTGGATGTGAAATTCACATCCAGCGTGCATAACGTCCATAGGAAAGCATTGAAAAATGCTTTCCTATGGACTGTTTGAATGCGCGCGCGGCACTTGCCGTGCATGCGCATTCCACTCCACTCGGGAGCGGATGTCGGCGAGGGAGGAGAGGTCACCAGCGTCGAGGGAGCCCGGCGCTGAATTAAGGTAAGCTGCTGAAGGGGTTTTAACCCCTTCAGCGCCAAGGGAGGAGGACCCTGAGGATGGGGGCACCCTTAGGGCACTATAGTGTCAGGAAAACGGGTTTGTTTTCCTGACACTATAGTGATCCTTTAATTGCTGCACAAACAGATTCCCAACACCATGATCACTTCAAAACACTGAAGAGGACATTGTGCCTGGAGTAACCCTTTAATGTTGAATTTTATTTTTCCTTAACGCAACGACCAAGACGTGTTTGTGTGAAGCTCCTGCTCAAAATGCCTAAAATCGACCTAAAAAGGCACAAAACCACAGCATTGGGACCCTAAAACCAAGCTGTACTCGGAGCTGAAACCCCCCACAGAGAGATGGGGCGAAAAACCAAAAGACTAGCGCGCCCGGAAGGCTCCTACCTGCCCGCAGCAGCCACCACAGCCGTGCAGGCCTTGAAGCGCCAGTGAAAAAAGATGGCAATACTTGGCCGATAACGGCAGCATTCAGGATTAGGAAGGCCCCGACCGCCCCGGCAGATGCACCCAGAGACATAATAGCCGTCACTCAGGACATCTCAGTCAAAGCGGCGCCTATCGCCCAATCGAGGAAAACACCCACCACTAACATGAACAACCACCACATCAGAGTCTTCGACGACCTCCCGTTCTCGACCCTGATGGAGCGGCGGAAGTTCATGCCAATCACTCGCCAACTGCGAGTCAGGAGTATTCGATATTGCTGGGGGGCAGCGGGCATGCTGGTCGTACCACACAAAGACACTATCCTTATGCTATCCGCAGAGGATGACCCCGCAAGATTTCTACAAAGCTTACAGCAGTTACAGCAGATGTCTCCGGAACGGGGCAGCGGTAAGACTCCAAACATTACCAGCGAGGAAGAAGATGTGAAGAGAGGCACCGGAATGGAGAAGAAGCGGGGTAAACAACGACCGCAGAACCCCCCCATAGCACTGCAAGAAAAATAGACTGTTACCCACACGCCTAGTACCAGGGTCTGGATACAGCCCTGCGCAATACAGGCCCACACGGGACTTGATACCCATATAACGTTCCTTTTATTTTGCTTTGTTTTCGTTTGTTATCCTTTCCTTTTTTCTGTTGGTTTAGTCCACCTTATACTCTGGAGAGCTAAGTGCAGCCCCTAAGTGACAAATACACCGCTATCAATGGCTCTCACATGAGGCCCTAGCCTGGATTATAAAGACTGACTGGTAGGGCAGAGGATTAACCACGATAAGGCTGGCAGGGGTGAGGGGGAACACAGGACAGACCCGGGGGGAAGCGGGGAAGACTTACCACTAGGGCAGAACAAATTTCCATTCCAGAAGGAGGGCATACAGACAAAAAGGGTGCCCGCAAGGACCGCATATTCAGCAGAGCCGCCAAGGCGACATGCACCAATTAGAACAGGGATACTCCCGGGGCCCCATACACAAGATAGCCTGAGACCTCCAAGAAATTCCCAACAGACTACCTGCCTAAACTCGGGCCTGCCACCTACACGCGACATGGGCAAGTAAGGCACACCGGACAGACTGGGAACCGGAGAGGGGTCATCCAACACCTAGAGAGAGGACAATGAGAAGTGACCGAGGACATAGACGGGTAGGACTAAGATATACCCAGACATGCAATACCGAATGCTACAAGAGCGGGCAACTATGCACTTTAGGCCACATATAGAGACACGGGATACGGGATACCGACAGCGGGGAAGCCTCTGAGACCAGTTCACACTCACCGCCACACTCAACCTACTGCTCTTACTATGCTTTCGATTTCAATTAATTTTTGTTGTGACAATACTTATTTACAAAACTGTGGCACATTTGACAACTCTCGATTTATCTGTTTGCTGCCACAATACAAATAAAAAACAAAAAAAACAATTGTACTTCAAATTACAAACTTACCAGCATGGATTAATAGAATTTTAAATTTGGTCATTTCACTGGGATACATTTGTTGCAAACAGTGGAGTGAATACAGCGTTGAACCTCCGTTTCCTAAAGCAAAACAGAATCAAGCAAATGTTACAACACTTTAGCAGACAGTGCAATAATAAAAACAAAAATTAAAAGAACAAAACAAAACATTAGTTTAGAATTATCCTGTAAATTGTTAAATTCAGCACAACTACAAGCTTTCATAAAGAATGGTCAAAGTGTTTTATTTAATGGTTTTCTATACTTCCATAGTAAACAATTAAATTTACAAGGCAACTTAGAATCACTTATCTCAGCAAACAAAAAAAGAGATTAGGGGTCAAAACAAAACAATTAAAGGGATAGTGATTTGATGTATATACTCACAATGCATATACAAAGCACTATCACTTTAATTTTTTGGTTTTGACACTATTGTTTTTTAAATTGTATTTATCACATTCATTTTACTTTGATAACACTGAGAAAGGATTTGGGAAACCCTAGTCATATGGAAGGAAGCCAAAAAATGTTTATGAGAACACAAGAACAGCCCAAAATGTAAATTATTTTCCTCTGGTTGAACCCCATTCAGGTCTCATCCACGTTTTAGTTCCTTGTGCCATGTGTCATACAGCCATCTATATACAGTTAATAGTCATTCCATTTTAGGAGATCACATTTATTTGTACTAACAAAAGGCAAGCATATTTAATACTTGTACACAAATAATTTGTATTCAATAACTGCCTGAAGTTAAATATAAACATCACTATACACCGGGTACATTCCTTGGTGATACTCTGCCAGTCCTGCGCTCAAGCCATCTTTAGTTCTTGTTTGTTTTCCTTTTACAATTGGAATATTTAAACAGTTGGATTCTGCTCCAGTGACTTATTTGGTCTTGAATTCTATATAATATTTGTGATTTCATATATCCATAAATAGTAGGACTTTTACACTAAATGGGGAGTTAAGCTAACAAGCAGAGGTGAACTAAATATGCTCTCTTTTATATATTCCAAATGTTTGGACACAAATTTAGCGCAACCTCAGGGGCAACAACCCTGGGGCATCCAGTTCCAGGAAATTAGTGTTATGGAGGTATGGCAGGTTGGCCCACTATAAATATGGTTAAGTACCAGTCTGTGGATTCAGAAGTGGATTTGATTTTGGATTGGATAACTCTATGTAAGAAACTAATATAAGGTTGCCAAATAAGAAATATATTTTCTTGTTAAGATATACTTTTATTTGACAAGGTTTCTAAGTTCTACCCATTCCATATGGAATAGAAAGGAGATTTTTGTAAGATTGATAACTTTACCAACTTGGCTTTTTGGCCTAGAATTTCCAATCCCCTTGTGTGGTCTCCATTTTACTGAATAATTCCATGAATATGTATACACTGTAACAGAACTATGCTTGTGCCTGCACTTATTTATCAATACAGTTGGATTTACTAAAAACCGAATAACTATTTCATGGGAAATACCATTACTGGCGAATGCAGCTAAAACTACCGAACATCGGACCACCCAGGGGCACAGTTAAGTGGTATTTTACCTCCCAGTGCTTTTGGAGCCGTTCGCATGGTTTCACACGAATCCTTTGTGCTCAGAATAGATGGCCGCCATTTCGGGACTTTACACGTGTTCGCGACACTCTTACGCACGAACAGCGGTGTTTGCCCGTGAACGCATGGAACTAAAAACGGACACGCAAACAGGCGAACACCGCTGAGACCTCCATGAGCTCATAACTTCGTGCTGGAACTACTGAACGACCAGCTGTTCGGTAGTTATGCTTAAGCTCACATAGGGATTCCAGCGAACACCAGGGTGACTGTGGATGGCAAGGGGTTCGTGGGGTTTTAATGCACGAACAGAGACCGACCACAAGGCCAAAACTTATGGAACTCTTTTCGGCTAGAGAATCTGTGCGGTCGGTCAAAACGTCAAAGACCCATAACTCCCGAACTCCTCAACTGAATGAGCTGGAATTTGGATATGTTGTTCCCCTGAATGAGAGCTATCAAGCGGTACCGGATTTAAAGGTGTACCCCCTGTTTTTGGAGTACATCCAGAACTTGAGTAAAATTGTGTATGTTTTAATTGTGTTACATGTTTATCTGAGGGGAGGAGACGTGGGGGTTGTACCATGTATATGATTGGTTATTGTGATAATTATGTGGGTGTAGCCTTTTTCAGGGTACCATTGCTTAAAAGGAGACCCCTGTCAATAAACATCAGTTCAAGGACGTCTCCAACGGCAGATATCCCTTACCAGCTGGGTAGCCGTTACATACACCCGTTAACATCTACTGGAATAGCCATCTGGCAGAAGGCAGACACACAGGGGTATTTACCAAAGTAAGAATTGTCAGGAATATAACGTGAATTTCAAATTTAAGGCCAAAATAGCTGATTTGGAAAAAATTTCCAATTCACCTTTGCTTCCAGTTCAGCTATTTTGGTCTGAAATGTGACATTCTCTTTGAATTCCTAACAATTCTCCACTGTAGCAAATAACCCTGACAGACTTTAAGGAACTGATTTTTAAACTATACATTTCCTGGAGATGTAGGTTACATTTTGTACACCTATACGACATTCCCCATGTAACCCACATGTTTCTACATGAATGACAGGATCCCTTTTAAGGCGAGTTATGGTCACACTAATAAGAGTGAAGGCTAACTTTGGTACCCCAGATGTTTCAGAACTAAGAAACATGGGACATGAAGTCCAGGAACTGGTATGGGAGCCAAGGACAGCTATTGCAGCAAATACTATAAGGCTGTTATGAAGGCAGTTGCAGAGCTCACCAATTTTTGGTCCTGGTGGGTCAGAAAACACATGGTAACGAACTCCAAGGGGGAGCTCTTTTCGTGCCAATTTATCAGCCAACTGTTGCTGATAGGCCAACTCTTGCTGTTTATCAGCGGCTGTGATGATGATCACATCCCAGAATTTCCCAGGTTCCACTTCTTTACCTGGTTATGATAAAAAAAAAAAAAAACAGAAAATAAAAAAATCTTTATTCTTTTGCAAAAACATGCTGTAAATGAAAGAATTGTAATAGGCTTCAGATTTCAACCTTAGCTTAATGAAGTGTTTTTGGCATGTAGATCATATCCCTGCAGTCTCACTGCTCAGTTGTTGTGTTACTTAGTGTATCCCTTTAATCTTGAGGGCCCCAGGTATACCTGGCACTTACACTCAATTAGTGATGATGAAAAATAAGACAGAAGCGATATTTAAAAGGACACTCCACGCACCAGAACAACTTCATGTAAATGCAGTTATGGTGGTGTCAGAAGGTCCCTGGGAGCACTCTTGCCTCAAGGGATTAAACCGTTCTCAAACGGTTTAACCTCACAGTTGCCTCCAGCAGCGATGTCCACTCCCACCAGGCAGCATCCGGCTTCTGAATTTTCAGATTCAGGAAGCGCAGAGTGCCGCTGATTGGCTAAGAGCGATCAGTTTACACTCCCAGCCAATCAGTGATTCCCCATTCACAAAACTGGCTTTAAAAAAAACCATACGTTTCTTTCCAGTTTTGTGAATGGGTAGCCGCTGATTGGCTAAGAGCTTTAGTTGACGGCTTCAGCCAATCAGTGGCACCCCTGCCTGGTGGCACTCCGCTCTTCCTGAATCTGAAAATTTATTTAGATGAAGCCATTTTGGTGCCTGGAGTGTCCCTTTATGCAGGGTTATTTCACACAAAAAAATTTTTTTCAAAGTTTTGGTCAAAATAGCCAAATTGTTAAAAAAATTAATCAATCAGATTTTGATTGATACAAGCTTGATACATTTTTAAAGCAGATATCTTGGCTTAAATTTTACAATTCAGTTTTGAATTCTCTTCATTCCGTTGTTTAGTGAATTAAACAAACTGTGATCATTTGCTGCGAGCAACATATTAATCAAGATGCTGTTGTGTATATGGAATATACAGTAAGTAAGCAAATTAGTAAATTAATAAAGCAATGCAACAAATAAATAAATAGAAAGATTGGTGTAAAAACAATTGATATCATTTTTTGAGAAATAATTGTATTAATTCAAACAGTGAAAATGAACAGTCGGTGCTCCACGCAGTCTGACTCCCATCTTCCTCAGCATTCTCTTGTATGTAATGTTCCTTTGTGTTCCGTGTAATTTTATGCATTCTGTTCTAACCTCATGACATCGCTTTTTATATACTGTATCTCCTGGTATCCAGACTGCCATATTAATCTATAAATTATATATAAAGTTCCAACAGAGTCATCAGCCCTGTGCAGTGTGAGTCATACAAACATACAAGTAAATGTAGGGAAACAAGTTAGGCAAACAGGAACAAATGGTAAGAAGATCCTGCTCAAACAAGCCTTTTGACAACAAACAGGGTTATTTAATAAGGTGAGAATTTAAAGTGAATTTCAAATATAAGGCCAGAGTAACCAATCTGAAAGCATAGCTGGCAGAGAATTTTTCCAGTTTGGCTATTTTGGTCTTAAATTTGAAATTCACCTTGAATTCTCACTTTAGTGAATATCTCTAATAGTCTTACATACAGAATGCTTGTCCTGTTAAATCAGAGTTATTACCAATAAATATGTTAGCATTCTGTACTGTGTAAATTCTCATGCTCTCCTATCCAAAGCCCACTACATCAATTTTACACTTAGAAATTGGGTTTTTAAATTCACAATCAAGGGGTAACCAGATATTCCCTATAAATAGGGTGTACATACATAAAATACTTCAATCACAGCAACTATAAACTGAATGCAACTTCATCTAGGTGCGGTGTATGTGATGAACCCACATTTAACCCCTTAAGGACCAAACTTCTGGAATAAAAGGGAATCATGACATGTCACACATGTCATGTGTCCTTAAGGGGTTAAAGGGGAGATATCTGATCTACATCTATACGGTTTGTAGTAGAAGGTAGGTTTTGGGGTACCTCTGATAGTGTTGAATTTAGCCAGCCTGCGGTGGGTCTCTGTCGGTAGACTGACATCTTCCTGATTACACATCCTGACCCCCTGCTGGTTTCTGGAGAACACCCCCTTAACTTTGATTTATCTGCAATAGGTAGTTTCCAGGGAACCAAAGGCTTGACAGAGGCGACTATGAGACTGCTACAATGTAGCGAGACTGCAAGAAGAGAAAAGTAGGAAATGGGAGGTTTGGCCATACACAGACAGCCTCTTAAAGAGACAGTGACGACATCAGCCTCTAACAAAGGGGAAGCAAAGTATAACAGACACATAGCTGCAGTCAAAGCTAACACATAAAACTGTTTATATTCGAACTTCCTGAATGCAAGCTGTTGGCAAATCATCAAATAGAACCTAATGTTTCCCCCCTTTTTAGCTGTGCCTACTGCAATTTATATTAATCTTAATGCAGCTATGTAGTGTATAATTTCCATAGGTATTCACAGTTAAAGGAACCCAGAAAGCGATAAAACAAGCTAGTTTCAGAGTAGTGTGTAGCTAGCCAAAAAGGGGTTTCTTTTTGCCTGGCACACAGGGCCATACAGAATTAACTTGTGTCTAATATTAATATAAACTCCTGCTAGCTTGTCTTTGATATATATCCAGAAGCTGGACATCAGAGATCAAACCCAGGACAGAAGCCACAAATTAGGATTGTCTTGCTCAGAAGTATGCTCATAAACCATTTCCAGGTGCAGAAAGCGTACCAGTTAGTACACTCAGTGAAATAACTTTATTCAGGCATTATAGATAGACTTTCTGGACAGACAAGATTTCAGCGTAAAGGGAAAACATCACAAAAAGCATGCCACCCCACCACCATTGTTGGCATCACATAATATTAATGAAGCAAGACTGCTTACTGGTAGGTACGAGATGCCCACATTGACCAGGTGTCCTCTGTATTTCCTTTGATTGGCACATGTATTCACAATCAAGAAAGCACTACTTTAAGCGTTTAAATCATTTGCCCTGGGCCATTACATAAAACATCAGACGGTCAAGATGACATCAGTGGCGCAAATTTCAATTTAGTTTTAGTCGTAGTATTTTGACTAAAAAGCCATTTTAGTTTTAGTCGTATTTTAGTCATTTGAATTGTTTTAGTATTAATATACTAAATCTCCAGTAGATTTTAGTTGATTAAATCTCCAGTAGGTTTTAGTCGCCTAAATCTAATGGGTTTAGTTAAAGCCTCTTTTGCCTCTTCTCTAGTCCCTCTGTGTCTTTGTGTCCTCCCAGCCCCTCTAGGTGTCTCTCTATCAAACCTCGGTCTGTCTCTTTCGCCCCAGCCCCTCTGTGTTTCTTTGTGTCCTCCCAGCCCCTCTAGGTGTCTATCTCTCAAGCCACGGTCTGTTTCTTTGGCCCCTTTCATAGCCCCTCTGTGCAGTGTTAATTTTGGCAGCAAAATTCAATTTAGTTTTAGTCATATTCTTTTGGCTAAAAAGCCATTTTAGTCGTATTTGAGTCATCTGAATTGTTTAGTTTTAATCAACTAAATCTCAAAACATTTAGTCGACTAAAATTGTTAAATTTTGTCATTTAACACTGGACGACATCTCTTATTTTATCAACCTATCTTCTGTGCACATATTGTAAACAAAAATAGTACAAATCATACATATAAATTAGTTACTCATACTTTAGTCTCCTGCAAAAGGAATTTTAGTTAGGGGTTTATGCTCTAAACCAGAAATTGTGGAAAACAATTGGGCGCATAGAGAATATGATAAGTTCAGAGTTTCTGGCTGTTTGGATGGCATAATGGCAATGTGTATGTAGGAGCATATTTGTGTAGAGTGTTGAGTACATGTGAATGACGGGTGTATTTGAGTAGAGTGCTAGTGTGTGAATTTAGTGGTGTGTTTTTATGGAGTGCCATTGTGTGCATAGCAGAGCATATGTGTGATGTTTTAGTATGCATGTGTGGCTATTTATAGTGCATGAATAAGTATTTAATGTGCATGCACAGGTGTGTATGTGTGCTGTGTTTCCAATTCTCATCTGTCCCCGCTGTGTCTCTCTATTCATACTTCTCCCCCTCACATGTGTTCCTCTCCACCTTTCCCAATTATGCCCTTTCCACATAACCCTTCCTGTCTCCAGCTCTTCCCTCATCCCTCATTTGTTTCCCCTCTTCTTTCCCCCATAATTCACCTGTTCCCCTCTTCTTTCCCCATCCCTCAATTGTTCCCCTCTTTTTGTCCCTATATATCACTGGAACCGCTCTTCACACAATTGCTCTCCTCATCCTTCTCCCATTTCAGTCACTAAATTTTCCTATAATATCCCCCCTTCTCGAACACCTTAGATAACACTAGAAAAAAAAAAAACTCAGGGCTAACAACAGTATTTCATATTTCTTACTATGGGTGTTGTTCTGGACCAAGCCAAGTGTTTGTTTGAGTATCTGCCCCTGTCCCGATTGTTTGAGATAAAATGTGTGCACGCGGAAGAAAATCACACTGAGACACAAGTTTCAGGTTGATGAAAAACTTCGGAATGTTTACTTAGAGGGGCGGCAGACCCCTTATAAAGCAGAAAATACATCATATGCAAAAAACATGAGATAACAGAGTATACATCTTTAATTGATCAAGTGTCTTATCTAATGCACTTCCTCCAAAGTGTGATGTCACCATCATCTCGGGATTTTACTCCGGATGGAGACGCCATCTTGTTACACTTGGTGTTTGGTCGATGGGAGGGGGTGCTTTAACAGCCATTTTGAATAAATACTGAATACATAGTAAATAGACTTTTTTTTTTTTAATTCTTTATTTTTGTTCGTGCATAAGTTTAACAGGCGGATTTGCACTGCCACAATAGCTGGAGCAATCAAGTTTGCATCCACGCTTAAGCACATGGCATTAATGACATTGCACTTTTTTTTTAAAAGTAGTTACATAAACAGGATAATTTCTTACGCTTATAAAGGCAAGTGATTTGCGTTACAGATCATAGCTATATACGCTTATCTTTGTATCTGATTGTACAGTGTCATGCCTTTAGTACAGTATGTCTGGCCTATGCAGTGATTTGTAATTATGTGAGGCGCTTGAGGGCCTTTGCACCGGGGAGGGCTGCAGTCTCCCACCGGCTCCAGTCCCAGTAGGCCACGTTTGTAACTTTGCAATCCTGGCCGCTACGGACTTCGGGGAGATGTCTTTCTGTTCAGCAGTGCACCCCCGACTTGGGTGGTGCACCATGGATGGGTCTTGGGCCATATGGCCCCCTGATTTTCCCCCTTTTTCGGCCCGTGTGGCAGGAGCTCGTGTCAGACACATCTGCACGGCTTGGTGTCCAGGCTCCGCCCCCCACTAAATAGACATTTTACCTACATTAATTTCTATCCAAAACAGTGTTATGCTGAGACTAGAGAGGGCTGCCAAATGTAGGCAATCTTTGTCACTCAATGTGTTGTTGACTACATCTCCTCTGATGCTTTTCCAGCATGATGGATGTAAGAGCATTATGGGAGATGTAGTCCACAACATTTGAAGTGGCGAAGGGTGCCTATCCCTGACATAATGTATAGCAGCGCCTGTGCAGAGGGCTTCTGTAGTGTTCTCTCTATGTAGAAAAGTCCTTAGTGGTATGAAGTATGCGTAATGGTTTTCTGGGGCCATTTGTGATGTGCATCAGGTTACTGGATGTACTCTGGAAAACGTAAACCTGAGAAAAAGTTTATATGATCATATTTGTCCTTTGTGGTGTGCTGCTGTACATCTACGATAACTCTTAGAGTTTCAGTTATGTAAAATATCAAGATAAGGAGTTATTTACCATTATTATATTTTATGCAGAAAGAGCCAACACATTCTGCAGCACTGTCCATGGGAATAAATAAAAGACAAATGGTACAATACACCAAAGAGACTATACAAAACAAGAAGATGGTTAGGGCCCTATTCCCGTGGGAATTTACATTCTAGATACCCTCTCTGCTCATACACGTTATTTCCACATTGATCTTGAACCACAAAATGTAGCACAGACATATTGTTCTACTCAACAATATTCTAAGTGCAGCTAATTATCTATAAACATTGTCAAATCTGTACATCCTTTACATATTACAGTCTTTACGTGAGCACTACCATCCAGGTAGATCTGAGTTACATGAAAAAAAATAGAGGCCATTTCTCCTTTCTTTCTGCTCTACGATGTGTCCCCTTGATCCCATTCCCCACACCTTACTCAGTCTCTCTCTTCTTTAACTGTCCCACGTTTAGATGAAACATTCTCTCTTTTTGCTCTGGCGTGCCCCTTTCATCCTTCAAACATGCACTGATCACTCTCGTAATAAAATAGCCTTTTACCCAGATGTTTTGCCAAGCTATCATCCGTTCGCTCTTCTTCCCTTTGCCTCCAAGCTCCTTAAAAGGCTTGTCTACACTTGACTTACAGACTATCTGAACTACAACTTGTTACGCTACTTGGGGTGATTTGGATTGGAACTCAACTGCAGCTTGTAAACTCCCTAATTACAATAGTGAAGAAACAGAGAATCTTTAAAGTATCAATACTGTAGCTTTAAGAAAAAAAAAAAAAAAAAAAATTGCTGGTAACTTGATTCAACCGAAGTTTTAATAAGTGTTAAAATTTAAATGAATTGCATTTAGGCAATAATCCAATAAGAAGAAGTGCAAGTAATCAACAACACAAAGTTCATTAACAAGTATTTCCTCAGAGATGCATTAAGTAACATTCTTTAAGTTCATGAGAATAATCTTCAATAGAAACAATAAGCAAGTAGCTAAGAATATTTGCAAAGCAGGAACAGACCAGTCCATAGTTAATAAGCATGATGGGAGTTGTCCTCCATATAATTAGTAGCTTGAAGCAGTGAAGATTTGAGTAAGCAAGCATTAGTTCATTATTAAATGATATTGTAGACAAATAGCTGAAAGATATACTTAAGGTTAATATGTGTAGTCCTCCAATAGTTCAGAGATATGGTCCACTTCTAAAGTAGCAAAGTATCCGTTCTCCAGTAATCCTTTGTGGCATGCAGCAATCCTTGCATTGGCTCAAAGGCTGGAACGGCTTGTCTGAGTTTGTGGAGAGATAAGTCTGGTGGAAGTAGCTGAGCCTGCGGAGGCAGCTCACACACAATCACCAAGCACCCTCTCTCTGGTGACGGTAAATACCGTCAGAGCTGTGTCAGAGGGGGGCGGGGTCCGGCTCCTCACAGCTGAGTGCCGAACCCGGAAGTGTTACTCCATGACACAACTCCTTACTTGACCTGCTACAGTCTGGCTTCTGCTCCCAACATTCCACAGAGAATGTCTCAACATTCCACAGAGACTCTCCACAGACTCTGTCCAGTCACGGAACTACAGCTGGTGCAGCTGCTGAGGCGTACACTACGGGGGCCAATCACGTGGTCCATGCACTTAGGTCCACCCGATGAGCTTTTTATGGCACAGGCCTGGTCAGACGCTGTGGCCCTTTAACAGCGCGACTGGGTCTCCTTCTTTTCAAGAGCCTGGGAGGAAGTGACTCCTGGTCCCTTCCTCCCATAGAGACCGGAGCCACGCAGAGGGAGCAGAGAGGAGCGGGCCGCGCAAGGGAGAAGGAAGAGAGGAGGGGGGCTGGAAGAGCCAGCCTCTAACTCCCAACTATCTCAGCGAGCTGACTCAAACCCAGGGAAGACACCCTTTAGCAATATAAAGGTAGAAAACTGGAGGGTGGCTATAAAAGTGTACATTTTGACCTGCATTTATATCTGTATGTCTGTTAGTGTGTGTATCTGTATCAATGTATGGATGTATCTGTCTGTGTGTTTGTTTCTGTATGTGTGTCAGTGTGTATCTGTATGTGTGTCAGTGTGTGTATCTACATGTTGTCAGTGTGTATCTGTATGTGTGTCAGTGTGTGTATCTACATGTTGTCAGTGTGTATCTGTATGTGTGTCAGTGTGTGTATCTATGTATCTACATGATGTCAGTATGTATCTGTATATTCGTATATGTGTGTCAGTGTGTATCTGTGTCGTCAGTATGTGTATCTCCATGTGCGTCAGTGTGTGTGTATCGGTGTGTCTTTCTATCTGTATATGTGTCAGTGTGTGTATCTGTGTGTCTGTGCCTGTAAATCCACACAGCCTCTCTACGATTTGGAGAGCTGAAGTGGATACTTTCCCTAAGGTCCTGATGTCATATTCCGGCTCCAGAATCACAGCAGAACCCACGAGGGAGCAGATAAAGGAGAGCACACAGATCAGCGCTCTATTGCTGCCCATCTAGAATATGCGTGTTTGCCCTCCTAGAGGGGCCCTAAGGTGGCCTAAGCTGACAGCTCTTGGGCCCCCTATAAAAGAGGCTTTCTCTCCCCCTTCTTCCATGTCTCCCCCCACCTCGATCCCAAGTACCAGTCAGATTTGTGTCCCCATCCCTGCTGTTATACCTTTCGGGGGAACAGGGGGCTCTTGATGTCCAGCGTGCTGCCTGTAGTTTAAGACTGAGTGCCATGTAGTCATGTGACAGCCCGCACTCCTGCGTAAAGTGTATGGGAGAAGGCGCTCCCCTGCTAATTTAGTGTATGTGCGGTTCCCTTATGAAGCCGCTTGCTACCTGTAAAACACATAAAGCCATTGTGTAATGGCGCAGCGAGCCCCCCCACTTAAAGTACCACCTGGGGCCATGGCCCCAACCAGTCCCATTGTAGGGCAGAGCTGTGTATGGTGGAACTTCTTAAAGAGAAACTCTTCACTTACAGTGAACCAAATGCACAGTGCAAATTGTAGGTTTTGTTTTAGAACTTGGACAGTTAAAAGTTATAATGTATATAATACATGACAGAATATATAAAACATATAGCAATGGTGATGTATTCTCACTGAGTGACATCATGAAAAGGGAGAATGAAATGAAAACTTTGCTGGCACTATTTTAATCAGTCGCAGTTCGTTATAAAGGGGAGGAAAAAAAAGTGTAACCAACAAAATGGCGCCGTTCCCCCTTGGTGTCGACACATTCCGTTCCCCCTTCTTTGCTGCTGCTGCTATCATTTTAGAATTTCGCAGTTCATGTTATAAAGGGGAGGAAAAAAAAGTGTAACCAACAAAATGGCGCCGTTCCACCTTGGTGTCGACACATCCCAGTCACGCTTCCAATGCGTGAGCACGTCGTACGTCGCGGCGCGCAGCGCCCCAAGCTTCCGGGGAAGGAAAAAAAAAAAAAAAAAAAAACCCCACTCGGTGACGTCACAACTAAGCGCGCACAGGTTGGGTTCGTAGTGGGGAATTGGCGGTTTTTGGGCCCCGTGTCCCGTTTCCTTGTCGGGCGGTGACGTAGGAGGTGCTTACCGAGTGGCGCCCACCGGGATACGTCACATGACACACCGGCTCCGCCATGGGCTTCCTCAAACTCATCGAGATCGAGAACTTTAAGTCGTACAAGGGACGTCAGATCATCGGGCCATTCCGCAGGTTCACAGCCATCATCGGGCCCAATGGATCCGGTGAGTAAGGCGGCCAAGGGCTGGCACGTCCTGGGCTTACTGCCCAGCTAAACAGCAAGATAGCCGTGCATCATGGGAAACGTAGTCCACTGTGGCCAAGGTTTAGCCAGCAGCAGCATAGGACATGGGCAGGCACCCTCTGGCACTCCAGATGTTGTGGACTAGATTTCCCTAAAAGCTTGTGCAGCCATAATGCTGGCAAAGCATCATGGGAGATGTAGTCCACAGCATATGGAGTGCCAAAGGGTGCCCACACCACATTGTAAACGGCAGGCAGTTGGCAACTTTTGGCATTCCAGATGTTCTGGACTAGATTTCCCTAAATCAGGCATGGGCAACCTTCGGCCCTCCAGATGTTTTGGACTACACCTCCCATGATGCTTTGCCAGCGTTATGGGTGTAGGAGCATTATGGGGGATGCAGTCCGCCGCAACTGGAGTGCCGAAGGTTGCCTATCCTTGCCCTAGATGCTTGTGCAGCCATAATGCTGGCAAAGCACCAGGGGAGATTTTGTCCTCAACATCTGGAGTAACAAAGGTTGCCTACACCTGGTATATAGGGTGTAATCTACCTGGCGGTAATTTCTTATTTGAGTCATTGTTATTGGTAGCATCTGCCCAAGGAAGCAAATGTAGGCAACCTTCAACACAAACTTCCAGTGGTTGTGGACTACATCTCCCATAGTGCTCTTCAAGCCATATTACTGGAAAAGCATTAGGGGAGATGTAATCCACATACGGAGTGCTGAAAGTCGCCTTCCCCTCGTTTAGTGTATTCAGTTGTTAATAGTCACACGTTGTTTACCAACACAATGTTACATTTTATAAGTTACAATGTTGCTACAAGTAAACACGATACAGAAACCTTCTGCAAAAAAACGAATCACTTCCTAGTAATGGACCTGGAAGTGATGTAGGGATATATTTCTTACACGATATCTTTTGCAGAACACAATCCTTTTTTTAAGAGACACTCCAGGTTGCAACTGACCCAAATGTAGAGCAGGCATTTGAATCTGCTCAGAAAAACACAAAAGAAACTGTCATTTAAAGTTGAACTGTCACTTTCAGAGAAGTGACCTTACATCCTTTCCTCTCCCCTCTCCCACCCCCCCTCCAAAAATAGAGCGGGTACCCCATGATGATTTTCATGTACTGTGAAATGCAATAGTACCAAGTATGTGCAGTGTAAACCGCAAGTAAAGTTTAAAAAAAAAAAAAAAACATAAGCCCAGCATTGTGGATCACACTGTCTCTTACATCCAATGTAAATAGACTGAAAAGGCAAAACTCAAGAGACCAGGCAATTGCCCGGAGCACCTGTCTTGCAAAGACTTCCTATTGAGCTGCA
Source organism: Pelobates cultripes (assembly GCA_933207985.1). Taxonomy (NCBI): domain Eukaryota; kingdom Metazoa; phylum Chordata; class Amphibia; order Anura; family Pelobatidae; genus Pelobates; species Pelobates cultripes. The sequence continues at coordinate 119,210,792 of OW240920.1, forward strand.
TTGGGAAATCTGTGATTGGACAGCCACAGAATGTCTGGGAGGAGGAACAAGAGGAAGATCGGCAAAGGATGATATCTGCAGCTTTTGCAAGCAGTTTTAGATATTCTTCCAATGAAAAAATACATAATTTAAATGCTTTCATTGGCGGTATATCCTCTAAACAGTGATTTTTATTTTTTACATTTTGGGCAATGGAGTGTACCTTTTAACTTGCGAAGTAGCTGTTGCAAGGATCACAATGTGCATTGTGGCCGTGCTTTTAACCATGTGTCCGTTCTGTGTAATTTGTACTATAACTGTTGCAAAAATATATAGCTTGTTCAAATATATGTAAAGTGCTTTATGGGTAATCAATTTAAATTCAAGTAGGTTGTCAAGTGTATAAACGTGATAGTATATTTGTTTTGGCAGTATTCTTATCACACACATTTTTCCACAGTTGTGTACATGAGGACTTGTACTTTATTATCTTCTGTACTTGTCCCAGTCTTTTCATTTATTTATAATAACTATAGATCGTGCTTTAAACCCAATAAATAGTACTTGCATTTTAAGTTGCATAGTTCCATAGTAATCTAGTTTTAATAAATAGTCGTCCATAATAAAGTCCATCAATTTCAACCTTTAAAACACTTCTATTGTTTTTTTTTTAAATAGTTTTATTCGTGCATAGGTTAAATAAGCATGGTTGCACTGCTACAAAAGCTGGTGCAAGCAGCTCATTAGGTATAGTATAACAGTTGTGTGGCATTGAAAATATTTTGTTAATGTAAATAAACAAGCTTAAAACTAATGTCTTCATGTCACAGCAGTGAACTGGAAATATTGAGATATGTCAGGGGTAACGTAGGCATGAGGCTGTCTGAACAAATCCAGTATCTTATTTAAGTAACAAGCTAGGTAGTCAACTATGATATCTTGTGAGTGAAACCACTAGGATGTGATTTAGAAGAGTGAAGGTTTGTCTCACTAGGTAAGTAATAATGTGTGCAGGCCACCAGCGGGTACAACTTCAGCAAATTCCCTAGTTTTAGAGGCAGTGGGCAGTTTTGGGTTAGTCCTTGGGGCAAGTGGCAAGATAGGAGCGAGCCGGGCCACCCTCCAGCTCCAGGCCTGATCAAAGGGCCGCGTCTCTGTAGCACGAACTTGGTTACACCAAGTGCTTTGCCTGAGGGTGTCTCATTCACCTTCCGACCTCCACCTCCCTGGCCTCCTATTTTATGCCTAGATGGTTCCGGTGCTATCCAAGCTGCTATTGCTTACTAAAAGCGGTCAAAAATCTCCTCCAGCCTCTGCAGACGTCAGCTTGTGCTCACGATGTGATTCCGCCATCTTGGGATAGCCAGGTGCTGTCTGGGCTACTGAGTTGGCATCTGAGTGTTAGAGGTAAGTGTTAATTTCAGTGGGGACCGCGATAACAACAGGTCATGAGTGGCCGCCTCACCTGCCCGGTATTTCTACTAGGCCTCTCCAATACCTCCGGTAAATGCAGTGGCAGACCTTCAACGAAGCCACATTTGGGCACCACGTGTGGTTCCAGAGATTGGGTAGTCACAAATTGTGCAGAATGTGAGTGCTAGGCATTAAGTACAAGAATCCTGCAGAAGTTCTCACAGAATGCGTCTGGCTACCATGCGATTCAGCCCCCGTCCCCCTAAAACACATATTTTTTATGCTGTTGAGCCAAAAGAAGTGGTTTCTCAACAAACTTCTCAATACAAATTTTTTTTAAAAGGATTCATCCAACCCAAAACTAGTGTTTTCATAAAACACTGATTTTGGTTATAGTAAATCTTTCTGTGTTGGTACCCCTACCCAAACGCAAAAATAAAGCTTAAACTCGCCTCATTTCTATTGCTGAGACAAAGTACTCTCTCTGCTTGATCCTCTTAGAAAGTAACAGGGCCGGTTGTCTGACAGCCAGGTGGATGTAACAAGGTTAATTTATAAAAGTGCCAAATTCTGTTGAAATCTGTCCTTTTTGTAAAATTAAAAAGAGGACACACTTCACACACAAAGCATTAGCAAGCCCAATTTCTTTAGGGGTCTAAATCCTCCCTTTAATTTCCTGAATAAAGAATTGTCATGAATTTAGACTAAATTCCAAAATGTAGTCAAAAATTGCATAATTTGGAAAAATTTGCAACTCTTTTGCTTTTATATTACCTTTTAGTTTCTGTTCACTGCAATTTGCTGTTTTGTAATAAGCACACGATGTGCATAAAATTCATGTTTACTATGATTGCTTATATTTTACTGAAGCTTTCCAATCACCTCTTCATCCACAGGAAAGTCCAATCTTATGGATGCTATCAGCTTCGTCCTGGGGGAGAAAACCAGCAACCTAAGAGTAAAGACATTACGAGATCTCATCCATGGAGCTCCTGTAGGGAAACCTGCCGCAAACCGTGCGTTTGTTAGCATGGTGTATGCGGAGGATAGTGGCGAGGAGAGAATCTTCTCAAGAGTTATTGTGGGTAAGCGTGTGTCATGACCGGGGATAACTGAATTCCAAAACAGAATCTTCTGTTAAACAGGCATTGTTAGGTGTGTTTGAATAAACAGATTTTTACATTTTTTTTTTTATTATTATTATTTATTTTTATTATTATTCCAATTTCACACCGGATCATATTTTGAAATTCAATTAGTTGTCCACAGCACATATATATGTGAGCAGATTTTGCAACTTCATTATAGACTAAAAACAACAGCAGCAAAATATGGGTGTTAAGAGGATCTCTTAATTACGACTTCAAGAATAAACATGATTTTGGAGAGTAATATATTATACATTTTAGAATACTCTTGATTATCTGGATGCTATTTGCTTTTTAAAACTTTTACACAGTTGACAATTTTGGTGTATTTCTCCTTCTTAATCCTGCTTGTGATTTGTTTATTATCTACTAGGTGGTTCATCTGAATATAAAATCAACAAGAAAGTAGTCCAACTGGCAGAATACAGTGAAGAATTAGAGAAGCTGGGGATCCTTATTAAAGCGAGGAACTTTCTGGTGTTCCAGGTATGCATTGCTAACACGTTTAAAGTTCACATTTTTTAGAGCTTACTACTATTGAAATTATCATTTCTTCTGTAATCTTTTGTAGCTTTCCTGTAAGTGCTTTCAGTTTGTTGTGATCTCATTCTACATTGGTGACAATTCCAGTTGCTGAATTTCTCCTAAATGCCACAATTATTATTTTACATAGAACATCGCTCTAAAGGTGGGTTAATATTGTGTCTTACTTAGGGAGCTGTGGAGTCCATTGCAATGAAAAACCCCAAAGAGCGTACGGCATTGTTCGAAGAGATAAGCCGATCTGGGGAGCTGGCACAGGAGTACGATAAACGCAAGAAGGAGATGGTGAAGGCAGAAGAAGACACACAGTTTAATTATCACCGCAAGAAAAACATTGCTGCTGAGAGAAAGGAGGCCAAGCAGGAGAAGGAAGAGGTTTGTAGTAGAGTTTTTGGGGATTGTCTCTATTAAGAGGGAAAGCACAGAGACAGCTATGTGAGAAATGACTGTTTAGATTTATGTGCTGGTAAATAATTAGGGAAGCTATGAGGAATAGAGTGCTAGAATAAAAGAACTTTAAGCCTCATGGTGTACATTTCTGGATGATGATCTGTCTTTTAGGGATTGTCTAATGAAAAGGCAGTCTATACATTTTACCAGGCAGTAGGTATGTGAACTACTGAATAATACTGGGGAAGAATAAAAACAAATAAAACAGAAACTATAAAACCTCATACTGTATCTATAAATCGGTGGATCAGAATCTGTAATCCCATGTTTTGCTGTATGCAGGCGGAAAGGTACCAACGGCTGAAGGATGAGGTAGCTCGTGCTCAGATCCAGATGCAGCTTTTTAAGCTTTACCACAACGAATCTGAAATCGAGAAGCTGAATAAGGAGCTAGGCACGAAAAACAAAGAAATTGATAAGGACAAAAAACACATGGACAAGGTGGAGGAGGAGCTGAAGGAAAAGAAGAAGGAACTGGGCAAGCTGATGCGTGAACAGCAATCCATTGAGAAAGAGATCAAGTGAGTGGCACCTAAATATTTGGTTTCTACTCCCACTCACCCAAAATAAATGCAATGCAATAAATTGTTATCCTCTGCATTGGATCATCCATTCTTTGCAGTCTTGTTAGCTGCCCAAGTGATTGGTAATAGAAAAAATGGAGTTGCGCTTTTGGTTTAATAGGCTTTAGATTATTTGGGTATGTATTTTTTGTAAGACTGGTTAGTGCTCCAGTTTTTCTAATATTTAAAGCTCGTGTGGTTTTGCACACAGAGACTTCTTGTGTTCTTGTTGTGGTCCTGCAATATTTGTAAGAATAATGCTCTGCATGTTGGCTCTGTATGGAGATTCCAAACAGTTCCAATAGAGGTTCAATGTATCTCGTAGGTTTCATGTGCACTTATGCTGAAGCATTTGATTGGCTTAGATGATCAGTAATGATGATCCTAGCCAGGGGAGGGGTATTAACCAGTGTAAGAATGGTACTTTTGAGGCACTTAAGGGTTGGGTGGATGCATAATCTAAATAGTATAACACTTTAACATTTGAAATGCTTGTGTTACTTTAACAGGGTGCTAAGAAGGAGACTCCCAGGTCCAGGGTAGAAATGTCTCTACCAATATTTAATTAGATTTTATAGGCCTCACAAAAATATTTTTGTTTTAATATGAGGGGTAGGTAAACATATTAAGAATCCTGGGTATTTACTGTCCTTTTTTGGGTCTAGATATTGTGGCATATGGTGCATATGTGTATGCAAGGGTGTGGGGGCGCCAATTTGTTTGAGCCTCTGTACAGAGGAAATCACTCTCCTAATCTATGAGAAAACCTCTTCAGTTCATTGCACTGTAGTATTCGCTAATGTAATATTAACATTGTTTCGGAACTGTTTATTCTGTTCTGTTCTTACGTTAGAAAATAAAGTAATATGCTGATGGAGAAAAATGGTCAATGGCCTTTTATTTATTCTCTCCCGCCCTCCCCCCCCCTTTTGCAGAGAAAAAGATGCAGAGCTGAACCAGAAGCGTCCTCAGTATATTAAAGCCAAAGAAAACACTTCACACAAAATTAAGAAGCTAGAGACTGCAAAGAAGTCCATGCAAAACGCTCAGAAGCAATACAAAAAGCGCAAGGCAGATATGGACGAGTTGGAGAAAGAGGTGAAATCTGTAGATAAGGCCAGACAGGAATTTGAGGAAAGAATGGAGGAGGAGAGCCAGAGCCAAGGTCGCGATCTCACGCTAGAAGAAAATCAGGTAATTTTTAAGAGAACACTAATCTTGAAAGAGCAAAATTGAATTGAAAGAAGGACACACCACTTAATTTCCAGTTGACAGAACTGATGATGTTGCTTTCTGATTGACAGGTTAAACAATATCATCGCCTAAAAGAAGAAGCAAGCAAAAGGGCAGCCACTCTTGCCCAAGAGCTGGAGAAATTTAACCGTGACCAAAAGGCTGACCAAGATCGCCTTGATCTGGAAGAGAGAAAAAAAGTAGAAACCGAGGTATGTATGCATTCATGTGCCTAGTTCTGAATCCCTGAGCCCACCTGCTCCCTTTCTCACGTACCCCTTTTCTTTAAACTGAGGGCACTTTCTCACATTACTCCTGGGCAGATTTTTGACTGCCCCTATTATGGCTTTAATGATGTGTACAGTCAAATTACTACACCCAAAGGGGGGTCTCTACCTAATGATGATATGTCTGTTACCGGGAGTATTATGGATTTCCCCAGTTGCGTGGTATTCATTATTTGTATGTTTAATTTGTGTTGAAGAATTGCTTATTTTCTTTTCTGTGAACTATGTGAAAATTATAAAAAAATAAAAAACAAAAAAACAAAACTGAAATGTTAATCTATTTTGGATAAAAGGAGAGAAAACATTCTTATACATAGTTCATCTATTGAGATCAACAATGGCCTTAAATTCTTTATTGCACCTGTAAAGAATATATGCTGTGTTTTTTCAAAGTGGTGAATGAAGAAGATCTAAATGTATGTTAGAAATGGTTCGCTAACCACACAAGATTTGAAAGCTATGTTATGGTGGTTCTGTTTGAACATTTGTGGTGGTGTTTCTTGTTCCCTTATACAGGCAAAAATTAAGCAAAAGCTGCGTGAAATAGAAGAGAACCAGAAGAGAATTGAAAAATTGGAAGAGTACATTGCCACTAGCAAGTATGTGATTATTTCCTTGCAGTGCCTTTGCCATTTACTGCTATTTAGAATCAGGTGTGCAGGTTCCTGCATTCACTTATCCCTTATCTAATATCACATTTTCTTTACCACTGTATAGGCAGTCACTGGAGGAGCAGAAGAACCTGGAAGAGACCTTGACTGATGAGGTGGAGATGGCCAAAAGAAGAATCGATGAAATAAACAAGGAGCTGAATCAGGTTATGGAGCAGCTGGGTGATGCCAGGATCGACCGTCAGGAAAGCAGTCGGCAGCAGCGCAAGGCCGAGATCATGGAGAGCATCAAGAGACTGTATCCTGGATCAGTGGTGAGTTCCCAAAATGTGTCTAGAACCTCCATGGAAAGCTGTTTGTGAAAACCTTTAATAGTTAAATGAAGTCTTCAGATACAAATATCTCACTTTTTTTTTTTTTTGGTAGAAAATACACTGTTACAATACTTAAATTTAGGAGACAAAATATTAGTGAAAATAGAAGTCATTCAATACCAAGTGACATTAATGTAAGCAAACTACACTTTAAATATAGTTGCAATATTTAATTATGTCCTTTATATATCAATGTCTAGATATAGATAGTTAGATATAAAACTCCTTAATGAAAATTGTCCATGTAAATATTTTAGGCTTACATCACTTTAAAAAGCGGACACTCTCTAATCAGTTTATGGTTTAAAGCAGACACTCTCTAATCCATGTTTTGAGTTTGTTTTGTAAAACAACAATAATGATAAAGTATAAAACAATTAGAAAACTTGTTTGTAGATGGCTTAGGTTGTGTACACAGTCTGGTTCTCGCCGGCTGCTTATTAAAGTAAAAATTATTGCCATTATTTATGTGATGGCAAGGGATCTTGGTAGTTTTATTTTATCAAGAGATCACTTGATTAAGATGTTGTAAGCCTGGTTTAGATGTTGGGTTAAGTGATATACTGCATGCAAATCACTATTACTTGTCAGGGTGTGCATTTTCATGCATGCTACTCTTCTTCCACCAGTATGGGCGCTTGATTGACCTCTGCCAGCCTACACAGAAGAAATACCAGATTGCAGTCACCAAGGTGCTTGGAAAAAATATGGATGCCATTATTGTCGATTCGGAGAAAACAGGAAGAGATTGTATCCAGTACATCAAGGAGCAACGAGGCGAGCCGGAAACTTTCCTCCCTCTTGATTATCTGGAGGTAGCTTTGGTTTTTATATTCCTTTTTACTGACCACAGTGTGTTTGAACTATCCCCGCACCACAGAACGTGATTTGATTCTTATTAAATCCTGTTGTTTATCTCTCGAAGGATGTGCCAACATGCTAGCTTTAAAATCTTCACCTTTATATGCAGCAATACAGCATGGTTTTCATCAGTTCTAACTCTCCCATGTGTTGTTTAACTAATGCATGACAAAAAAGGTAAAAAAAAAACTGCAATCCAGCACAGAAAAACTAAAAAAACATTACAATAAATCGGAACAAAAAGGGTGGGAAAGCAAGACTAATTCCTTAGAAAGATTTGTCCAATGGTTTATAGGTGGATAACACAAAAAACAGGAAAGGCTTCCCCTCTAGCACTTTCCTAGTCTATGTAAACCTCTGTCGAAGTTAAACATCTGATAACTGATTGTGTGTGTCCCTTTTCAGTCGAATACTGTTTTTGTAATGCATACAGAGTGCCCGGTTGGTAATGATTTAAACCAGGCATAGGCAACCTTCGGCACTACAGATGTTTTGGCCTACACCTGCCATGATGCTTTGCCTTCATTATGGGTGTAAAAGCCTTATGGGGGATGTAGTCCACAACATCTGGAGTGCCAAAGGTTGCCTATCCCTGATTTAAACAATAATCCCTGATTCCCATGTGGGCCATGCTTTCACTTTGAAATTAATGCATGCTCCTTAATCATGTATAGAGTAGATTTACAATGATTCCACTGTTAGTTTATGGTGTCTTTACTGCTCTTGTGAGTGGCTTTTAAGCTTTGCTTATGCATTTTGCAACCTCTTCTCTTTTAATGGGGGACACGTAGCTATAGTTGACACCTTGCTGCCCTGAAGTTGTATTGATCTATGCATGCGTACATGTATAGAAGTATTGATCGAAATGCATTTGTAATCTTTGTCTTTGCTCTAAATTTTGTATCAACTTAAAAAAGCAAACTTTAATTTCACCCCATTCACCCATTTTTATTATGCCTTTCTATCTATCTCTATATTTTATTTTTTGCAAAATCCTGTATTTTATTTTTTTTACATTTTTCCCCACCCAAGCTGCAACATGTTTTCATTACCTTTCTATTTACAGTACATAAAATACAGTATGTCTAGCTGTCCGGGCACCGCTCAAGTATACAACGCAAATAAAATTAATCACACAGTGCTGAATTCAACATAGTGGAAGAAGTTTCATTAGCACCTGTGTTTTTACAGCATTCTCTACAGATTCCCAAAATCACATGCCTGTTCTCAGAGCAATACATACAGAGTTATAGATGGAGCTGTAAGGTTTCTTGAACAATCTGAAAAATAGAATATATGCAAATAGCGTAGTATATCTATACAATGTATTGTATATAGAAAGTAAGAATAGTTAAACTCACAAGGCTAGAGTCATACCGTCATATGACTCTAAAAGTATGCTCCCTTGGACCATTAGGGGGTTGTCCAAACCCTTCTTTCGTTGGTTTCTTGTTATTCCCCCTGGTGATCTTTAGAGTGTCTTCAATAAAGATGCCCAGTATACAGAGGATCTTGGAAACCTGTTGGTTATAAGGATTATAGGAGTAGTTGTCCAACCAACGCTGGTATGCTGGAGATGGGAACCTCTGACTGGAGTGCTTTATGTAGCTCTCATTGGCTTCAGTGATGATCTGTTCAGGTCTAGCAGGAGTATTCTCTAAAGTTCTCAGAGCATCATGGGAAAGTGTCCCCACTTTCTTTAAAAAAAAAAACAAAACAAAAAAACAACAAATATACGTAGTGTTTAATATGGTGAAGAACTGTCACCATGTGTATTAACCTGCAGGTTCCATTTTTAACATATGATCTGCAATACTGCTGTTTTATTGTTACACTTGCACTATTTAAAAAATAAATAAAAAATTACCTGGTGTTATTTATATGCATAAATTATATTTTAATTTTTTTTATTTTTACGTTCACAGGTAAAGCCTACAGATGAAAAATTGCGTGAATTGAAAGGAGCAAAACTAATAATTGATGTAATCCGGTACGAGCCCCCGCATATCAAGAAAGCTCTGCAGTATGCTTGCGGGAATGCTCTCGTATGTGATAATGTGGAAGATGCTCGAAGGATTGCTTTTGGGGGACACCAGAGACACAAGGTGAGCATTTGCAGTCCTGAAACCTTAGGGCAAGTGTGTATTTTTTATTGTCTTGTACCTCACTGTGGGATATCTTGGCACATTTTACTGTCCCTTTGTAAAGCAGATTTAAACAAGAAATTGTTCTGCTTTAAATACTCCATGATGCAATGCCAGTTTCCTTTTTTAATTACTGCTTATCTGGGACCCTTTTTTCTTTCTTTTTTTTTAATTTTGTCAAATGTGCATTAATCCAATCATTTTGTTAATGCCATTGCAGTGACATAATGCATTGATAGTTTTGAGAACGCGCAGACATTGTACAAATTCCTATACTTCAAAATAATTTCATAAAAACTGTTGTAGCTTTCAAACAAACAAAAACTTGGAACACAAGTTAACCTGATTATTAAGTTACTAACCTTCTGTTTGTTTTAAAAAGTGCACAATTTATGTATCGTGTGATAAATAAAATGTCTGTGCCTTTATCTGCTTGCTTTACTTATTAAAAAAAGTAAGCATATATTTTACAGTTTTTTTTCATGCCCAGTGGTATCTACTTATACTCCACGTCTGTTGTTACAGACAGTTTCTTAAGTTAACATCATGCTTATGACGGGCACTTTATGTTTTTCCTCTTGCTAGCTCAGCACTCATACTTTTTAATCTCTTTGACAAAACAACTATACCTTTTAATATTCAAGTTATGTATTAGTGTGTAGACCTGATGTACCTGCCTAGCAGGTTTACTTTAATATTATGTTATTTTAACGAAAAATGAGGCTGTCCTCTCTAGAAATATATTCTTTGGTGCATTGATACCTTTTTTTTATTTTCTAAATTTTTGTGTACATCTGATTTAATTCCATTTCTTTTTTCTGTAATCCATTTTCTTTTTTCTGTAACACAAGCATCTTAAGTCTCAACAAAAGATTGACATATATATATATATATATATACATATTAGCACTTCTGAATGAAATGTACTGATTATGTACTATGCAATCTACTATCAGCACATTGTAATGGTTTCTCTTTTTCACAGACTGTGGCCCTAGACGGCACCTTGTTCCAGAAGTCTGGTGTGATATCTGGAGGCGCTAGTGACTTGAAAGCCAAAGCCAGGCGATGGGATGAAAAAGCTGTGGATAAACTTAAGGAAAAAAAGGAACGTTTAACAGAGGAATTAAAGGTAGGTTGGACTCTGTGGTTGGTATATTTAAAAGATAACTTCTAATTTATCTTCCCAGTACAAGAAACCTCCATTAGTTTTGTTAATTTAGGATTGTTATTTTTACAGGAACAAATGAAAGCCAAGCGTAAGGAAGCTGAGTTACGGCAGGTCCAGTCCCAGGCTCACGGTTTGCAGATGAGACTTAAATATTCCCAGAGTGACTTGGAGCAGACCAAGACACGCCACTTGGCCATGAACCTCCAGGTACCTGCTACTGGTTATTTACGTGGTTATAGCATGCACAGGACTTGAAATGTTTATCTTGTGATTAGAAAGTTAGACCGTGAGTAGTAATTTTTAAAACGCTTGTGATAAGAGTTCCAGATAAAAAGTTTTTTACTCATGTAGGAAAAGTCCAAGCTTGAAAGTGAGCTAGCCAATTTCAACCCACGGATCAACGATATCAAGCGAATAATACAGAGCCGTGAGCGGGAGATGAAGGACCTTAAGGAGAAGATGAACCAGGTACGGAGTGTTTTAATTTGAATGTTGTTCTATAATGGTCTCTAGAACCCTGTGTTGGTTACCAGAAGCAATATTACATGTCTCCATTTAATCGCTATATAAATCTGTGATTTCTAGGTGGAGGATGAGGTGTTTGAGGAGTTTTGCCGTGAGATTGGAGTTCGTAACATCCGAGAGTTTGAGGAGGAGAAGGTGAAGAGACAGAATGAGATTGCTAAGAAGAGGTATTTACTTTGCTGCCCATTTTTCCTTAAGCGATGTTGTTATTTGTACTTTATTATTAACCTATTTCACTGCACTTTACAAATATACAGTGGAGCCCTACGGAAACAAACTTACAGTAATGGTATGTTTGCTATGCCTACTTGCAATAAGGAGTCATGTAAGCATAATAAAAAGCAAAGAAAACAAAAACTAAACCAAACAGTGTGAACTGTCTAATGGGATTGAGAGATGATAGGCAGTTAGAGTTTACATACAAAGCAGTTTAATAAAAAGACTTGTTGTGGGATGTTAGCATTATTGTATGGGCATTATTGTATTTGTTTATTTGTTTTGTTTTGTGCTTTTTTTTTTTTTTAAATAAGGTTTTGTTTGTTAAAGGGACACTCCAGGCACCCAGACCCCTTCTGCTCATTGGAGTGGTCTGGGTGCCAACTCCCACTACCCTTAACCCTGCAAGTGTAATTATTGCAGTTTTCATAAATTCAATATTTACTTTGCAGGGTTAAGTCCTCCTCTAGTGGCTGTCTACTAGACAGCCACTAGAGGAGAGTTCCGTGTTGATAGAACACGATAAGTGTTTTAAAACGACGCTGGACGTCTTCACGCTATGTGAGTACCTCCAGCGTCGTCAAAATCCCCATAGGAAAGCATTGTATAATGCTTTCCTATGGGGAGGTCTAATGCGCGTGCGCGCCCATTGCCGCGCATGCGCATTAGGTCCCCGCCGCCGCCAGCCACGCATGCGTGTTAGGTCTGACAGCGGTGGAGGATCGTAGGCGCTGGACTCCGGTAAGTCACTGTATGGGGTTTTAACCCCTTCAGCAACTTGGGATGGATGTTTTCCTGGCACTGGAGAATCCCTTTAATGCCTGGCATAGAAGCTGTTACACTGAGAGCCACTAGATTGTGCTTCTGCAGTGAGAGCAGAGTCAGACCCGGTTTTTGATGTTCAGCATCCTCACGCATTGTATTCGTCAATTTCCCTTTAATGTACATAAAACTGAGCATTAGTTGATAAAAAGGTAACACAACTTACAGGTGATTTTCAGTTTTGTATTCAGTGGTGTACTTTATGGAAAACTGGTACTTCCGCTGTAAGATTGCTTTATTTCTTTATGGACTTCGTTAGCTCATGTAGATCTTTCTCTGTAGGCTGGAGTTTGAAAACCAGAAGACCCGTCTGGGGATTCAGCTGGACTACGAAAAGAACCAGCTAAAGGAAGACCAAGGGAAAGTCCAAACTTGGGAGCAATCTGTGAAAAAAGATGAAAATGAAATCGAGAAACTAAAAAAGGTAATTGTAAATATATACATGCAGCTGGGGGGATTTGATGGGGGTCACACTCGGTTAATTTTGAATTATTTATGTGCTATAGCATTAAATTGATTTACAGAATTACTTATGTGAAAGTTTAAGCAAAAAGAACATTTTCCAACATTTTGCATCCTAACCCACGACCTGTCACATCTCCCTTCCCTCCATTTTAAAATATTTTTTTGGCTGGTTACACTTTTGGATCATAGATGCCTTTTTGTCCTTTCAGCAGGAAGCACGGCAGAGATTTCTGGGAATTGTAGTTCAGTTAACAACTCTCATAACCTGATACTTGAAATAGAACTTCCAGACATTCCTGTTCTGGCCATAATGTCATGATGTCCAGGGATTTGTGGGATAAAGTCGGAACTTTAAAATGTGCTCTAGAGTAGCTTTTGAAATTCTTTTTTTTTATTTTTTTAATTGAGGCATGTGATTCATACGGTACAGAAAATGGAAAAAGGTAGTATAACAAGAATACACAGCATAAGAATATCAGATTGCATAAAATTATACACCTATGCAGATCAGCCTCCTTTAAAAAAGTAAATAAACAGGCTAAGTATTCTCGTCAGATTTTACGTAATAACATACTTGAACATGCTGATGAATATGTCAATAGAGAATTGGGATGAAAGTAGAGAAATCAGGATATACTAACTGACAATGTGACTAGTGTAAATGAGAACACATGAAAGCTGCAGGGCTAGTGTAAGCAAGAAATGCTAATATCACAGTAATACAGAGCCGTCATCCGATGCTCAATTTGGGTAAGAGCAGTGCCCATACTTCAGGAATGCTTACCAGTGCACATCTAGTAGGCCCATGCGGGAAGCCACACCATCTCCAGGCTGAGATTAGAGCCAACACCAGTTCTCCACGGACCCAGGTTTTAGTATTGCCCAAGTCCATACCCCTCCCGGGTCTGCGTGGGTACCAGGTACGATTGATGCACCTCCGCTTCAGTCTCTTGCAGCCCCTCTGTTGGTGAGAGTAGTGTGGTGAGGTCTTAACTCGCCGGTAGATCCCAGTAAAGGTGTTTTTTAGGAGACGTGGGATCAGTGGTAAGGGATTTAATATCTATGAGACTGTATTGCTCTGCAGAATTAGTTGCACTCATTAGTTCCTATTTTAAGGATGTTTGAGGGGTAATGTTCCTGCATTACTCATGTTACTTTAATTGCTATGAGTGATTATTGAAGTACATTTCTTGGCAGCTTCACTTTATAATATCTTCAGGATATAAGCAATATCCGCGTTACCCTTATATATCCTATTTTGTATTTGCTTTCTATGTGTTTTTAGGAAGAGCAGAGACATATGAAGATCATTGATGAAACAATGGCCCAGCTGCAGGACCTGAAGAACCAGCATCTTGCCAAAAAGTCAGAAGTAAACGATAAGAACCACAACATGGAAGAGATCCGCAAGAAGCTTGGCGGGGCCAACAAGTCAGTATATGAAATGAAATGTATATCAACATAGCTACTCATGGATGTATTTACCAAGATATGTGCTTTGAGTATCTGTTACAGGGTCACTTATCCCTACAGTAGTGTCTCCAATAATTTGATTGCTTCTATAGTTGTTGGGGTTTTTTTTTTTTTTTGGTTATTTTTTTTTTTTTAGACCATACTTTGTGATACACAAACTTTTAACATGTTGTAGGCTAAATCTCCCATAATGGACTTACAACACAATGCTGGCAAAGCACCAGGGGAGATGTAGCCCACAACATCTGGGGTACCAAAGGTTGCTTACACCTGGTATACACAACCGATAGCCAAATAGCAACTTTTAGACACACAACTCTGATTTGCAAAACTTCATCTCTTATAGTAGCTATTTTAGCTTGAATTTTGCAATTTGATTTGCTATTTTAGCTTGAATTTTGCAATTTGATTTTCAGTTTGGCTTTAATGGTTTGCCTGGCGTGAAAATATTAATTATGGTGCCTAACTGTTGTTTATAGGGAGATGACCCACCTTCAAAAGGAAGTCACAGCCATTGAAACTAAATTGGAGCAGAAACGCAGTGACCGTCATAATTTGCTGCAAGCCTGTAAAATGCAGGATATTAAGTTGCCACTGACTAAAGGAACTATGGATGACATCAGCCAAGAGGAGGTAGGAAGAAAATATTGCAACTTCTCAATCTACGCAGGTTTCCTTTAGCAATTGGTGTACTATGTCTGATTCCAGAAAATCTGCACTGTTGAGTGCCCGTTTTATACATCAGTCATATATTGCCAATTGAGTTTCTGTAATTTGTATCGTATTGTGATTGGCATTTCCCATTGCTATTTAGGTTACATCATAATGTAGCTATGCTGTAAAAAATATATGAATGTTTCAAATTGGTTTTTATTAACTCATTTTAGGGTGGGTCCCAAGGAGAGGAATCTGTAAGCAGCTCCCAGAGAAGCTCCACTGTCTATGCTCGAGAAGCCTTGATAGAGATCGACTACAGTGACTTGTCTGAAGACCTCAAGGTGAGCAGATAAGATCTTCTGAAGCTCTTGAAAGAATAAGAACGCAAATGTTGCTTGCACAGAAATTTGATGAAGGAAAGGCTTAGTTCATAAGGGCAGAGGTGCCTGATAGGGAAGTGGTTCATAATATATCTTTAATAAGGACACTATTCCCAGGGCTTTTTAAGTCCAAATTCATTTTATGGAGAACTACATACCTCCCAACAATGGAAGGTATGGAATTGGGATTGGGTGTGCAAGGCCCTGAGGGGGCGTCTGGTGATCCCCATAATTATCGAGCCTGCCTGGAATATGGGTGGCCCACCCGTTGACAGGTCACCAGCCTTCAGTACCATGTGGGGAGTACTGCTGAAGCTAGTGCACGCTGCACAGCTGTAGGGCATCAAATGAGATATGGGGACTGCTAGGAGGCCTGAAACTAGCACAAAGATTTGCAAAGTTCAAATTTAATTTCTACGGTAAATGATGGACAAGGTATACTGTAGTTGAGTCTGGAAACTGTGAATGTCTTTAAGAAGGCTGTTGTAATCAAGATGGGAGATGAGGGGCTGAATTATTTTTTGTAGTATTTATATTTTTGTGGTGTAGGTGCCAGGACAAAGTGAGGGATTATTTGAGTGGTGAAAGAGGTCAGGGTAATAGAAGACAAAAGCGTTATGCTTGGTTACTTTGGAATATGGTAAGGAGGAATTGTATTATTGGGAGGGGGGTGTCTTCAGGCAGTGATAGAACATCATAGAAGAGAATAACTGGTTTTTAATTTTACAGTAACTTGAATTCAATTGAATTATTGTTCTGTTTTTTCCTGGCAGGATGCAGTTGCAGATGATGATATCAAGCAGGAGATGAGTTCGTTGCAACAAAAGCTGAACGAGCAGCAGAGTGTTTTGCAGCGTATCTCTGCTCCCAACATGAAAGCTATGGAAAAACTGGAAAGTGTTCGAGACAAGTTTCAGGAGACCTCAGATGGTGAGCTAAATGGGAGCTAAACTAAAGAATATTGTTCAGTTCTAAAGCACTAGCCTGTCCAAAGGAATGTGCAGTAGTTAAATGGGCCCCCACCCAATCTACAAAACCCTTGGGATTATGATTAGAACAAGGATTAAGTTTATGGTTAGGATATTTGGTTACACCATATTCAGTTTAAGGCCAGGAATGGAATCTTGAGGCTTTGTCCTTCAGGGGTTCAAGGAATAGAAGTGTTCTTCATCGGTTATGTGGTTTTATATTTGATTTTAACTGTGCATCCTTTGCTGCAGAATTTGAAGCTGCTCGTAAACGTGCTAAAAAGGCCAAGCAAGCATTTGAGCAGACCAAAAAAGAGAGATTTGACCGGTTTAATGCCTGTTTTGAGTCTGTGGCAACCAACATAGATGAGATCTACAAAGCCCTTTCCAGAAATAGCAGTGCCCAGGTAACACGCTAATCTTTTTTTGATAGCCTGCTTTGTTAGCTGCTTCCGGTTCTCTTTCTCACTTTGTCCCTTTTGCTCAGGCTTTCCTTGGACCAGAGAACCCAGAGGAACCCTACCTGGATGGCATTAATTATAACTGTGTAGCTCCTGGGAAGCGTTTCCGACCCATGGACAACTTGTCTGGAGGGGAAAAGACTGTGGCTGCTCTTGCCCTTCTCTTTGCTATCCATAGGTAGGTGATCAAACACACAATTTTGACCTTTTATTTTTTTATTTTTTTTAATATGAACATGACTTGTGTATGTTTTATATACCTGTATATAATTAGTATGCTTTAGTAGTAGTTACACAAGATGCTTTTGCTATTTTTAATGTATTTCTTCATGGGTGTTTTTGTAACCAGCTCAATGTTACTCCTGAGTTTTATCCTGTTAAGAATTGAATGTGAAATTCTTAGTTGTGTAGAAGTGCTGTAACCTTTAGAAAGACAAGCTAACCTCAATCATTTCTCTGAGAAGAATTGCATTCAGTGCTTCGTGTAGAGAAGCATCGGACATCCACAAAGCCCAGTGTCCACTTGCAAATCACTTTATTTCAAAAAAAGTGCTTTTGGTGATTGGAGTGTCTCTTTAACCCCTTAAGGACACATGACATGTGTGACATGTCATGATTCCCTTTTATTTCAGAAGTTTGGTTAAAAAAAAAAAAAAAGTACAGATGGAGTGCTGGAGGATAGCCATACCTGGTGTAGGGAATCAAGCAGGACTTCACTTCTGGCATTTATATGTTCTAGCAAGCAGGGTTGGGGTTAGATTTAACTCTGTGGAAATAAATGTATTTTAGGATTTAAGAGACTCTGTGAATAATAATTTATGGTGTGATTCCCACCAGAAACCTTATTGTATTACATTAAACTATTATTCTAAAACAGCCTTTCACATCATCCTGTCATAGGTCAATGATAATAGATCTATGCCAATTTTATTCCTATTTTATTTTTATTTTTTTTCTTCAATGGCTTACTATTTTCAATTCTTTCTTCACCCACAGCTACAAACCCTCTCCTTTCTTTGTACTTGATGAAATTGATGCTGCTCTTGACAATACAAACATAGGAAAGGTAAGTACTTGAGCAAAGATCCATGTTTTTACCTTGGCTACATTAAAAGCTAGTATGTATTTTTTTAATTTTATTATTTAAATACATTATTGAATTCTGAAATGTACGGGTTTTAAATCCCATATACATATATATTGGGGAGAAAAAATATTCCTCACACACAGCAGCTCCCAAAGATTTTTTTCAACAATTATCCCAGAATGCCATGCTGAATATGCAAATGAATACACAACTTTTCTCTTTAGGTTCATTTAGCCATGGTATACTGCTTTATAACATTGCTTTTTACAGGACTCCCTGGGTTAGTTACTAAATGACCAGACATGGACTGCACAGATTTGGCCTTCTAGGTCTCTGGACCAGTGGAGGAAATCTCTACAATTTAATGAAACTTGAACCAAGTGGAATTTGTTTACTGTGCAAAAATAAAAAAATAACAGAACTGGGCAGTACTAGAAGTAATTTGAAACATGACTAGCAATCACATAGCTGATGGCGCAGTCAAGAGAAATTGGGCTTAACACTGTTCCTAAGCCTCTTAATATTTAAGCACATGGGGTGCAAAATAGAATGAGTCTTATCATAAAAATATACACGGCTAGGGGAATAGAAAAAAAATGTGTTTTTGGAGTGTTTTCAATGCAAATCCTTTAAAAAAAAAAAAAACTCCTATTTTTATCATGAAAATCTATCCATTTGAAGGACCGCTTTAAATGGAAAGATTTAAAGGTGCAGCTTCACCATGTCAGTTCCTGCATGTAACTCTTTTTCTATTCGTATCTTCTTTCTGTAGGTGGCCAACTACATTAAAGAGCAATCCATGACCAACTTCCAAGCTATTGTCATCTCCCTGAAGGAGGAGTTTTACACCAAGGCTGAGAGCTTGATTGGTGTATACCCAGAGGTAAATGAACATTTGGGGTTGTTGGCGAAAACAGTATACAATGTAAAATGGCAGTGCAAAATTGAATGGAAACTTTTCAGACAAAATGACTAAGCTGGAAAAACTTGGTGGATACATTTTCAAAGTTAACTGTTTTAGTTTAAAATTTAAATGTAGAATTCAATCCCTGGTGAATACAGACACACAGCAGTGGATTTCCAGTGGATAGAAGAAATTATACTGCGTGTTCCATTAAACGTCTTAAGTGTGCAGATCCTTTAATACACGCCTGTGGTCTTTCAACCAAAATGTTTTTTCTATTTCTTTTAGCAAGGTGATTGCGTGATCAGCAAGGTCCTCACCTTCGACCTCACCAAGTACCCCGATGCCAACCCTAACCCAAATGATCAGTAGTGAGCGTGTGATGGATTACAAGAGTTATATTTCACATCCTTCTGGACATTTTGTTACATTTCTATGTATGCTCAACAAATGTGTTTTGATGATGGGACGACCTTGTCAAGTGATTCTTCTTCACATGGGCATTTGTACGTGTAGATACCTGCTGGAAAGCTATGACCTGATCTTTATTTTTAAACCTATGCCTTCTTAATTTTAATCCTAATTATGTTACTTATCCACTGGCTCTTATCCTTTCTATCTGATTCATGGAACTGTGTTTTAGAGGTCACCTCCTATTTGGTTTGGAGGTGGATAATTTTAACGCTTTTATCACTCATGTAGCTGTAATGGCTTTTATTGTTTTTAGTGTATATGTTCTTGCAGCTGCATAGATTGCGTATTGTTTTGCAATAAAGATCCTACAAGTAAGTCCTTCTTCTTTTTCATCTCATTCATGTTTGTTTTTTTTTCTTTGTATGAAACCTGTCCGTGCCAGCGAACATTTTCCTGTTAACACCTTGATGCTTGGCAGGCTAGAAAGCTGAGGTGTTAAACTTTCTCTGCTTCCTCAAACATGCTACATGTGGTATGCAACTACACATCAATTTTAACTTCCTAAAGCTCAAATTTAGTTTTCACTAAATTGAGGAGTTGTCAGGAATTCACAAGATCATTGTAACATCTCTGAATTGAATTTAATTAAAACTAAATATTCTGATTAAATGTTTATAGCTCAGTTCCTGCAATTCCCAGCCGTTCAGTGTTTAGTGAATACTTCTGTCAATGTTCCAAGAAGGAAGGGGTACTGTTCAGTGTAAATAAAACAACAACTTGTTTTATCGTGGAAACTAATAGAAAATTCTTGATTGCTGCATGTTTAAAAACACAACATGCTGGCAGAAGATAAACAATGGCAGCCAATTTTCTTTCTCTTTTTTTGTGATTACCTTGTTCTGTATTGTTATTGCAAAACCACAATTTTTAATTTGATTTGGTTTAACCACGGAAGTCATCTTTGTATTATGGCCACTAACATGATGATTATGGAAACCTCAATATTTCAACTAAGGATGTTCTTAGCTCCTTGGACTTATCTCTAGAGCACATTACAGTGTGTGTGTGCAATAAATATATATATATTCTATTGAAAACCCCTTCCACCTGAAGTCTGTGGATAGTTAATACAATATTAAACAAAAGTCTGAACACCAGTCAAGCCATAAGACTTGCTTTTCCCACATAAATCACAAATTTGCAATGATGTTACTACTGCAAAGGATTCTGGGTGGGCATATGCAAATTATTTAATCAAAATAAAAGTTTTCCCTCATTCCATTTTAAACATGTTTGCTGTATACAACCGCTTTGAAACACAACTTAGGAAAAGATGCAAAGCCAGTGAACCCACTCATGGACAGCTGTTTCATTGTTAAAGGGAAACTCCAATGCTAGGAAAACAATCCGTTTTCCTGGCACTGCAGGTCCCCTCTCCCTCCCACTCCCCAATCCCCGGTTGCTGAAGGGGCGAAAACCCCTTCAGTAACTTATCAGAGGCAACGACATGTCCCATGTCGCTGCTCCTCCTCTGTATTAAGTCGGCCGGTGGGTTCAGCGCTTGGTGGCCAATAAGAAGCTAAAATTAATATAGAGACGGCCGCAACCTAATAATATGACGTTTCCTCACAAATCGTCAAAAAAGATCAAATCTAGAGAATAAAGAATTATAGGTCGAGCCACAAAAAACAAATGTAATGATATAATTAAACCAATAGTAAATAATAAAAATTAAGATAGGTCGCGCCACAATAAACGATAGGGTAATATAAAATACAATAATGTACTTACATATATCAAACGGAGCAAAATTTACAATAGTCCTGATATTAAATGGACAGGTAGAAAACCAGGTAGACTTGCAGGAGCTTGGGTTTGATGTATATCTGTATGGGTTGTAGATCTTGAAATGGTTAAGTTCTCTTGATTCAGGTTAGAATATGTGAAAATAAAAGAAAAACTCCAATAGTGCAAACTGCAACTGACAAAATGGAAAGGGAAAAACTTCACAGCAGGGGTGGTATTCTCACTCACCTATTGGAGAGCTAGAACTAGCTCAGGTATAACTGGCATTCAGTGGCTTTGATCCCCCACTGGTAGGATATAGGTGTTGGTAGGCAGAGGAGGTCCTCGGTATGGAGAGAAAGTAAAACCAAATATAGTGCTCACTGTATATATTATAAGGCAGGTTAATATAGAAAAATAAAGTACTCACATTTAAGTGAGCAGGATATACTGCTCACTGTAACCCACAGGTCATTATGGACAGCTCACTGACACACAGCTCGCTACAGAAAACTCACTGACACTCACACAAGCTCACTCAACAGAAGGTCATTGACACATTCACAAGCTCACTCACAAGACAAGTCTGAAAAATCACAACACAGCTCACTACAGAAATCTCACTAAACACAAGCTCACCCACAGACATTCAATCTTACTATAGAAATAATCACTACACACCGCTTACTACGCACACCAATCTCACTACAGAAAGCACATTGACATATACAAGTGGTCTACAAACTTCTAACTACACACAATCTCCCAGCTCACTATAAACCGCTCACTGACACACACAAGCTCACTACACACAGTTCACTACTGAAAACTCACTGACATACACACAAGCTCACACAGCTCACTACAGACGGCTCACTCACATGAACACAAGCTCACTACACACGCTTAACAAAAAACTCAAGCTCACTGACACACATACACGATCACTAAACACAATCTCACTGACACACAAACACAAAAGCTCACTATACACAAGCTCACCAAACACACACACAAGTTCACTAAACTCAAGCTCAAACACACACACACACGCTCACTACACACAAGCTCACTAAACACGGGCTCAGTACACACAAGCTTATTGACACACACAAGCTTACTAAACACAGGCTCATTGACACACACAAGCTCACTAACACAGGCGCACAACACAAGCTTACTGACACTCACACACACACACATACTGACTACTTGCTGTGGATGGAAAGCTTGAAACCATGCTGTTCCTTACAGCATGGCTGGCTGGCTGAAGTTGAGGGTGGAGCTTATGTGCTGCTGGCTCCTACAGCTTGTGCTGCACCTGGGAGAGCTGACAGAGGCTTGTAGGGGTCTAACTTTAACCCCACAGAGGGGATGGGCTGAGGGAGGAGGAAATATCCCCATCTCTTATCCTACACGGAGCTCCCGCTAAGGAGGTTTATCAGAGACCAGGTAAGGAGAATTTCATGCTGGTCACACTGCATTGGTGCTTTATTTGACTCTCTGATCTCCCCAGCCGGGCCATAGCTGCTCCGGGCCACTGACTGCCACGGCCCTCGGTCCATGACTGATGTGTGCAAGTGGTCAGTCCACCCCTGATCAGATGAGATTTCGAACTGACATATGTGTTCCCTCCAGTAAGCCTCATTCCAAGAGTGATTCAGAAGATCAGAATAGACCATAGATCAGAATAGGCCATAGTTCTAGCTATCATCCCATACTGGCAGAAACGGAGTCAGTTTTCAGCGTGTTGGTAGCTTCCAATTTTGACGCAGCTAATAGAGCACAGGGATCTACTTCTGGAAACCATCGAATATTCAAACTGACAGCATGACTCAATCTACTACATGGCTCTACCAGGAAGTCTACATCTAAGATATATTTAAGAATGTGGGCAAAATCTCTGTATTTTTGCAGGGACCATATCTTTCCTCAGGTTCATCCATCTATGGACACCATTCTTCATTTCCTTCAAGATGGTTTTGCATCTGGTTGGAGTGTCTCTACTCTTAAAGTACATCTGTTTACTTTGAGTCACTCCCTCGTTCAGGATTTATCTACGAATATCTGGATTCGTAGATTCTTCAAAGCTATCAGACTTCTGAGACCTCCTCGCAAGTCTTTGTTCCCTACCTGAGGTTTGTCTGTAGTACTGATGGCAATTTGCGAGCCTCCTTATTTTAAATCTTGGAAGACATTGCATTAAAGCTATTGTTTCTGAAAACTATATCACTTCAGCCAAAAGAGTTGGTGAAATCCAAGCATTCTCTTGGAATTTATGATATTTCATCCTGAAAGTCATCCTTCACCCAAAGCCTTTTTTTTGCCTGAAGTACTTTCCAACAAAGCAGTTAATCAATCTATTGTCCTGTCTATTTCTTGTAGCACTGCATCTTCCGTTAAAGAAAAAATTTACAGTGTCTGTTCTTTAAATTTCAGGTCATTGGACCATAGAAACATAGAATGTGACGGCAGATAAGAACCATTCGGCCCATCTAGCCTGCCCAATTTTAAAAAATACTTTTCGTTAGTCCCTGGCCTTATCTTATAGTTAGGATGGCCTTATGCCTATCCCACGCATGCTTAAACTCCTTTATTGTGTTAACCTCTACCACTTCGGCTGGAAGGCTATTCCATGCATCCACTACCCTCTCAGTAAAGTAATACTTCCTGATATTATTTTTAAACCTTTGTCCCTTAATTTAAGACTATGTCCTCTTGTTGTGGTAGTTTTCTTCTTTTAAATATAGTCTCCTCCTTTACTGTGTTGATTCCCTTTATGTATTTAAATGTTTCTATCATATCCCCCCTGTCTCGTCTTTCCTCCAAGCTGTACATGTTAAGTTCCTTTTAACCTTTCCTGGTAAGTTTTATCCTGCAATCCATGAACCAGTTTAGTAGCCCTTCTTTGAACTCTCTCTAAGGTATCAATATCCTTCTGAAGATATGGTCTCCAGTACTGCGTACAATACTCTAAGTGGGGTCTCACCAGTGTTCTGTACAATGGCATGAGCACTTCCCTCTTTCTACTGCTAATACCTCTCACTAAACAACCAAGCATTCTGCCAACATTTCTTGCTGCTCTATTACATTGTCTGCCTACCTCATCTGAAATATTTACTCCTAAATCCCTTTCCTCGGATGTTGAGGTTAGTAGGGTATCAAGTATCCTATACTCTGTCCTTGGGTTTTTACGTCCAAGGTACATTATCTTGCACTTATCTACATTAAATGTCAGTTGCCACAACTCTGACCATTTTTCTAGTTTACCTAAATCATTTGCCATTTGGCTTATCCCTCCTGGAACATCAACCCTGTTACATATCTTAGTATCATCAGCAAAAAGACACATCTTACCATCAAGACCTTCTGCAATATCACTAATAAAAATATTAAAGAGAATGGGTCCAAGTACAGATCCCTGAGGTACACCACTGGTGACAAGCCCTTGCTTCGAATATATTCCATTAACTACAACCCTCTGTTGCCTGTCACTCAGCCACTGCCTTACCCATTCAACAATATTTGAATCCAAACTTAAAGATTGCAGTTTATTGATAAGCCTTCTATGTGCAACAGTGTCAAAAGCCTTACTGAAATCTAGGTAAGCAATGTCTACTGCACCACCCTGATCCATTATTTTAGTTACCCAATAAAAAAAAAAAATCAATACGATTAGTTTGGCATGATCTCCCTGAAGGGAGCCTTTTAATTCATCTCTTGCAGAATGCTTGTCCCATGGGTTAGTACATTCCTACTGTGTACTGCCACCATGTTAAGCAAAAATTATTTAGGGTAAGTAAAATTTCTGTTTCTACTGCAATACCTTTTTACCACCACTAGAGGTCAGTGTATTAGTCAGAAAACTATCGGGAGGTGTTGCTAAACCATGGACATTTTATTTATTTATTGATGTAGTTGCAGAAATTTATAATGATCATTCTTAACAACACTTCCTAATCAATAACATTTTGGAAATTGTCAGTACTGATATGTAAGCAGGGTAGTTTTTATAGCATGTGTACAATATGTGATTTATTCGAAACAAATGAGAAAATGTACATTTTGACGTCCTAAAAGGACATTCCAGGCAGTGTTTATATTGTATTATATAGGTACAATATTTGGAAATATGCACAAAATGAATAAATGACTCATATTTGTAGTTCCTGTGTTTACTGCAAAACCCCAAGTTTTTTAGTTACGGACTACACTAGAATTCATATTTGCTTTATTTATTTTAGGAATAAAAAATGCATATTGATTATTAAATAATATGAGATATAGTGTGCTTACCGTTAGACATTTTATTTGTGCTAATTTGTATAAATTAGTTTCATCCTGCTAATTTCATAATGGAATAATTGTCAATATTTTCACTTGTGGGGGGCTGAGCCTGACTGTGGTGTTGAGCAGACATACTACCTGTGAGCTCCCAGTCCCGGGCCCGATTATCGTCTGAAATCGTGGGCAAATTGATTAATCTTGAAACCCAACCTACCACATCTTGCTACACAGAAGCTGGTGAACTGGGGGATATCTCGCATGCCCAAAATGCCCGCTGGAATGCACGAGCCGAGGCTTGGGGCCTACACTACGCTGAGCAGGGGAGAGACGGACGCTCTCCCGGTCCATAAACGCACGCAGCATCCACGGTACTCAGCAACCCCCCTCTCAGGACTGGTGGGGATTAACCCAGTCCCAAATGTCCCAATCCACACACCTCTGTGGACCCCAAAAGCTGGCACAAGCCCCAACCATGTACCATGCCTGCAGGCCGCTCGCCACTCCAAAATAGCGGACGCACAACCCAATGGGGTATATGTGCATCCGGAGCACAGCTTCAGCACAAACAAGCCTCTGATCAACCGCTGATCAACGAGCTGTTTGATACCTTCTGGACACGAATTGAGGCTCAACATGCTGCTACTCAGGCGCAGCTGCAGGAGAGCTGGAGCACAAAGGGACAACAGAGCGACAGCAGCTGGAGAGGGACTGGGACACCCTCGGGCAATACATTGACGAAGCAGTCCATTACTCTCCACACTAGCCCATCTGGACCAAAGGCCACCAGGGGAACGACCCCGGCGCATCTACCACGCAGGCAGCGCAAAAACACCAAGGCCTCCAGACCTGTCCCAACAGGGAAGGACCCAGTCTTCAGAAGCCCTCGGGTCCGTGGCTACAGGATGCCGGCCTTGCAGCAGGCCCGGAGCTGGAGGGAAAGACTGGCTTGCTCCTGGCTGTCTGCCAACTTCTATAATTACCCAGTGCTGCCGGCACAGATCCCAACTGAAGGAATGGGGTGACCAACCAGCCTGCGGGCGGTTTCCCCAATATCCATAAAAAGACGCTACCCAGTCACACATGGATGCTGACTTGATATATCCTGCTTTCTCACGATGATGCAGATCACATTTAATTTTATGTTTCTTTTTATTTTATGCAAATGTTCACCAACATAGAGTTTGCCCTTCATGACCTGCTGCACATAATATTACTTAACCAGCCATCTTGTTCCCTAGACCATGATGTCAATGTAAACGCTACCACTTATACGGCTGTCTTATACAGTATGAGCCACCCAGGGTTAACTCGGCTACTCATAGCACTTTGTAGGACCAAACCTGCAACCTATCACTTACATTCTGTATCGTCATTTAGCGATAACACCCGACCCCACATTAACCACTGCTTGCTAACCCATCCTTATTCCTTCAGACATATCGATTATGCATGTCTATACTGCGTCCACGGAGATGGGATTAATGTTTTCTATAAGTGTTTTAAGCTTACTTACCCAAACCTGAACGCACGCATGTTCTATTCATCTTGTCACCCAACTCTTTCATCCTGTGACATGTTAGAAAGTTTAAGCCTGTTTATAATATGCAAATTAAGTTTACATACTCAAATCTGAATGCATGCATGTCCTATTCATCTTGTCACCCAACTCTTTACTACTGTGACATGTTAAAAGTATAAGCCTGTCTATAAACTGTATATTAAGCTTACTTATGCAAACCTGCATGCACGCTTCTTGTCACCCAACTTTTCAAATCTGTGATATTTTACGAAGTTTAAGCCTGTTTATAGTATAAAAATGTGCAATGTTTGTCATGCCATTGTTTCACTCAAGTGTCAATGTATATGCTGTTGTGGCGTTATTAAACCGCTTTGTACTCACCTGCACAACAAAAATAATTTTTTTTAAATAATAAAAAATAAAATTTCACTTACTTTTTTCCTCTGGACTTTTTATGTATTTTTTATTTGGTGGCAGAGTTTGGCTATTTCACTATAACCAGGTGACTTATAGACGCTTTTAAAAATGCCTACTCATATATTGTTAAAGGCTTCCAGAGAATCATGGGAAATTTAGTTTACAAATATTTGGGACCTCAAAGTCAGCCATCAGTGACACAGGTAATATTATACTGAGGGAAAAGATGGACACAAAGGGGAGATTTATGAAAATGTTCTGTTTTAACAAGTGGTTCAGAAATGTGAAAGGGATGAGTCCCCAATGGAATGTGGGTGCTGGTTTCCATGGTGACTGCCTTACTTTAAAACTGTAGACTATTTTTTAGAACAGAACATTTTGATAAATCTGTCCTATGTAGCATACTAATTTATAGGAACTGACTTGGGGAGGGGAGATTTCTTAAAATGTTGCGATCTGAAAAGTTGTGGTAAATTCAAAAAGTGGAACAATAACCGGAAACCATCAGCTATTCCATTGGTGATTGTGGCACCATTTTTACCCCCAGATCATTGAATAAATTTACCCCATGTAATCAATGAGTAAAATAACGCCGTAAGCTAAGAAGCTAAGAACAACTCCAAAAATTTGTTTTTATAGTTTTGTGAAACTTGCAAGACAATATAGTATCAGAGAGTGCATGAAACTATTTTATTTACCATTTTTCATGCGCAAATTTCTAACATAATTCTATGAGTTGAACTTTGCAAGGAAAAAAAAAGAAGTTTTTCGCTCTAGAAACATGACAAATCCAGTTAGAGATCAGATCAAATATTTTAAATTGCTTAAGGATATATTACAGCTTCTAAATAACTTCCTTTTCACGTTTGTACACGCCAAGCATTACCATTATCTTTAAAAAAAAATAAAAAATTCTAAATCAACTCATTGACAAGTCAGATATAATATTGTATCTGTCTGGATATACTATAATATCAGATACACATACAAAATGTTATTTATTAAAACAAAAAGTTTAATAAATGCTAAATCACAAGCTTGAGTCTTTGTGCATAAAAGGCTTGAGATAGGCAGTGGATGATGGGATGTGAAATGGTCTGAGAGGTATGAAGTGAGCAGTGGATACAGGGTCATGACATAGCCAGAAAGTAGACAATGGTCCAGGCATTTAAGTTTTTAACCAAAAATGCAGGTTTATTGGAGCAGAGTACAAAACAGAAAATTGTTACAATACTCAGGGACGTTTTAGTCGCGAGGCAAACAAGGCATTTGCCTTGGGCGGCATTTTCCAGGGGCAGCAAAAAAAGCTGCTCCCCAAATACCCAGGGCAAATGTCTTGTTAGCCTTGCGGCTAACTGACAAGCCAGATGGGCTGCTGGGCGGGCGGCTGGCGAGGGAAAACTTTCCTCTGAGCGCTCTGTTCAGCTCCTTCGCGCATCGCAGAGTGAGCCTTGGAGCTGGACTATGACGTCATATTCCGGCTCCCAGCATTACTCTGCGGCGCGCGAGGTAGCTGAGCAGACAGCTTAGGGGAAAGTGCTCCCTCGCCAGTGCCGCCTCCCGACCGCCCGCCTGACCGACTGGCAGCCCCAGGGAGAGGGAGAACCCCTAACCCCAGCATTCCCAAAGGTAAGGAGGCTGGGGGTTAAATTAAAAAAAAAAAGTGAGTGTGTTAATGTAAGTGAGTGTGTGTCTGACTGTGTGTGTGTCTGTTAGTGTGTGTTTGTCTGTTAGTGAGTGAGTGTGTGTGTTTGTTAGTGAATGAGTGTGTGTGTGTCTGACTGTGTGTGTCTGTTAGTGTGTGTTGGTCTGTTAGTGAGTGTGTGTGTGTGTCTGTTAGTGAGTGAGTGAGTGAGTGAGTGTGTGTGTCTGTTAGTGAGTGAGTGTGTTTGCCTGTTAGTGAGTGTGAGTGTGTTTGCCTGTTAGTGTGTGTGAGTGTGTGTGTCTGTTAGTGAGTGAGTGTGTGTTTGTCTGTTAGTGTGTGTGTCTGTTAGTGTGTGTTTGTTTGTGAGGTAAGTCTGGCAGAAGTAGCTCCCAGTATCACCAAGCACCCTCTCTCTGGCGCGGTCTCCCTAAATACTGTAAGAGCCGCGTCAGACTAATGGGAGTGACATATTGCCCCTTTCGGCGCGTCACTTCCGTTTCTTGTAACGCCATTTTCCTACCTAGTGTCACTTATCTTTTTCCCTCCCATGGTTAGTGACACAGTATCCTTATGCCTCGTAACCGGAAGTTCACCACCAGCCATTTTGGAATGGGGAATTTGTGTCTTTCGTTATCTTGGTTGCCCAATCTTAGTGTCCTTGTACAGAACCAAAATATATGGTGCTCGTCCATATGAAAATATAAACAATGATCAAGGAATTAGCAAGACCCATAAATATAACGGAAGATACCCGGGAATGTGATGAATTGAGTCCCCAATTTAATTCTAAAGACACAATATTTGTATATAAATGTAAAAAAATAATAATAATATATATATATATATATAAATATATTAGATATACATAAAAAGTGTTAAAGAAAAAAGTTAAAAGTTATTTAAATAGAACTCAATTCCCATTCATATCCCTACATCCCTTGATAGACATCTCACATACAGCAGTAGATCGAAAATTGTTCATTCAGTCTGGGCATTATAAATAGTCTATAGCTATATCCTAAAAAAGGGGTGTTAAATAAAAAATATTGTAAAACATATATATTAAAATCTCCAAATATTTAAAAAAAATAATATAGCTCAAAATCACTATTGAGGCCATAGGGTAAAAGGGAATTTAAGGTAAAAATCCATCTCATTTCTGATTTGCCCATTGTACAAATTAGATCCTCTCCTCTCCAATTTGTCTCAATTTTTTGTATACCTAAAAGTTGGATTTGGCTTGGGTCCTTGTTATGTTTCATTTTAAAATGCTGTGAAAGGCTATGTTTCTCAAAACCATTCCTAATATTGCGGATATGCTCTTGATTCCTCACATGTAATGCCCTTGTTGTCCTTCCTACAAAGATCAATGTAACAGATTATGAGGCACCCCGACTGGGTACCTCAGTTGAAGGATGCTCCTAGCGCTTCCTGAGGACTCCAAGCACTGCAGCAGACACCACAACCACCGAACCGGAGAAGCATATGAATGCTGTAAACAGCTGAACAGGAAAAGCATACAATCAACTTACACTCCTGGCAATCAGCATACAATCCAATTCCCCCAATAACGAGACGACACTTCGTTTTGAGGTCAAGCAGAACTGACTGTACTGGCACATACAGCCTCTTTTATTCACAATCCACAAACATAGTACCGCCCACAGGGTTTTGAAATACAACCAATCAATCCGTACAATACTCACAGACACTCCCACACAAAATCCTCCACTCTAGCTGTGATATGATTACTGAACACAATGGGTAATATAATTATCACAGGCAGAGAAATACAGTATTATAAAACATATCACAGGGAGCCCAAAACATGCAATAACCCCATAAAAAGTATATCCTCAGAACCGGGGGATCTGGGTGAACCACATATCCAATATTCACCCAGATCTGTTCAGTAGTTTGGAAGATACAGTTTAATGCAGATTCCGCAGAACATATACAGGCTATATGAAAAATAATTACTGTATAATGTGTCCCCTGTTGCATAGTTTAAAACTACTGCACAATGTCTTTGTGCACCAAATACCGGCGAGATGGCACCGTATAGAAAAGTCCAAACAGTGTCTGTGAGTTAAAATGGCCGCCATCCATTGTTCTCACCATGTGCTTCATCCATTGTTGTCACCATGTGCCTCTGATACCTGAAATGTTGGCCACCCAGTAACTCCACAGTATGTCCCCAGATGGTTCTTAAAGGGCCAGCAGCAGCACAACACAAATTCATTATGCCCAAATCATGTCTTTAAAGGGCAATATATCCCAGGGGCCATAGTCACATGGCAGGAGGCTGGCAATCAGTCTTCTCCAATGCCCAGTGGCGAGGTCAGTTTCGCCACAATCAACACGCAAGTAGATGTAATAATGTAAATAACTTGTTTTGTGTGACATTTAATCAGTTGTTTTATGTGGATGTGTGAATTCCCTTATGTGTCTTTTTAGTGTTAACCAATGCTCCGCAATTGGCGCATCCATAAAAACCCACTACTTCATTAAAAAAAATTATTCTCAGGGTCTGTTTGGATTGCAAATGGCTATGAACCAAATTACTTTTTAGACTGGGTACTCCCATATAAATTATATTATGTTTATCTGGAAGTATAGAATTTAAAATGTCATCCCTCTTTAGGATTGGCCAATAAGTATTAAGAATTTTTTTAATATCGTGATTTCTACAATTAAAAGATAAACGAAAACTGGTTCTCTTTATTATTGGTATTTGGTTTACTGGAGTTAAACAATTGGTTTCTATCCTTTAAAACCGTTTCCTTATAAGCTTTCTGTAGAAGTTCTTCCTTATATCCTTTATCCTTACATTCATTTAAAACTTTTTGTGACTGTTCCTTAAACACCTTATTGTCTGTACAATTTCGTTTTATTCTTAGCAATTGTGATTTAGGTACGTTCCTTAGCCAAGTGGAAAAGTGGCAACTGCCTTCTTCCACATAGCTTTCAACCTCAACAGGTTTAAAAAAAAGTTGTGGTCTTAATCTTACCTTTGATTGTCAATGAAGTAAATTTTTTCCAGAAAATATATACAGCACTATCACATATAATGATGAAGAAATGTGTTTCAAGAGAAAATCACAGCATAAATAACTCATTTTAAATACAGATTTTATTATACAGATATACATTTGGTAGCAGTCTCGATAACTGTGACAATTACATTGCTGATTGTGAGATCGTCATTTGAACCATCACATCAGACTCACAAACAATGCTATTGTTTAGACTCGGTTATTTGTCTAATGATGTTTGTACATCAGGTTCCATCTTCTTGCTAAAGAGGAAAGTTGAAGGACCTTCAGTAAGTTTGACGTGATCGCAGTTTGAACAATTGTCTGGGCATACACTGTGTTAAACAGTTTTTGGACCCTTTTCTGAAGCTTCTGGAAATATTTGAATATTTTTTGAGCATTACGATGACTTATAGTTGTGTCTTTAACACATTTGCTTAGTTCCTCTTCTTGATGTTTAAACAAGTCCTTCATTTCAGCCCAGACCTGATGATTGAAGTCCAGTCTCTTGTTCTGCTTCTCCAAAAATAATTTTGTTTCATTTAGAACCTTCTGAACATTAGCTGCAGCTCTAATCGGAGGCCTAACAGATGTTATATTTGGGAGTGTGGGACCAGATGGACAGTTGTCAGAGAAGTCTTCATCAGTGATCAGTCTATTGAATTTTAGCAATAGTTTGTTGCTACTTGTTTCTGCCTGTTGGCGGAGCTATTGTCACTCACAGTCTATGTAAGAGCTCATCCTCAGCAAAATAATGAATGTCAATAGGGCTGGGTGACTCATTGTCACAGGCCTCTCCAGGAAGGTAGTTCTACACACTCCTCCATACTGCAGGTTAATATACACAAACTGCAGTTTCTCAGAAACGTTTCTGCAACACAGCTATATAAGACAGATACTTTGTCTAAAAAGACAAGTCTGGAGAAGCCACCTCATTTATACAGATTCAGAAACCACTATTATAGAATCAAAGCTTTGGATACATTAACAAATATTATTAACTTTTTGGATACCAGGCATTTTCATATTGTGAGACACAATAAAGAGAAGTGTTTTAGATTTAGATTTTGAAGATTTCTAGATTTAGTTTTCGCAGAGTTTTATTTAATCTGCCTGATTTAAATTTGTTTTTAAATATAAGATTTAGATTTCCCAGGTTTTTTTTTAGTTTAGGAATCAAAGCTTTTTATTGAGTATGACCACGATGAGCATATGCATGTGGCAAAGGTATTTCGAGTAGAGAGGACACGCAGGTCTCGCAGGCAATATCATAAGAGCATAAAGTGATCGATAACATTCTTACAAATAGATTTCCAGCAGGTTTGTACATCATGGTTTAGTCACAGAAAGTGTGAAACGGATGATCAAGAAAGAACAGGAAGTTACCCATTTTACAAGTTAGTGGATAGGTTGTATGCACGTGAGCTAACAATAACCTGAGGGGAATGACTCAAAGATATATATTATATAATGCAAACAATATGTATTGTTTGGTGAGTGGAATATCTGACAGTCACGTGTCAACGGGTAAAGAAAAATCCCCACACCCCCTTCCTGCTAAGCAATGATTGTATATATATATATCAAAATAAAAAAATAAGGATGAATGGCATGAAGGGAGGATGAATGGCATGAAGATGCCTGGTTGCATAGGTTGTTAATATATGGAGTAAAGGTCCCCCTCCAGGGTCTAAGAATTCCTCTTGCGGTATAAAATCTGCCCCCTCATAAAATAGCGTCATAATGTATCTTGTAATATGGCATAAGCTATGTGGTAATTAGGGTGCAAGGAGAGTTTCTCCTATAGAAGTGAATCAGAGGGGAATGGGAGCTATCCATCACCACTTTCTAAGACTGTGCTCCACCTCCTGCCCCTGCATCCCTCACTGAAACGTAAGCCAACCACAGCCACCAGCGCTCCACATGTTTCTCTTCAGTTCCATTCAGGGAGGCTTGGAGAGACTCCGCCATCTATATCTCCTCCACCCTGTTCATCCATTGTCACATCGCAGTGGTCGTATTTTGCTTCCAGTGCAATGGAATCAAGTGTTTGGCTTCATTTAGTAGATGTCAAAAGATCTATTTTTTTGTATGCTGTGATGGTCGTCGGCATGGAGTGTAGTAGGACTATATCTTGATGTCCCGTGTCGCCAATAATATCTTCCACTGTTAGCTTAACTTCCACCCAGAATGGCTCTATGTGTAGGCATTCTCACCATATATGTGTTACCGTTCCCGGTCCCACTCCGCATCTTCAGCAGACATTGGGTATGGTCGAGAAAATTCTGTGTAAACTGTCAGGTGTTCTGTACCAAAATGCTAGAAACTTATAGTTTGATTCCTGATATTTGGAACTAGGGGAGCACTTGTGGTGAAGTATTAGTATCTTCTCCCATTGAGCATTGGTGAAGGACTTGTCAAGGACCCATTCCCATCGCCTTCGAAAGATGTTTTTATTCATTACTCATTTTATCCATTTCAGAGTGTTACAACCAAATCATATCGGCCAGTCGTGGGTCAGCTAGAGCTGGGTCCATAAGCATTGCTATCCAACAGTTGTCAAGTACGATGTTCCCACTAGGGAGGGCCAGTGACTCAGGTAACGGGCTGGGGTTCCACTTTGTGGATTCCAGATAACCCCCCTACCTGGGTGTCCCTGTGTGGGACATATCATATGCATAGAAATATCATAAACATCAAAGAAACAACTTATATAAAAAAGAAGAAAAAAAACATTTCTTTGGAATTTATGTGGAATAGATGTTTAGGTCTAAAAAGTGGATACTCGTTTTACTAAAATCGCTAGTCAATCTGATTCCCCAGTCGTTATAATTTTAAAAAATGTAAAATTTCGAAAGGGAGGATTCACTTCCTCGCCATATAAAAAATAAATTGTCATTATAACGACGATAAGGCACCAGACTTGCGTCCCATTAACGTCTACCATAAACCAAATTGTGTCCCCATAGAGACATGAATAAATTGGCGTAACTGGGTGCAAATCTGGTGCCTATCACCATCCCACAGGTTTGGAGGTAAAATGTATCCTAAAACCAAAAGTATTTCGTTTTAAGGATTCATTTAAAAATTCTAAACAATGTCTCATTGATAGGCATTCCTTCTCATGTGATATAATGGTGTACAATGAGCTTACATCTGCGGTAACCAGAAAAGAGTCCTCTTCCCAATGTCGATCTTTCAGAATAATTAGGAGGCTTAGAGAGTCCTTTAGATGGCTTGGACATCTCTGTACAGTTGACTATAAGAACCTGTCCACATATTGAGAAAGCTTACTTGATATAGACCCTATCCCCGAGACAATTGGACAACCTAGGTTTTTTTCTTTATTTTATGGACCTTTGGGAGGTAGTAGAAAACAGGGGTTTTGATATTTAAAATATTAAAAATATTATATTCTTTTTTTATCTAAAATTTCTAATGTTTTTCCGTTGTCTATTAATTCCGCGTAACTTTTTTTCATGTCTAAAATGGGGTCTTTGCTTGATATTTTATAGGTGTTCCCGTCTCCTAATAATCGTAATGATTCTTCAATATAATCTTTCCCTTCTAACAATAGACTCCCCACCCCCTTTTATCTGCCGGTTTTATCACCAAAGTCTTTTGAAATCTTTTTGTCTGGTTTAAATTATGTTCCTGTTTCTTTGTTTTTTGTTTTTTTTTAAACTCATACATGACCATTTATTCAAAGGTAGTGATTTCTTTTGATACTTCCCCCATGGGAAATTTTTTTAAAGGATCTTTTAATTCTGTATGTTTAAATTCACTATACTCTCAGGGCGTGGCTTGACCGCTGAAAGAGATGGCAGCTTAGGCTCTGAGCTCTGCGCCACGACCGATTCCAAACGCATAATAAACCGCTATTTACCCCTGGGAACACGACCACAGACCATCCCACGGACGAGGGACAGTGATGGCTATGGCCACAAACAAAAAATACGGCAAAAAAACGAAGGAGGGCACCCCGTCAGTGGCAGACATGCTGACTACACAATGGCCGCAAACGACCAAAGATGGCGCCGGCCCGGAAAGCGCTCACAAGGCTGTTCCGTGCTCACCTGTCCAACGTCCCCGACCATCTGTAGACCATAGACAGGGCCCACAGGGCACTCAGAGCGAGATGCCCTCCGGACGGACCTCCACGATATGTGATTATGAGATGGCACTATTTCGCCACAAAAGAAGCCATAATAAAGAGCACCAGAAACCATACTTACACACATGACTGCACAATCTCTACCAAGACATCACACCGGCCATGCTTGCGAGGTGAAAAGATTGGAAGCCGAAAGCCGACCTGGTGAGAGCCAAGGGCCTAAAATTTGCCATCCGTTTAAAATGATGGTATTTAATGGCCCACGGCCAGCGGTACTACTGCCGTCAGCGGATCCCAGATCATTTCTGAGAGACATTGGCATAGAGGTACCCGCCGACTTTCGCCCCCCCAAAAGGGGCACCCGGGCACTAGGGCAAATACCCAGCGAGGGAACGGTAAATCTTCGAGACGCTTCCTTAGGAGCCACATGAAATAAAAAAAAGGTGACAAGATGGACTAATTAATATAACGCAATGAAAACCAACAAAAATAAAATAAAAAAAATAATGATTTAAAAATTACAAAAAACAATAGAAAACCCCAAAAAACCCACCAAAAAAATCAAAAACAAATAAAAATTACCACAGTAAAACGAAAAACGAAAAACAACAATAAAAGAGATACAAAACACAAAAAGGTCTGCACAGACAACATCGACTGACAGAGGACAAGACTTCTGGACATGCAGGAGGGATAAAAGCAACAACGGACATAATACTGAAAGAAAAAGCAACTATGACATATACTGCTGAAACCGACAAGCGCATGAAGAATTGACATAATTCGCACAATCCAGATAATCTATCACCAACATAACTCTGAAAAGAGCTATGCCAATCCCGGCCTGCACGACCGGACACGTAAGTGTATGCCCCCCTCTCCCTTTCCCCTCATGTTACTGTTGCTTACAATGGTTCATGTGAAGCTGATGGGGGTGGTGGGTGAGGGGACTGGTGGGAAAACGGGAACACAGGGGACTTAACTGGAAGTACTGCCACCAGGGGGGTGACTTTTCCATGACCTTTTGCTCCCTATCCCCCACTGATTGGCTACGCGGGGAACAAGAACACAACATACTCCAGGGGACACACTGACTGTCGGCCACCCACCTCCCGCCCTCCCCCGGACCCAACACCACTCGAACTGGACACAGCCCACCACAATACAAGTACACTCCTTAGACAGACGACGGGGCTGAACCCTGAGGGACCGGACAGACCCTATTGCTCACAGGAACCCAAATGTTAATAAGGAGGGAAATTAATTGTGTAATTGTTTGTGTTATTGCTTGTTTTTCTGACAATGTTCTTCATTTGGTAATGCCTAGATATATGTTACGGTTACCGAAGACATAAGAGTTCATACAGGTCGAAAACTGACCCACAGAAAATATGATACCAGGGATAAATATCCATACCCTAGTCACATGGATCGTACACGGGGGGGCTAGGCGATTGAACTCCCACCCCATGCACTAGAACTCACTAGCAGAGGGAATAGCACTTATAAGACCAGGTCCCGTTCAACACCCGCCCTGCAACACACCTTTACCAGTGGTCGCCCCACACACCTTTCCAACCCTCCCTTGCTCTCCCACCCCTCGTTCGTTGAGGGCTTTGGGGGGCCTACTCCCCTGGGCCCACAGACTCCCCCCCCCGACCCCGCACCACCACGGTAGGCACGCGGCGGGCCAGACCAGACTTTGATACAGGCGGACGGCAGATAAGGGGACCAGCCAGGCCAAGGATAGACAACATGTCTACACTCAAACTTACCTCCCTTAATGTCAACAGCTTAAACACCCCAACCAAGAGACGGGTATTAATGAGGGAACTAAAACAGCAAAAAACAGACCACTTATACACCAAATCATATTCCTCAAGGGGAACGACAAAGAAAAACGGGGTAGACATAATAATACACAAACGATGCCCGTTTGTGACCCACACCACGCAGACAGACAATATGGGCAGGTACATCATCCTCACAGGCACAATACATAACAACACATATCATCTGATTAACTTATATGCGCCCAACCAACCCGACCCAGACTTCTGGGACCAGCTACGCAACCAAATACAAACACTGCCGTTTGGCATCCTGATCCTGGGGGGCGACTACAACTCCACACCTTGTTCGTCAATAGACCGCAGCGCACCGCAGGGGCAGCGAAGAGCACAGGGGGAGGGAGTCAGGACAAATTACTGGCCAAATTTATGCAGCAAATGAAACTACTTGATCCCTGGAGACTACAACACCCCGGGCAAAGGGACTATACATTTTCCTCGGCGGCTCATTCGACGTACTCCCGCATAGATATGTTCCTCGTTAACCAAGGAGGGATCCGATGGATCCAGTCTGCATGAATAAACCTAATAACATGGTCAGACCATGCGGACGTCGAACTCATAATAAGACTACCAGGATCCAATCCCCCATGGAAATGGAGACTTAGGGACACACTTATCAAGGACCCAGAGGTGACGAAACAAATACAAGACAAAGTGAACAATTACTTCACCACGAACGACACGCCAGACGTGTCACAGACAACAATATGGTCCGCCCATAAGACGATCATAAAGGGGACCCTTATCAAAATAGCAACTAACCTCAAGAGACTGAGAGCGGAAACCCTGTTCGAGCTCCAGAAGGAGCTGAGAAGGGCGGAAACCAAACATAAACAGTCGCCCACAGCACAGGGACTCCGAGCGCTCAGGGACCTGCGTCACAAAATACGGAACACAGCGAAAGAAGAACTAGGCAGGGAGCTGATCTGTAAAAAATGCCTTTACTACGAATGATCCAATAAAATGGATACCCTATTAGCCAGAGCACTGAACCCAAAACCAAAATACCACACCATAACGGCAATAAAAGAGGCGGGAGGGCAGATAACACATAACCCCATGGAGATTAACCAGATCTTCACAGAGCTCTTCTCTAAAATTTACAATCACTCCCCGGAGCTCAACGGAGACAACAAGGTCTATGACCAAGCGGTCAGGGACTTTGTCGCTAAAACCAACATACCTACACCTAGTCCCGAGGTCATGCCGACCCTGGGAACACCCATAGAAGAAGAGGAAGTGGATAGGTCAATTTCTGCCCTAAAAGGAAACAAAGCCCCGGGGCCGGACGGCTTCGGTGGCTCCTGCTATAAGATCTTGAGAGAGGTACTGACGCCCCGGCTCGTAAAAGTGTACGTGTAGTGGATGGAGGGCAGGCAATCGAACTCAGAAACACTCACAGCGGATATCACGCTCATTCCCAAACCAGGGAAGGACCCAACTGAGGTGGTAAATCACCAACCCATTTCCTTAATCAATTTCCACATGAAGGTATTCACAAAAATACTGGCGACGCGGCTCAGCCCCCTCCTGACGACTATGATCCATGCGGATCAGGTCAGATTCGTCCTAACACGACAGTTATATGAGAACACGAGACGAGGCGTGGACGTCATATGGTGGGCAACAAAAACCCGTACGCCTTCTCTGGTCATGTCTTTGGACGCGGAGAAGGAGTTCGATAGGGTACTGTGGCACTATCTCTTCACACTATTAAAGCATCTGCAGATGCCAGAGCCCTTCGTGAGAGGGATAGGGGCCCTCTACGCCGACCCCGGAGCACAGACGACAGTGCCGGGATCAACCCCGACCCCCTTCCGACCCAACAACGGCACCAGGCAGGGATGCCCTCTGTCCCCCCTGCTGTTCGTTCTCGCTCTGGAGCCCTTACTACACAGAATACGAGGAACCGAAGGCATAGAGGGAATACGGGCTGGGGGGAGGAGTTCAAGGTCTCCGCATACGCGGACAATATAATGATCACGATCGCCAACCCAAAACACTCGCTCCCTCAGCTTCTGTCCCTACTAGAGGAATTCGGATATGTATCGGGCTACAAAATTAATATGGGAAAATCGGTGGCTATGCCACTTGGAATGGACCCAGGGGAGGTTGAAAGACTAAGAACCACCCACACACTCACAATCGCGAAAACCAACATTAAATACTTGGGCGTCAGGCTCACTGCAGATCCGGACAAATTATACTCTGAGAATTACACACCCAGTATTCAATCACTGTGCCGGGACATAGAAAGGTGGCAGGAAAAAACAATTTCCTGCATAGGTAGACATCAAAATGACGCTGCTCCTTCGCCTGCTGTTTTTATTCCAGGCACTACCTGTCAAAGTAACCAAGCAAGATCTAACGCTATTGCAAAGAACCATAGATAAGTTCATCTGGGCACAAAAATGCCACTGCATAGCCAGACAGGTACTGTACCGCCCGAAAATCAGGGGAGGACTGGGACTCCCAAATTTATATTGTTACTATCTAGCGGCACAACTTCCCCAGGTGATAGCTTGGCATTCCCAGGTGGGCTCCCACAGGTGGGTTGAACTAGAAACACATCTGATGAGCACTGACCTACCACAATTTTGGATCTGGGTGCCCAAGCAGGACAGACCACCCCTCCGCACCACATGCCCAGTGATACTCAACTTAATACGAATCTGGGATCTTACGGCCAACAAACACACCCTAAAACATACACCATCACCGATGACCCCATACCTACACAAGTATTCGAGCCCGGGCTGAGCGCACAAGACTTCCAGGGCATTGAGAGCACGGGGGTACAGAGATATGCCCATCTGCATGACAAGGGAACCTTTAAAACGTTCGAATGCCTGAAAATCCTAGCATCCCTGGCCACAAAAGACGTATTCAGATACATACAGCTAAAAGACTTTGCTAACAGCCCCGAGGTTAAGAAAGCAGCACAAACCCAAATGACATTTTTCGAACAACTGTGTAACGCAGAATTAGAGCAGAAGGGCCTAATAACAACCATATACGCACAACTGAGTGCCCCAGACAAAAACACCCTAGATATATTGGCCAATGGGAGACTGACCTGGGGGGAGAGCTGGAAGGGGAGGATTGGGTGGATATATGGGAAGCGACGGCAAAGACATCGATCTGCATGCTACATCTGGAACATTCATACAAAATGTTGATGAGGTGGTACACCACACCAGTACAACTGTACAGGATGGGAAAAGCCACGACAGACACATGTTGGAAGGGGTGCGGGAATAAAGGCACTTTTGTACATATGTGGTGGGAGGGCGCCATTATAGATGGATACTGGAAACGAGTTCAGACGCTACTGACAAACGTCCTGGAAAGACATGTAGACATGGACCCCTGGTCCATCCTGCTTCCAGGCCCATCGATGGCCTCCCAAGAAAAGAGCATCAACTCTTTAATAAAATCACCCTAACAGCCAGGCGGGCACCCACTGTCCCCACAGAAAACAACATAATAATGAAGATCAAAGACACATACTTAATGGACAAACTCACAGCCCAAATCAGAAACACAGAAAAATAATTTTAAAAAATCTGGCAACCCTGGGAATAGTACATAGACAACTGAGACCCGCAAAAACACACAGAGGCAGGGACTGGGGAGCGGACAGGGATGGGATCCGTGCGCGCCTCCCGAGCAAACACCCTGTCAAGGGCAACACAGTATCCCCCCCCTTTCTCCCTCTCCCGCCTACGACCCATGCACATGCCTTATTAGGTGAGAAGTCCAGTTCCAGAGTTTCAATCCTAATTTACCTCACCTGAAAAGAATTGTTAATTACAGTTGCTATTAAGAACTCCCCTGCCAAAGGAGGAGAGAGATTGTGTTTGATTTCTGTGATTGGAAACAGAGCTGAAAAACCCTGAAACAGTAAGGTTGTTGTTTATGTTTCTGTTGGGAAATGGATAAGCCATCCAACCCAGTTAGCTAATTATTTTGTTTAGTTAGTGCTCAGAAGAGCAAGGATTTTGTTTTATATATTTTGTTACAACCTTTTATACTTACTGTGCATTTATTTTGGAACCACAATAAAAAGAGCAAGTCCTTTGACCTCATCCAGCATGTGAAGTGTCTCTAAAGCCTGAAAAGACTGTGTGTAACACCCCAATCCCAGGACAAGGTACCAAGGGAAAGGAGTACTTTTGTCACAGTGTATATTTATATAATTATTTATGTCATTTTGTATATGGATATATGCATATTTCGTATTATTTTTATTTATTTATATATACATAGATATATATACAATTTCATTCTAAGTGTATTTTGATATAAATATATATATATATTAATATCAAAATACAGTTAGAATAAAATTTCATATAGATATATAATTTAAAAAAAAAGATTATTTTTAAGTTTTTTTAAATTTATTTTAATTATTTGTATTTTATAATAATATATATAGTTATTATATATTATATATATATATACATGTGTAATTTAATTATAAGTGTATTTTTATATTAATATATGTATATATTAATATAAAAATACACTTAGTATGACTATATATATATATATATATATATATATATATATAGACATATATTATATAAATATAATATGTCTATATATTATATATATATATATATATATATATATATATATACACACACATATATAATTACATTTTTAAATTAACATTAACATTTATTATTTTTTTTTATTTTACACTTGCAGGGAGACTGCCTGTCAGCACAGACACTGTTGAGCGACAACATGGACCCCGGGGTCCTAATTCGCTGTGGGGAGACTGGGCTGCAGGCAGTCTCCCCACACCGGGAGCACCGCCGATCGCCGCCGGGGGAACGATGTCGATCGGGTAAGTACATCTTACCGTTGTGACGGTTCAGGTCCGTCACTGGTCCTCAAGGGGATTTTTCCGATGACGGTCCTGAACCGTCACCGGTCGCGAAGGGGTTAAACACATTTTTTTCTTAAATTTGTTCAAGTCAACATAAAAATTTAATTTAATATTTTGGTAGGGCAAATATTGGTCAAGGCTACCTGTGGTTTAGTTAGTGTTCTTTTAGTGAGGTTGAAAATTTCACTCTGTTGTGTTGTCTGTTGTTTCTCCTTTTTTCTCTGTATATGGTTTCCTGCTCTACTTCCCTTTCTTCTAGAAACCTCATCATCTTTTCTGGAGATTTGTATGTTCCACCTA
This sequence comes from Pelobates cultripes, assembly GCA_933207985.1. Classification (NCBI taxonomy): domain Eukaryota; kingdom Metazoa; phylum Chordata; class Amphibia; order Anura; family Pelobatidae; genus Pelobates; species Pelobates cultripes. Next base: position 119,253,796 of record OW240920.1, read on the forward strand.
TATTTTAGTATCTCCCTCTGGTCAGTGTTTCCCCCAAAATTCTCATTTTTAGCAGATCTATTTAAATGTTCAAATCTATTTGTTGTCCATCTACTTCCCTCCTTTTCCATAGGCTTTCCTCCTCCCAATATCTAGGGAGTTGTAGTTCAGGAGTTTGAGGACTCCTGATTTAATTGTTCCCTGTTTGGGATTCTGTATTTATACTCTTTTGTTGGTGTTTTGTTGGGGTTTATAATTTTCCCTTATTTTAATCCTGTTGGGATATTCCTCTCTATTTGGACCATTCCAATATCTATTTTCTTTTCTCCCCGTTTCTGTGGTCTTTTGGAGCAGATTCTCATCTGTTTCTTAGCATAGTCAGTTTTATCCCTCACATATTTCCTTTTCTTGATCTCTATCACATTTTTCCAGTTTCCCAACGGTTAACTGGATTTATTGTGTGATATTAGAGTATTCATTAGGGGATGTGTTATTAATATAAAATGTTGTTTGTTTAAAAAAAAAAAAAAATATCTTCATCTTATTTTTTCTTCTTCTGATAATTAGATCCATCATACCAAAGGAAAAATGTTGTAACATCTCTGACCATTAATGAAATCTTCGTCTTGCTGGTCAAGGAGGGACTTTTATTAAACCTCAGTCCCCTAGAGGGAATTTTTCCCCTTATATATATTTCCAGGGTAGCAACCTTTCACTTAATTTTAATTTCTCTCTCCATTATTGTAACGGATCACCTGGCACCCCGACTGGGTACCTCCATTGAAGGATGCTCCTAGCGCTTCCTGAGGACTCCAAGCACTGCAGCAGACACCACAACCACCGAACCGGAGAAGCATATGAATGTTCTCAAGCATATGAATGATGTAAGCAGCTGAACAGGAAAAACATACAATCAGCTTACACTCCTGGCAATCAGCATACAATCCAATTCCCCCAATAACGAGACGACACTTCGTTTTGAGGGTTAAGCAGAATCTGATTTACTGGGGCTAACTGCCCGGCTTTTATGCAGGTCTCCCACCTGGCGGACACTCCCCTAGGGGACCAAATGGGAGCCTGGGACACAAAGGGTAAAAGGACCATTTACAGACTTACACATTTCAACCATCCCACAATGCATCACAATCCCTCCTCTCTGCCCTGGAGATAATTGGGAAGTAATTCAATTATCTCCAGAGACAGAGGCAAAACTCCATTAACCACATGGCAGAAAACAAACAGTAAAAGACATAAAATTACTTACAGTTACATTCAGTACATAAAACTTATACATTCTACATATCCCCAGATAGCTCAGATCAGAGCGCACATTATTAAGCGAATGGCGCTCAGACCACACGAATACAGTTTAATCGCCATGGAGCCAAAGTCTTTACACAGTCAGTTTCATGCGAATGGGCTCCATGGGATTCCTATCTGGGGCACAACACACTCAAACAAAACTACCGAACACCGGGCCGTTCGTGCACTTTCACCAAACAAGAAGGGAGGTCGGCGGCTTCAGCGGTGTTCGCGCAAAACTGTGTCCGATTTCAGTTCCATGAATTAAGTGTCGAACAGCGCTGTGCATTAGCATGTTTAAAATGGCCGCGACCTCGTGTTTGTGATACGAATGGCGGCCACCCAGCATTCGTCATTAAGCTGCGGTTAACCGCAGCTTCAGGGAGGTTAATTGCCGGCACACTCCAGATTGAATCTACCGAACAACTGGCAGAAAAGCACGAATAAGTCTTTTCTGCAGGGAAAAAATATGTATTTTAACACGGGGCCATAGTCCAAAGGCAGCAGGCGAGCAACCAGGCTTCTCCAGTGTACAGTGGTGAGGTTGGTTTCGCCACAATTATTTTCACCAAATTAAAGGACCACTATAGGCACCCAGACCACTTCAGCTTAATGAAGTGGTCTGGGTGCCAGGTCCAGCTAGGTTTAACCCTTTTTGCTGTAAACATAGCAGTTTCAGAGAAGCTACTATGTTTACAATAGGGTTAATCCAGCCTCTAGTGGCTGTCTTATTGACAGCCGCTAGAGGCGCTTCTAAGCTTCTCACTGTGAAAATGCCAGCGTCCATAGGAAAGCATTGAGAATGCTTTCCTATGATACTGGCTGAATGCACGCACGGCTCTTGCCGTGCATGTGCATTCAGCCAGGGACGTCAGAAGAGGGAGGAGAGTCCCAGCGCCGAGGGAGCCCGGCGGTGGAAAAAAGGTAAGGGATTAACCCCTTCCTCCCCCTTCAGCGCCACGGGAGTGGGACCCTGAGGGTGGGGGCACCCTCAGGGCACTATAGTGCCAGGAAAACCAGTATGTTTTCCTGGCACTATAGTGGTCCTTTAAGCTTACTGCTTTTTACATCCATTTTGATTTCTATATCCCTATCTTGAATAGACATTTCATGATCTTCAAACAATGAATCAATATTTTTTCCACAGATCGCCCTTTTTTCAAAAAGTGACATTGTGATATTTTAGCAGCCAAAACACAGTGTTGAAGAGAAAAATCTATATTAAAATGTAAAAGTGCTCTGTGCATAGAAATAGGCGCTTAAAAAGTAGGTGTCCAAAATGTCAATCTAAAAGCCGCTACAACACCGATGTGGAAGGTGTACCATTCAGTGGAGCACTGAATAAAATACATTTACCCTTAGTTTATAACTTAGGGTAAAATTGGTCCAATATGAACATGAGGAGAAAAATAAAGAATACAAATCTAATAGTGTAGTATGTATTATACTTAAAATAGATAAGTGAATATAAACAAAACAAACTCACAAAGACAAAGTAGGATTGGCTAAACAATCACTTTGGTGTATTGAAGTGACACTGTTCCCACATCTGGTTTCTTCTTATAAACTCAAAAGGGAACACAGAGAGAATTGCCTCTAGTGTAGTATGTCTGGTACATAGTGGAAATAGATAAATCAAATGAATATTGCTCACCTTAACCAGAGCCAATCAAAAGAACCTGTCTCTGGGTATTAAAGATTTTAACCCACTAAAAGGGGGTAACCCTTCTTTACTGGAGGTAGGTGGAGCAGACAGCTAGTAGGACTTAAAATCCAATTGGATACATTTATTAACACATAAAACAAAAATGTATAAAAACAAGTAAAATAAGTGTCCAAATGAAAGCTTCTTTCATCCGAGACGCGTTTCGCCCTCTCCCCGGGTTTTCTCAATTGAAGTTCTCCTGTACACTTCCATCTCCTCCTTTAAATCCCTATCTGTCTTCTGATTTGTTCAGCTGGTTGTTCCGTGACCAATCGCGGCTGCAGAAGGTGTGGGCGTCGTTCCCTTAGCTGATTTCACTCACCATCTCGTCTAACTGAAGTGACATGCTGCCCCTTTCGGCGCATCACTTCCATTTCTTGTATCACCATTTTCCTTCCTGGCGTCACTTATCTTTTTCCCTTACAGGGGTTAGTGACACAGTATCCTTATCCTCGTAACCGGAAGTTCACCACTAGCCATTTTGGAATGGGGAATTCGTGTCTTTCGTTATCTTGGTTGCCCAATCTTAGTGTCCTTGTACAGAACCAAAATATATGGTGCTCGTCCATGTGGAAATATAAACAATAATATTGGACTGATTTTACCCTAAGTAATAAACTAAGGGTACGTGTATTTTGTTCAGCGCTCCACTCCAGAGATTGTTGGTGGATTTCACCATCCAACCTTCTTAACTGCACAGTATTTGTGATTTGGTGGATAAGATAGAATTCCACATGAGTGTTGTAGCGACTTTTAGATTGACATTTCAAACACCTACTTTTAAAGCGCCTATTTCTATGCAGTGAGCACTTTTACATTCACAAAAATAGATTGAGAAAAACTCAAATGGACACCGACATACATTTGCGGCACTGAACAGGATAAAATGTTCAGCTCCTTCTAGTTGTCTGTTTGCACAAAACTCAGATTGATTTTAGTTGTAAGATGTTGCTGTTAATTATCTACACTCTGTAATTGTACATTACTGTGGAATATGTTGGTGCTATAGAAATAATAATAGAAAATGTAATATTGAGAAATCTACCTTCTACCCCATATTCAAGTAATATATTCCTATTCTAATAGTAACAATAGCAGATCTTATACTGTTTGTTACTTCTCTATTACATTTATCAATCATTGAAATTATATTTTAAAGGGACACAACATGCACTGTTACTAACAATGTTACTTGCATGGGTTATGGTGCAACATGTTCCTCTGTCTCTACACCTATATTATTTACTGAAGACTTGCTGGTGAATTATTGTAATTTCAAATGTAAGGCTAAAATAGCTAAACTGCCAATAGCAAAACATATATGACTTGGAGAATTTCTCTAACCTGGCTATTTTAGCCCAGATTTAAAATACACTTTTGAATATCTTTTAATTCCCAGTAATTCTCATGTTCGTAAATAACCCTGACAGTGTTTTGAAAAATGTAGTGATTTGCAAACCATTGCTTCATTTAAGTCCTACCCTCGCTATGATACCACACAAAGAGACTTATGGTAAAGCAGATAGTGAATAACTCATCCAGGCATATGTGCTTTATTTATGTTGTGCTCAGTTAACAAACAGGTCTTTTTGGCCACAATAGCAAAGGCAGGATAAGTAAAACACATATCGAGATATTAGCACAATTTCTGGTATATAGACAATAGGTAGTTATGGTACAATACAGGCATTCATGAGTCAGCTCAGGAATGTACACAAATAGTAAGACTTAATATGTGAAACAACATGAATATATCATTGTGATAAATCACTAGAGAGTGAACTACTAATCGATGTATCCTCATTTCAGCGTAATGATACTGCAACAGGCGTGTAAAAGATAAACAAGGTAGGTATGCATGAGAGTATACTTATTAAGTAGTCATGTGTAACTAAGATATAATAAGCATGGTATGGTACCATTGTTTTTTTTTTCAAGGAAGGAAAGCAAGGATAAATTGAGCAAGCAGATGCCCTGTAACATAAGTCCCAAGATGGGTGAGCTAAGGAACAAGAATATACAACCTTGCTCCACTTGGGCCTTGAGGCCTATAAAGAGAGGGGGCCCAAGCCTTCTATCGAGAGGGGTGGACAGCCTATGCCCACCAACAAATGCAGCCTTCCCAGTGGCAAGTTAAGTGGCTGCATCTCCCCACCACTACCCCACAGTCCCTGAGTCCCGGATACAGTCCTGCACTGGCTCCTCATGTATCAGATCTCTGTTAATGGTCTGGGCAAAATCTTTGGAACGTCTTGCAGATAACTGGTTTCTATTTTGGGAGCACGATGCCTGAGGGTGTAAGCTGTGCCTGGGGACATGTCCCCGTTTGGACTTTGGCCCAAGTAGGTGGTGGCAGACTGCGGAGCGGTGCCGCTTGAGTCTGTGTGCCTGCTGTTGCCTCCGTTTTCTCCTCTGCACTCTTGGCACTCCGGCAATGTGAATCTGGGTAGGTCTCAACTGAAGTGCTTTCTTTGGCTGTCGAGGTACATCTGTTGCCACTGGTTTCTGCACCCAGTCTGTAAGCTTGGCACATAACTGGGACTAGAAGTGTACAAAGGCCTGCTTGATTCGATCTTAATAGGAGGCCCAGAAATCAGGAACTTGTATGGAGGCCATCTTGGCTGCGCACATGCAGCCCTGTAGAATCAGCTGTGTGGCACACTCTTGGTTGTTTGCAGGGAGACACTCAGCAGGGACCGGGATATGCCCCGCCGGTCCAATGTGGGGGGGAAAAGGGTTATGAGTAGCTGAATATGGCGATCGAGCCTAGAGTCGGGGGATCAGCCGCCTCTCACCGCTATCAGGTCATCAAACTCCATAGGCTAGAGGATCAGATTTGGTGGGTATCCAACCTGCACAGGCACCTCAATACTGGCAGAGTAGATGGTCACTGGTGTCAGTAGTAGCTTTTGCGTTTTTTGTCAAGATTAAAGCAGATTATAATTAGTTTTTGTTCAGGTTAGCAGGAGCAGCTAAAAAATGATGTCCGACCGGAGCTTGACCATCAACCTGAAGAGACGCCATTCCTGTAAGCTCCTCCACAAACCTCGATAAATCCAGGGAATATCAAGCTACAAGTGGCCCATCCAGCTACAAAAAGTTGGCACCAACACCCCTTAACCCACCCTTTGGCGGTAGATGCCGTTCTTCGTGGCCACTCATCAGCCCAAGCGGAGAAAGAAAACCGGGGCCTACCCCACGCGGTCATATGCAGGCCTGGAGGCGATCCTGAGCGGTACAGCGGCAAGGCAAGTGTGGGACAGGGCAGCCCCCAACACGAAAGACTTACAGGCACACATGCCAGCTATGGGAGGTCGCTCCCTGCGACCACTACACGCCACAGAGAGCAGGGATATCGGGGCCATGCTTCAACGGCCCACACAGGCCAAAACCGCCCCTGCTGAATCCCTGCGCCCCGTCACCCACTCCCATCACCCAGACCCAGAGGCCTCCACAGACACCCAAGCAGAGTGCCCAAAACTGCCGGATGACCCAGCTGACACGGCCCCAATCACCAGGCAGGACCTAAAAACCCTGCTGACGGACTTTCACGAGATCCTGGCGGCAGAACTTGCTCCCATTAAAAAAATACATCAAAGCAGTTACCGATCGGGTGCAGGCATCTGAAAAACACATCAAAAGCCTGCAGGACCACCTGTCTGAGCTACAAGAATCAGTGCAGCAAATCTATACACACCAAAGAGACATGACTGCACAGCTCACTGCTCTGGAGGAGCAGCAAAGACGCACTAACATAAAAATAACATAAACGAACTACCACACTTCTCCAGACGCCTCCTGGCCACAATCTTGCCTCCAGCTACAGCAAAAAAACTAGCCACAGCAGAGATCTATCGCTTAACCTCATCCACCAGGGCACCAACAAATATGGCCCGAGACGTGATACTAAAGTGTCCAACAGTACAAGACAAAATACAACTCATGGCAGCTCTCAAAAGGAAAACACCACTGGCTTTCGAAGGAACTACGCGCACCCGCGTTCCTAGAAACACTGGGTCTGGACATCCCAATTGCTGCTATTCCACCTCGGAGAACAACCACGGATAAATGTGACCCAGAACGTATCACTCCCTTTGTCCCACGGGCCGGGAGCTCCCAGATCACAGAACAGCGACAGCCTCTGGAGACCAGTTTGACGCATCTAACCCCCTCAGCGGAAGCATATTCAGTACTTAAGCATTAATCTTTGCAAATCCTACAACCACCGAAGAGTTTTTTTATTTTTTTGTTAGGGTTTTTGTTTGTTTATGTTTGCCTGACCTATTTAACCTTCAATGGTGAATGACTAGGCTTACATGTTGCCTCTAAGTCAGTACTCTACATGATAGAACCTGCAAATATTTAGCAACCACCGACACTAGATGCACTGCATAGCCCACCTCAAATCGACAGGACACGGTACTACTCCTACATATACACTCACACTTTGTAGCGGACCAATGAAAGCACCCCTCCTACCCCCCCCGCAACTCCCTTGGTCAGGAGTAATTACATCTAGGACCTAGAACACACTCACCAAACCAGAAGCTGCACTGCAGAGCACACACCCAAACACGCTCGGTACCCCCGAGGACGTGCCCCATGAGCCCCGCACAACACTACCAGCACCTCGCCACTCAGGCAAAGACTGGCACACCTCGCAGTTTGGTCGCTTGCACGCTCCAGCAGAGCAGCACCTCTTGTAGTTAAGCAACTGGGGCTAAATTCAATTCAACCCATTAGCACCTCCACACTCCATCAACACCCTATCTCACAGAGACATACGCTCCCTTCAGCTCAAACGTACCACACCAAGATGCCCAACTCGACAGATGAGGCAGGGAAGTCTACACATAACCCCACGCACGCAATCATAAAACACTACAGGTCCATCGACACATAACAAAATCGCAGAGTCACACCACTTTTGTTACTCACTGTTTATTTTGAGCTCACTTTCACTGTGGGCAAAATGTACTAGCCTGACTATACAGTCACCATTGTATGCATGCATTCACACTAACGGTACTGAGTTTCACTGATATGTCTCAATTGACTAGTCTCATAACCGGACTGCCTAAAAACACGGCACAACACACTTGTATATTACAGTCACACTAACTTAACTAACTAAGCATCGTAGCATCTTGTGTACCTCACTTGCTTAGATGTAGGCGGTGTCATTTTAGCTAATCTTAAACTAATTAGGTTAAGCTTCTGTTCAAACGCATACTTTTTCTAGTTAAAAAAAAAATGAGGCATTACCAACCTAGAAATGTGATACATTACTGATGTCTTAAAACCAATGCTGTAAATCATTCGTACATTTCCCTTGTTTTCTCTTCTGTATCCCATCTCATATGCCTTAAATAAAAAACAAATTGACAAAAAAAAAAAATGATGTCTGGCCATCTTGGGTGCTTTGCCCCGCCTACTGTGTTTTTTTTAAATGAAGAACAGTGTCTGAGTATTTAAGTTACTATGGAATACTCACCGAAGGTCAAGCTACATAAACTTTTTTCTGTTCTCGCAAAAAAAATGTTTTGGGATAATTTGCATAGGACTAGAGTCTCTCTAAACCAGAAGGGTAATTCAGATATGTTTCTCTTGCTTTCTATGTCTAGGTGGGTATTGGCTCCATCTCACTGATGAAGCCTAAGAAGGCTAAAATAGCCAACTAGGTTTGCTGTATCTCTTGTGCAGAGAGAAGCAGTCAGAATTTCTGATTTGGACCGCCCTTGTGGATAGGATCCGTCTGATATGTGACTGGCTTAGGATCTCTCTGTATTGGCACAAGTGAGTTAAAACCTGTATGACACCTGGATCCGCCGCACGCCCCAGCGAACAGCGTTCCCCATCCCTCCCCCCCATTTCCCCTTTTTCTCTGCTCCCCCCCCTCCTCCCTCCACCTGTAGACAGGGAGATCGGGGGATGACAGTAAACGCTACATATAAAGCCCTAAAATACTACCAATCAGACACCAGGAAGAACCCACACAAACACCAAACCAACAAGTTACACTACATCTACAAACTGGTATAACGGCTTAAAAGTACAGCACAGTGACCACTGACAACGCACGACCCATCACTAGGGCTTCTCTACGAAGCTCCCCACGGCCACAAGAAAATATGACAGGGCACAGTTATCCGCGACCAAACCAGACCCCGACTTGGGATGGCCCATAGGACGGGGCGACCATGGCAGTAATCGACGGACACAACTCTAAAACGATAGCAAACCCACCATGACACGATGCCGACGGATTCACGACATTGCCCAGAGCACATAACCGACATCACACAAATCAGTACTGCTCCACGCAGAACAGCGGAAATAGACTCTATGTACTGTGATAAAGCGAAGGCAGATAGGCCTTTTAACCCCAGGGGGAGTATGTGTAGGATGTGTTGTAGGCAACACAAAACACTGTTTAGTTATTGGCCCCTGGGGTGGAGCATTTGGAGAGAAGGGTGGGCCAATGCTCCACTCCACAGTTTAGTGGTTTTCTGGGGAGACATAGATCCAGGCCAGGGTTTTTTGGACTGTCTCCAACCCACTGCACAGCTGCAGTTAATGAGCTGTTGCAGTGGGAATAAACTCCTCCCTGCTAGGCAGGTAGAGAGGGATTGCTGGCTTCCTCCCAGGAAGCAGGTAGGAGAGAGAGGCTGTTCTCTCCAGATAGAGTCAAGGAGACTAGGCACTTGGAGTGCAGAAAGGAAGCAGTCAGGGCAAGGCTGGCTTGGAGCACTGGGAGTGCAGAAAGGAAAGCAACAGGCTAGCTAGCAGAGCGTTGCTTTCTAATAAGGTTGGTGTAATATTGTTTTGTTTAGTTTAACCCTGAGAGATAGGGAACCTAACGTCAGTTAGTGCTCAGACGAGCTAGGTTTTTGTTTATAGGGTTTTCTGTTACATTTGTTTTCATTTACTTCTGTATCCTGTTTGAACTTACAAATAAAGTGCCTGGAGTATTTGCAATTACAAGGACTGTGTATGTTTTTGCCCTAGAGGACCGTGCTACCTGCAAACAAGGATCACAGTACCCAATGTGAGTCGGTTGGAAAGCGCTGTGAAATCTGTATTAAACACTCAGAGGTTATTGTATATTACTTTATTGTGTTGCACTGTTGTGTTTTTTGTTTTTTGTGTTTTTTGTATTTTATGTACGGGCAAGAACTGCCGTCCAATATTGAAACCGACACAGAGCGGCAAAAAACCAATGTCTTCTAACCTATAAAACATTTAACCACTGTTGTATGCCAAGTAAAACTGCCTTGTAATCGGCCCCTGCGTGAGCCGCTGTATTTTGCTATGCCGCATTCAGTGTCGACTCAAAAATAAAGAAATTTAAAAAAAAACCTGTATGACAAGTGAGCGGGGAATCACCAAGGGGCAAGATACTTGAGATTGTCCATTCTCAGTGTTCTCATAAACAGATGAAGAGAGTGTTTTTCTGGTTAAAACACTTAGCAGGATTAAATATAAGGAATGATAAGGTGGCTGCCTAGTACCCAGGAAATAGACTTGGGTAGAACCATAAATACACTTGGCCAAGCACGGCCCCATTCACCCTCCCTATATGACACATGAAGTAGGGGGGGGGAACTGGTGGACTGTCTAGGGCCCTGTCAGATCATGGCAGCATGCAAGCTCAGTTCACAATAACAGCATTGGCAGTGTTTAAGGCTCCGCACTACTATGATTTCCTGAGATAAACTTTATCTTGTCCCAAATGCTTCTCTTGGCATATCCAGTTTTTATTTGGTCCAGCTTGGGTTCAGAGCTAAGTCAGATATGAAAGGGGGGTTCTGGATGCAGCCAGATAGACTTGTGAACGATGGCTGCAAAAATTATCTAAAAGTTTATGGATGAGAGAAAGTTCTGAGATTTGATGATCAACAAAAGCCTTATCTTTGATCACCATGACTGCATTCATTCCTATTTGATTCCTTGTTATCAGACTCACTATTACAGTTTTCTAACCAGTCAACTGAAGTCAAGTTGACTTGAATAAAAGTTTGAATACAGCAAAAAAAAAAAAAAATTGGTTCAGGTACAGCAAAAAAATGGGTCGCAAGAGTATTCTGAGAACGGACAGCAGCTAAAATAGCCTGCCCTTTGGTGGGTCCCCGCTCAGAACTCAAGCTGGTTTTAGCTCATCTTGTGCCATTACAAAGAGAACATATCTGTATCCTAATCTGGGTCTATGAATGCTTGCTGCCATTCTGGGAAAGATTATGTATGCAATGATTTACACCCCTAGACTGTAGCTCGTATAGGTACTGCAGCATAACCAGCGTTTCCACGCCTATTACAATATATTAAGTAAGCATCATAAGGCTGTGATAGGTCATAGCCGTTTGTCTCTGAATTGCGTCTAATGAAGTATAAGCCTGCAACAACAATGAATGCAAAAGAAATGAAAACCAATTGTAAGAACTATAACATTATGAGAGGCTAGTAGTGATATGCAATGTAAGTGAAGCAATGCATAAACAGGCAATTGCAATTTCATCACAAAATATGTTCATCACATAACGTGCAATCTGATGTAGACAGTGGTTACTTATGCAGTGCAGGTAATTGAAGGCAAAAAGTGAGTCACTTCGTGGGGAGTAGGAACAAGCTGCGCTGTGTCGTTGCACATAATAGGTTAAGGAGAGCAGTGTCGATTGCACTGTAAGTGAGCTACCTCTGTGGTTGCCCCCATAGGCCTCCAAGCATGCCTGTCCTCCATCAGTCCTCCCTGGGTCTGACCAATCACACTGGTTTAGCATTCTGTGGTGCCGTGGGCACTCAAAGTCCAAATCTGTCCCCCGTACCCCCCACACCAAGAGTCCAGGTTCTGACCATCTCCTGCACCTCCCCAGCACCACTTCAGCCTCTGTGAAGCACTTGGACCCTCATGTCTCACCTGGCGCCGGCCACATACTTAGGACTGGGGCACCTCCCTCACGGCCACCGGTACACTGGAAAGGTCTGTGCGTTCCCGTCCCACAGGACTCACTGCGGCAGGGACAATCTTCCTTGGGCCACCCCCGAAACCCAAAGGTAGGGACTGGTACTTCTCCAGGGGGCAGGCCGCCCAGGGTATCCCTCTGCAGGACAGCAGCTGTTGGGGCCATCGAAGCAATGCGGGGAAGCCGCTCTATGAAGGTGAGTCTCCCTTTACATGCTAGCATTGCAGTGAATTTTTGTTGCTGTTCCATTTACAAGGTGGGAGGCCGCCGGCACTCCCGACCCCTTCTGATCCCCTTGGGTGTCGCCGAAGCAGGGACTCATGGGCCTGGACAACCCCCACTGGCCCGGGGGGGGAGCGGGGCCGGGCCCCCCCTCAACATGTGCACCTGGCAATGCTGCCTCCTGTGTGTCTGCTTTGCGGTTTGTATGTGCCTGTGATTCATTGGACCTCCGTCCTGCGGGTCCACAGCTAGGCCTGGGTGCATGTCCCAGTGCGGTATCTGCAGCGTGCTGCGATCGACCAGCAACCGGCTTTGCCTGGCATCAGGCGGGTTCCTCCTTGTACACCTCACGTTTTCCCGGGTTCTGTTGGGCTTTGGAGGTAAGAAAAATGCCTTTTTTAGCGGCACGATGCAGGAGCTAGCGAAGATGGCCGACGCTCCACTCGGCGGCCCGGCCCCGCCCCCCCCAGAGAACATCTCTGAAGCATATCAGACTGGTCCCATCCATACGGGCAGTCCAGATCCGAAATGCCAGCAAGTTCTCTCTGCACGAGAGATACAGCAACCCCAGACGACCCCTTGCTCACGGTGCCTAGAGAGATATGAGCTATGCCTCACCGATGATGCCTAACAAGGCTGAAACGATCGTCTGGGGTTGCTATATCTCTCGTGCAGAGAGAACTTGCTGGCATTTCGGATCTGGACTGCCCGTATGGGTGGGACCAGTCTGATATACTTCAGATATGTTCTCTCTGTAATGGCACAAGTTGAGCTAAAACCAGCTTGAGTTCTGAGCGGGGACCCACCGAAGGGCAGGCTATTTTAGCTGCTGTCTGTTCTCAGAATACTCTTGCGACCCATTTTTGCTCTCCATTAGTTTAAAGGGTAATCCAGACGTGGACCCC
>OW240920.1:119266968-119527748 GCA_933207985.1 Pelobates cultripes
GGATGCAATGGTGTTCCCTGGCTTTCTCTCTGAGAGAGAACAGCCCCTACCCCTGTCTCGGATGCATCAACCTCCAATATAAAGGTTTACTGGTGTCAGGATGTTTTAGTATGTCCGCAGAGGCAAATCTTTGTTTAAGAGTCTCAAAAGCATTCACAGCCTCTTTGGACCATACCGTGCTACTAACCCCTTTGCGAGTCATATTTGTGATTGGGGCTACTACAGAAGGGTAATGGCCAGTGTAGTACAGCCTCTAGTTTTTAGGATCCATTTGAAATCCCGATGCAGAGATGTTGTAACCCAAAAAGTGGACTTCAGGCTGGTCAAATATGCACTTTTCTAATTTACAATAAAGTTTATTTTTCAACAACGTCTGCAGAACCTGTTTCACATGGGAGTGGTGAGTTTGAAGATCAGGGGAATACACCAAAATATCGTCCAAATAAACCAAGACAAATGAGTAAATGAATTCCCTGAGTACATCATTTATAAAGTCTTGGAATACGGCCGGGGCGTTGCATAACCCAAATGGCATTACCAGATATTCATAGTGTCCACTACGGGTATTAAATGCCGTCTTCCACTCATGATTCTCTTTAATTCTAACCAAATTGTAAGCGCTCCTAAGGTCAAGCTTAGTAAATACTTTAGCTCCCTGAAGTCTATCGAACAATTCGGAAATGAGTGGAATAGGGTATGCATTTTTTACAGTGATTTTATTAAGTGCCCTGTAGTCTATGCAAGGGCGTAACTCACCACCCTTTTTCTCAACAAAAAAGAATCCTGCACCAGCTGGTGAGGATGACTTTCTTATGTGCCCTTTGCTCAAGGATTCTTTGATGTATTCCTCCATTATTTTACTCTCCTGGGGAGATAAGGCATAAACTGCCCCCTTAGGTGGCATAGCGCCTGGAAACAGGTTAATGGCACAGTCATATGCTCTGTGGGAGGCAATACATCGGATTGAGCCTTGTTAAACACCTCCTGAAGTTCTCGGTATTGTATGGGAACTCCAGGAGTTTGGGGAGTGGTAGTGGGAAGGTCAATAGTATCCAATCTCTTTAGTACTGGTTTTATACATCTCCCCATACACTCTTTACCCCATTCTAATATCTCCCCATTAGCCCAGTCAATATAGGGATTGTGCTTACTCAGCCACGGAAACCCTAATATGATAGGACATGATGGAGAAGTAATAACCTGAAACGTCATCTCCTCCCTATGGGAGGCCCCAATGGAGATCGTAATAGGGACAGTTTCGTGGGTTATAAGCGGTTGTGTGAGTGGTCTACCATCAATAGCCTCTACAGCTAGCGGCGTAGGTCTCTCCCTGACCGGTATCTCATTACCCCTAATAAACTGGACATCAATAAAATTTCCAGCAGCACCTGAGTCCATTAGGGCACTGCAAGAAAACTTCTTGTTATCAATGGAAATAGATACCTCAAGGAGGAATCTACTTTTGTTTTTGTTAGAGGACAACTCCATCACACCTAAGATCTGTCCCCTTAAGGTTCTTAGGTGCGGAAGTTTTCCGGACGCACTGAACAATTAGTTATCATATGTCCCTTTCTACCGCAATATAGGCATAACCCCTCCCTTCTCCTATACTGTTTTTCGGCCTCTGACAGTCTAGTGACCCCCAACTGCATAGGTTCGGGTTCGGACTGTACAGGGAGGTTAGACAAAACAGGTTTAGAGAATTGAGGTGCTAGGGACATAGCCGTACGTCTGGTCTTGCTTCTGGTGACTTCTCTGAGTCTTAACCTATTATCAATATGCATGACAAACATAATAAATTCGTTAAGACTCTTAGGTAATTCTTTAGCGGCTATCTCATCTAGTATAGTCTCTGAGAGACCCTTTTTGAATGCTGAGATTAACCCATTGTTAGTCCAGTCTACCTTGGAAGCTAAGGTACGGAATTCAATAGCATAATCCGAGATAGACCGGTTACCTTGTCTGATGTGCATTAGGGCAGTGGAGGCGTCATCCTCTCTACCCAATGGCTCAAGCGTGAGCTTGAATTCGGCAAGGAATTCCTGGTAATTATGAGCTATGCTCCGATTACTCTCCCACAACGGATTAGCCCAGGCAAGGGCCTTGCCCTTTAATTGATTCATTAGATAACCAATTCTTGCTCTGTCCGTGGGGAATGACCCTGGTGAGGCCTCAAAATGGTACTCCACCTGATTAAGAAAACCCCTGCATTCCTGGATATTGCCATCAAACTGTAGGGATGGTGATAAGGAGATGCTAGGAGTCCTATTAACAGTGGGTGGAGGTACACAGGGTAGAGGTGCTATAGGAGGAGACGCTGCAGGCTGCAGATGCTCCGTTCTAGCGAGAAGCGTACTTAAAGCCTGAGTGAATTGATCCATGCGGTGATCATTCTCCTCTAATTTCCTCTCGCAAGCAGCTATGTGCTGACACAGTTCTACAGGATCTATGGCCATGTCGTAATGTCGGGATTACTGTTTGATCCAGCACGTAGAACTATACAGCACGGATGACAAATAAGTAACGTATTACCGGTCCTTAGAATGGCCGGATTTAACGTACAAAGAATAGTCAAAAATACTAGCCGAGGTCAGGGAACACAGAAAGGGACACAGCGATGAGGAAAGCCAGGAGTCAGGATACCAGAATATAGAGAAGTCAATAAACAAAGCCAAAGTCAAAAACCAGGTAGAAAACTCTAAACAGGAACGCGCTCTCAGACAACCACAAGGGAAACCACGACAGGGCACTGAGCAGGCTGAGAACTGGGCCTAAATACCCCTCCTTTAGTTCTGATAGGCTGTAACCGGCCTTTGACCCCAAAGTCAGTTACCAGGTTTCATTTGCATAATTGCTGCTCAGCATTAACTCTTCTGTGGATTAGGTTGCTGCTCGGCACAACTTTTCCTGTGTGGACAGTAAATGTCATTAATCACTTTTCTCTAAGCGGATGAATACATGACACCAGGTTTCATTTGCACAATTACTGCTCAGCATTAACCCTTCTGTGGATTAGGTTGCTGCTCGGCACAACTTTTCCTGTGTGGACAGTAAATGTCATTAACCACATTTCTATAAGCGGATGAATACGTGACAATTCCCACTGCAACAGCTCATTAACTGCAGCTGAGCAGTGGGTTGGAGACGGTCCAAAAAACCCTGGCTTGGATCTATGTCTCCCCAGAAAACCACTAAACTGTGGAGTGGAGCACTGGCCCACCCTTCTCTCAAAATGCTCCACCCCAGGGGCCCATAACTAAACAAAGCTTTGTATTGTGCAACACACAAACTACACGTACTTCCCCTGGGGTTAAAAGGCCTATCTGCCTTCACTTTATCACAATATATATATATATATAATCAAAATACAGTTAGAATAAAATTTCATATAGATATTATTTTTTTTAAATTTATTTTTACGTTTTTTAAATCTATTTTAATTTACTTATTATTTGTATTTTATAATATATATATTTATATATAGTTATTATATATATACATATGTGTGTGTGTGTGTGTAATTTGATTATAAGTGTATTTTTATATTAATATAAAAATACACTTAGTATGACATATTATATATATATATATATATATATATAATTACATTTTTAAATTAACATTAACATTTATTTTTAATTTTTTTTATTTTACACTTGCAGGGAGACTGCCTGTCAACACAGACACTGTTGAGCGATCACATGACCCCCGGGGTCCTAATTCGCTGTGGGGAGACTGGGCAGTGCTCTGTGCATAGAAATAGGCGCTTAAAAAGTAGGTGTCCGAAATGTCAATCTAAAAGCTGCTACAACACCGATGTGGAAGGTGTACCATTCAGTGGAGCACTGAATAAAATACATTTACCCTTAGTTTATAACTTAGGGTAAAATTGGTCCAATATGAACATGAGGAGAAAAATAAAGAATACAAATCTAATAGTGTAGTATGTATTATACTTAAAATAGATAAGTGAATATAAACAAAACAAACTCACAAAGACGGAGTCAAATGTAGGATTGGCTCAAATCACTTTGGTGTATTGAAGTGACACTGTTCCCACATCTGGTTTCTTCTTATAAACTCAAAAGGGAACACAGAGAGAATTGCCTCTAGTGTAGTATGTCTGGTACATAGTGGAAATAGATAAATCAAATGAATATTGCTCACCTTAACCAGAGCCAATCAAAAGAACCTGGCTCTGGGTATTAAAGATTTTAACCCACTAAAAGGGGGTAACCCTTCTTTACTGGAGGTAGATGGAGCAGACAGCTAGTAGGACTTAAAATCCAATTGGAGACATTTATTAACACATAAAACAAAAATGTATAAAAACAAGTAAAATAAGTGTCCAAATGAAAGCTTCTTTCATCCGAGACGCGTTTCACCCTATCCCTGGGTTTTCTCAATTGAAGTTCTCCTGTACACTTCCATCTCCTCCTTTAAATCACTATCTGTCTTCTGATTCGTTCAGCTGGTTGTTCCGTGACCAATCGTGGCTGCAGAAGGTGTGGGCGTCGTTCCCTTAGCTGATTTCACTCACCATCTCGTCTAACTGAAGTGACATGCTGCCCCTTTCGGCGCATCACTTCCATTTCTTGTTTCACCATTTTCCTTCCTGGCGTCACTTATCTTTTTCCCTTACAGGGGTTAGTGACACAGTATCCTTATCCTCGTAACCGGAAGTTCACCACTAGCCATTTTGGAATGGGGAATTTGTGTCTTTCGTTATCTTGGTTGCCCAATCTTAGTGTCCTTGTACAGAACCAAAATATATGGTGCTCGTCCATGTGGAAATATAAACAATAATATTGGACTGATTTTACCCTAAGTTATAAACTAAGGGTACGTGTATTTTGTTCAGCGCTCCACTCCAGAGATTGTTGGTGGATTTCACCATCCAACCTTCTTAACTGCACAGTATTTGTGATTTGGTGGATAAGATAGAATTCCACACGAGTGTTGTAGCGGCTTTTAGATTGACATTTCAAACACCTACTTTTAAAGCGCCTATTTCTATGCACAGAGCACTTTTACATTCACAAAAATAGATTGAGAAAAACTGAAATGGACACCGACATACATTTGCGGCACTGAACAGGATAAAATGTTCAGCTCCTTCTAGTTATCTATTTGCATTATAAGATGTTGCTGTTAATTAACTACACTCTGTAATTGTACATTACTGTGGAATATGTTGGTGCTATGGAAATAATAATAGAAAATGTAATACTGAGAAATCTACCTTCTACCCCATATTCAAGTAATATATTCCTATTCTAATAGTAACAATAGCAGATCTTATACTGTTTGTTACTTCTCTATTACATTTATCAATCATTGAAATTATATTTTAAAGGGACACAACATGCACTGTTACTAACAATGTTACTTGCATGGGTTATGGTGCAACATGTTCCTCTGTCTCTACACCTATATTATTTACTGAAGAGTTGCTGGTGAATTATTGTAATTTCAAATGTAAGGCTAAAATAGCTAAACTGCCAATAGCAAAACATATATGACTTGGAGAATTTCTCTAACCTGGCTATTTTAGCCCAGATTTAAAATACACTTTTGAATATCTTTTAATTCCCGGTAATTCTCACGTTCGTAAATAACCCTGACAGTGTTTTGAAAAATGTAGTGATTTGCAAACCATTGCTTCATTTATAAGTCCTACCCTCGCTATGATACCACACAAAGAGACTTATGGAAAAGCAGATAGTGAATAACTCATCCAGGCATATGTGCTTTATTTATGTTGTGCTCAGTTAACAAACAGGTCTTTTTGGCCACAATAGCAAAGGCAGGATAAGTAAAACACATATCGAGATATTAGCACAATTTCTGGTATATAGACAATAGGTAGTTAAGGTACAATACAGGCATTCATGAGTCAACTCAGGAATGTACACAAATAGTAAGACTTAATATGTGAAACAACATGAATATAGCATTGTGATAAATCACTAGAGAGTGAACTACTAATCGATGTATCCTCATTTCAGCGTAATGATACTGCAACAGGCTAACTATGCACAAGTGTGCGTGTAAAAGATAAACAAGGTAGGTATGCATGAGAGTATACTTATTAAGTGGTCATGTGTAACTAAGATATAATAAGCATGGTATGGTACCATTGTTTTTTTTTTTTTCAAGGAAGGAAAGCAAGGATAAATTGAGCAAGCAGATGCCCTGTAACATAAGTCTCAAGATTGGTGAGCTAAGGAACAAGAATATACAACCTTGCTCCACTTGGGCCTTGAGGCCTATAAAGAGAGGGGGCCTAAGCCTTCTATCGAGAGGGGTGGACAGCCTATGCCCACCAACAAATGCAGACTTCCCAGTAGCAATTTAAGGGGCTGCATCTCCCCAGCAATACCCCACAGTCCCTGAGTCCCGGATACAGTCCTGCACTGGCTCCTCATGTATCAGATCTCTGTTAATGGTCTGGGCAAAATCTTTGGAACGTCTTGCAGATAACTGGTTTCTATTTTGGGAGCACGATGCCTGAGGGTGTAAGCTGTGCCTGGGGACATGTCCCCGTTTGGACTTTGGCCCAGGTAGGTGGTGGCACTCCGGCAATGTGAATCTGGGTAGGTCTCAACTGAAGTGCTTTCTTTGGCTGTCGAGGTACATCTGTTGCCACTGGTCTCTGCACCCAGTCTGTAAGCTTGGCACATAACTGGGACTAGAAGTGTGCAAAGGCCTGCTTGATTCAATCCTAATAGGAGGCCCAGAAATCAGGAACTTGTATGGAGGCCATCTTGGCTGCGCACATGCAGCCCTGTAGAATCAGCTGTGTGGCACACTCTTGGCTGTTTGCAGGGAGACACTCAGCAGGGACCGGGATATCCCCCGCCGGTCCAATGTGGGGGGGGAAAGGGTTATGAGTAGCTGAAAATGGTGATCGAGCCTAGAGTCGGGGGATCGGCCGCATCTCACCGCTATCAGGTTTTTGTTCAGGTTAGCAGGAGCAGCTAAAAAATGATGTCCGACCGGAGCTTGACCATCAACCTGGAGAGACGCCATTCCTGTAAGCTCCTCCACAAACCTCGATAAATCCAGGGAATATCAAGCTACAAGTGGCCCATCCAGCTACAAAAAGTTGGCACCAACACCCCTTAACCCACCCTTTGGCGGTAGATGCCGTTCTTCGTGGCCACTCATCAGCCCAAGCGGAGAAAGAAAACCGGGGCCTACCCCACGCTGTCATATGCAGGCCTGGAGGCGATCCTGAGCGGTACAGCGGCAAGGCAAGTGTGGGACAGGGCAGCCCCCAACACGAAAGACTTACCGGCACACATGCCAGCTATGGGAGGTCGCTCCCTGCGACCACTACACGCCACAGAGAGCAGGGATATCGGGGCCATGCCTCAACGGCCCACACAGGCCAAAACCGCCCCTGCTGAATCCCTGCGCCCCGTCACCCACTCCCATCACCCAGACCCAGAGGCCTCCACAGACACCCAAGCAGAGTGCCCAAAACTGCCGGATGACCCAGCTGACACAGCCCCAATCACCAGGCAGGACCTAAAAACCCTGCTGCCGGACTTTCACGAGATCCTGGCGGCAGAACTTGCTCCCATTAAAAAAATACATCAAAGCAGTTACCGATCGGGTGCAGGCATCTGAAAAACACATCAAAAGCCTGCAGGACCACCTGTCTGAGCTACAAGAATCAGTGCAGCAAATCTATACACACCAAAGAGACATGACTGCACAGCTCACTGCTCTGGAGGAGCAGCAAAGGCGCACTAACATAAAAATAACATAAACGAACTACCACACTTCTCCAGACGCCTCCTGGCCACAATCTTGCCTCCAGCTACAGCAAAAAAACTAGCCACAGCAGAGATCTATCGCTTAACCTCATCCACCAGGGCACCAACAAACATGGCCCGAGACGTGATACTAAAGTGTCCAACAGTACAAGACAAAATACAACTCATGGCAGCTCTCAAAAGGAAAACACCACTGGCTTTCGAAGGAACTACGCGCACCCGCGTTCCTAGAAACACTGGGTCTGGACATCCCAATTGCTGCTATTCCACCTCGGAGAACAACCACGGATAAATGTGACCCAGAACGCATCACTCCCTTTGTCCCACGGGCCGGGAGCTCCCAGATCACAGAACAGCGACAGCCTCTGGAGACCAGTTTGACGCAGGGCATCTAACCCCCTCAGCGGAAGCATATTCAGTACTTAAGCATTAATCTTTGCAAATCCTACAACCACCGAAGAGTTTTTTTATTTTTTTGTTAGGGTTTTTGTTTGTTTATGTTTGCCTGACCTATTTAACCTTCAATGGTGAATGACTAGGCTTACATGTTGCCTCTAAGTCAGTAATCTACATGATAGAACCTGCAAATATTTAGCAACCACCGACACTAGATGCACTGCATAGCCCACCTCAAATCGACAGGACACGGTACTACTCCTACATATACACTCACACTTTGTAGCGGACCAATGAAAGCACCCCTCCTACCCCCCCCGCAACTCCCTTGGTCAGGAGTAATTACATCTAGGACCTAGAACACACTCACCAAACCAGAAGCTGCACTGCAGAGCACACACCCAAACACGCTCGGTACGCCCGAGGACGTGCCCCATGAGCCCCGCACAACACTACCAGCACCTCGCCACTCAGGCAAAGACTGGCACACCTCGCAGTTTGGTCGCTTGCACGCTCCAGCAGAGCAGCACCTCTTGTAGTTAAGCAACTGGGGCTAAATTCAATTCAACCCATTAGCACCTCCACACTCCATCAACACCCTATCTCACAGAGACATACGCTCCCTTCAGCTCAAACGTACCACACCAAGATGCCCAACTCGACAGATGAGGCAGGGAAGTCTACACATAACCCCACGCACGCAATCATAAAACACTACAGGTCCATCGACACAAACATAACAAAATCGCAGAGTCACACCACTTTTGTTACTCACTGTTTATTTTGAGCTCACTTTCACTGTGGGCAAAATGTACTAGCCTGACTATACAGTCACCATTGTATGCATGCATTCACGCTAACGGTACTGAGTTTCACTGATATGTCTCAATTGACTAGTCTCATAACCGGACTGCCTAAAAACACGGCACAACACACTTGTATATTACAGTCACACTAACTTAACTAACTAAGCATCGTAGCATCTTGTGTACCTCACTTGCTTAGATGTAGGCGGTGTCATTTTAGCTAATCTTAAACTACTTAGGTTAAGCTTCTGTTCAAACGCATACTTTTTCTAGTTAAAAAAAAAAATGAGGCATTACCAACCTAGAAATGTGATACATTACTGATGTCTTAAAACCAATGCTGTAAATCATTCGTACATTTCCCTTGTTTTCTCTTCTGTATCCCATCTCATATGCCTTAAATAAAAAACAAATTGACAAAAAAAAAAAAATGATGTCTGGCCATCTTGGGTGCTTTGCCCCGCCTACTGTGTTTTTTTTAAATGAAGAACAGTGTCTGAGTATTTAAGTTACTATGGAATACTCACCGAAGGTCAAGCTACATAAACTTTTTTCTGTTCTCGCAAAAAAAATGTTTTGGGATAATTTGCATAGGACTAGAGTCTCTCTAAACCAGAAGGGTAATTCAGATATGTTTCTCTTGCTTTCTATGTCTAGGTGGGTATTGGCTCCATCTCACTGATGAAGCCTAAGAAGGCTAAAATAGCCAACTAGGTTTGCTGTATCTCTTGTGCAGAGAGAAGCAGTCAGAATTTCTGATTTGGACCGCCCTTGTGGATAGGATCCGTCTGATATGTGACTGGCTTAGGATCTCTCTGTATTGGCACAAGTGAGTTAAAACCTGTATGACACCTGGATCCGCCGCACGCCCCAGCGAACAGCGTTCCCCATCCCTCCCCCCCCCCCCCCCTTTTTTTTTTCTCTGCTCCCCCCCCTCCTCCCTCCACCTGTAGACAGGGAGATCGGGGGATGACAGTAAACGCTACATATAAAGCCCTAAAATACTACCAATCAGACACCAGGAAGAACCCACACAAACACCAAACCAACAAGTTACACTACATCTACAAACTGGTATAACGGCTTAAAAGTACAGCACAGTGACCACTGACAACGCACGACCCATCACTAGGGCTTCTCTACGAAGCTCCCCACGGCCACAAGAAAATATGACAGGGCACAGTTATCCGCGACCAAACCAGACCCCGACTTGGGATGGCCCATAGGACGGGGCGACCATGGCAGTAATCGACGGACACAACTCTAAAACGATAGCAAACCCACCATGACACGATGCCGACGGATTCACGACATTGCCCAGAGCACATAACCGACATCACACAAATCAGTACTGCTCCACGCAGAACAGCGGAAATAGACTCTATGTACTGTGATAAAGCGAAGGCAGATAGGCCTTTTAACCCCAGGGGGAGTATGTGTAGGATGTGTTGTAGGCAACACAAAACACTGTTTAGTTATTGGCCCCTGGGGTGGAGCATTTGGAGAGAAGGGTGGGCCAATGCTCCACTCCACAGTTTAGTGGTTTTCTGGGGAGACATAGATCCAGGCCAGGGTTTTTTGGACTGTCTCCAACCCACTGCACAGCTGCAGTTAATGAGCTGTTGCAGTGGGAATAAACTCCTCCCTGCTAGGCAGGTAGAGAGGGATTGCTGGCTTCCTCCCAGGAAGCAGGTAGGAGAGAGAGGCTGTTCTCTCCAGATAGAGTCAAGGAGACTAGGCACTTGGAGTGCAGAAAGGAAGCAGTCAGGGCAAGGCTGGCTTGGAGCACTGGGAGTGCAGAAAGGAAAGCAACAGGCTAGCTAGCAGAGTGTTGCTTTCTAATAAGGTTGGTGTAATATTGTTTTGTTTAGTTTAACCCTGAGAGATAGGGAACCTAACGTCAGTTAGTGCTCAGACGAGCTAGGTTTTTGTTTATAGGGTTTTCTGTTACATTTGTTTTCATTTACTGCTGTATCCTGTTTGAACTTACAAATAAAGTGCCTGGAGTATTTGCAATTACAAGGACTGTGCATGTTTTTGCCCTAGAGGACCGTGCTACCTGCAAACAAGGATCACAGTACCCAATGTGAGTCGGTTGGAAAGCGCTGTGAAATCTGTATTAAACACTCAGAGGTTATTGTATATTACTTTATTGTGTTGCACTGTTGTGTTTTTTGTTTTTTGTGTTTTTTGTATTTTATGTACGGGCAAGAACTGCCGTCCAATATTGAAACCGACACAGAGCGGCAAAAAACCAATGTCTTCTAACCTATAAAACATTTAACCACTGTTGTATGCCAAGTAAAACTGCCTTGTAATCGGCCCCTGCGTGAGCCGCTGTATTTTGCTATGCCGCATTCAGTGTCGACTCAAAAATAAAGAAATTTAAAAAAAAACCTGTATGACAAGTGAGCGGGGAATCACCAAGGGGCAAGATACTTGAGATTGTCCATTCTCAGTGTTCTCATAAACAGATGAAGAGAGTGTTTTTCTGGTTAAAACACTTAGCTGGATTAAATATAAGGAATGATAAGGTGGCTGCCTAGTACCCAGGAAATAGACTTGGGTAGAACCATAAATACACTTGGCCAAGCACGGCCCCATTCACCCTCCCTATATGACACATGAAGTAGGGGGGGGGAACTGGTGGACTGTCTAGGGCCCTGTCAGATCATGGCAGCATGCAAGCTCAGTTCACAATAACAGCATTGGCAGTGTTTAAGGCTCCGCACTACTATGATTTCCTGAGATAAACTTTATCTTGTCCCAAATGCTTCTCTTGGCATATCCAGTTTTTATTTGGTCCAGCTTGGGTTCAGAGCTAAGTCAGATATGAAAGGGGGGTTCTGGATGCAGCCAGATAGACTTGTGAACGATGGCTGCAAAAATTATCTAAAAGTTTATGGATGAGAGAAAGTTCTGAGATTTGATGATCAACAAAAGCCTTATCTTTGATCACCATGACTGCATTCATTCCTATTTGATTCCTTGTTATCAGACTCACTATTACAGTTTTCTAACCAGTCAACTGAAGTCAAGTTGACTTGAATAAAAGTTTGAATACAGCAAAAAAAAAAAAAAATTGGTTCAGGTACAGCAAAAAAATGGGTCGCAAGAGTATTCTGAGAACGGACAGCAGCTAAAATAGCCTGCCCTTTGGTGGGTCCCCGCTCAGAACTCAAGCTGGTTTTAGCTCATCTTGTGCCATTACAAAGAGAACATATCTGTATCCTAATCTGGGTCTATGAATGCTTGCTGCCATTCTGGGAAAGATTATGTATGCAATGATTTACACCCCTAGACTGTAGCTCGTATAGGTACTGCAGCATAACCAGCGTTTCCACGCCTATTACAATATTTTAAGTAAGCATCATAAGGCTGTGATAGGTCATAGCCGTTTGTCTCTGAATTGCGTCTAATGAAGTATAAGCCTGCAACAACAATGAATGCAAAAGAAATGAAAACCAATTGTAAGAACTATAACATTATGAGAGGCTAGTAGTGATATGCAATGTAAGTGAAGAAATGCATAAACAGGCAATTGCAATTTCATCACAAAATATGTTCATCACATAACATGCAATCTGATGTAGACAGTGGTTACTTATGCAGTGCAGGTAATTGAAGGCAAAAAGTGAGTCACTTCGTGGGGAGTAGGAACAAGCTGCGCTGTGTCGTTGCACATAATAGGTTAAGGAGAGCAGTGTCGATTGCACTGTAAGTGAGCTACCTCTGTGGTTGCCCCCATAGGCCTCCAAGCATGCCTGTCCTCCATCAGTCCTCCCTGGGTCTGACCAATCACACTGGTTTAGCATTCTGTGGTGCCGTGGGCACTCAAAGTCCAAATCTGTCCCCCGGACCCCCCACACCAAGAGTCCAGGTTCTGACCATCTCCTGCACCTCCCCAGCACCACTTCAGCCTCTGTGAAGCACTTGGACCCTCATGTCTCACCTGGCGCCGGCCACATACTTAGGACTGGGGCACCTCCCTCACGGCCACCGGTACACTGGAAAGGTCTGTGCGTTCCCGTCCCACAGGACTCACTGCGGCAGGGACAATCTTCCTTGGGCCACCCCCGAAACCCAAAGGTAGGGACTGGTACTTCTCCAGGGGGCAGGCCGCCCAGGGTATCCCTCTGCAGGACAGCAGCTGTTGGGGCCATCGAAGCAATGCGGGGAAGCCGCTCTATGAAGGTGAGTCTCCCTTTACATGCTAGCATTGCAGTGAATTTTTGTTGCTGTTCCATTTACAAGGTGGGAGGCCGCCGGCACTCCCGACCCCTTCTGATCCCCTTGGGTGTCGCCGAAGCAGGGACTCATGGGCCTGGACAACCCCCACTGGCCCGGGGGGGGAGCGGGGCCGGGCCCCCCCTCAACATGTGCACCTGGCAATGCTGCCTCCTGTGTGTCTGCTTTGCGGTTTGTATGTGCCTGTGATTCATTGGACCTCCGTCCTGCGGGTCCACAGCTAGGCCTGGGTGCATGTCCCAGTGCGGTATCTGCAGCGTGCTGCGATCGACCAGCAACCGGCTTTGCCTGGCATCAGGCGGGTTCCTCCTTGTACACCTCACGTTTTCCCGGGTTCTGTTGGGCTTTGGAGGTAAGAAAAATGCCTTTTTTAGCGGCACGATGCAGGAGCTAGCGAAGATGGCCGACGCTCCACTCGGCGGCCCGGCCCCGCCCCCCCCAGAGAACATCTCTGAAGCATATCAGACTGGTCCCATCCATACGGGCAGTCCAGATCCGAAATGCCAGCAAGTTCTCTCTGCACGAGAGATACAGCAACCCCAGACGACCCCTTGCTCACGGTGCCTAGAGAGATATGAGCTATGCCTCACCGATGATGCCTAACAAGGCTGAAACGATCGTCTGGGGTTGCTATATCTCTCGTGCAGAGAGAACTTGCTGGCATTTCGGATCTGGACTGCCCGTATGGGTGGGACCAGTCTGATATGCTTCAGATATGTTCTCTTTGTAATGGCACAAGATGAGCTAAAACCAGCTTGAGTTCTGAGCGGGGACCCACCGAAGGGCAGGCTATTTTAGCTGCTGTCCGTTCTCAGAATACTCTTGCGACCCATTTTTTGCTCTCCATTAGTTTAAAGGGTAATCCAAACGTGGATCCCTTACTCACGGTGCCTAGAGAGATATCAGCTATGCCTCACTGATGATGCCTAACAAGGTTGAAACGATCGTCTGGGGTTGCTGTATCTCTCGTGCCAAGAGAACTTGCTGGCATTTCGGATCTGGACTGCCCGTATGGGTGGGACCAGTCTGATATGCTGCAGATATGTTCTCTTTGTAATGGCACAAGATGAGCTAAAACCAGCTTGAATTCTGAGCGGGGACCCACCGAAGGGCAGGCTATTTTAGCTGCTGTCCGTTCTCAGAATACTCTTGCAACCCATTTTTTGCTCTCCATTGGTTCAGGTACATTTGCAAAAATAATATTTATGTATTTGTAGAATAGAAATATTTGGAGGATATAGAGTATTAACAATTATATTAAACCCATAGAGATAGCTCAGTGAACAGAGCTCCAGTTCCAGTGTCTTCTAATCACAAATTCCTAGTATGGTAAACTCAGCTTTTTTATCCTTGTGAGGTCAATTAGACGAGTTCCATTAAGTAGGGTGATAATAATCTAAACCCCACAATGTACTTGCAAAAGGCATATGTAATTTTTTTTGTTTAATTCCTTGATATCATAATTGTTCTCTATTTCTTTGTCACAGACCGGTATTACTACATTTCTAAATGCCACTTGCTGAATAATTCTGCAAATGAAATACAATTGCTCTTCCAAATCATCTCACTGGGGGATATTATGTAGCTTCTTGAAACTAAAGACACAGAGCTTTATCATTC
This sequence comes from Pelobates cultripes, assembly GCA_933207985.1. Lineage (NCBI taxonomy): Eukaryota > Metazoa > Chordata > Amphibia > Anura > Pelobatidae > Pelobates > Pelobates cultripes. The sequence continues at coordinate 119,281,823 of OW240920.1, forward strand.
ACAAACTCTCCAGAGGAGGCAGATAAGACAGAACTGTAGCCAGCTTGCTAGCCTTTCCTTTTCACATTCATCTCCGAGAAAGTACCTCTTTGTTTTATCTCCTGCCGGAGACATTTCTGGGAAATTATAACCTAGAATCCATGTCTGCACCATATGTCGTTAATATAATTTTGTGTAAAGGAACACAAGGAACACAATAGCGTTCAAACCACTCTTCCTAATGCTATAGTGTCCATGTCCCTACTGGTATTAAGGTCCCCCTCCCATTTGCCATAAAAATAAATACATAAATTATTTGCTTACCTACTTCCAACACAGAGGTTACCTCGGTGCTGCTAACCTTTCCATCTTCCATGACAAGAACAAGGAGGCATGGCTTCCTCTGGCATGGTTCAATCCAATGCTCCTTATACAGGAGAATTGGGGACCTAATGTGCATGCATGGTGAAGCAACGATTTCCTATGGGGGCTTACACATCACCTGAGTTTTACTCAGTCAGTGCTGCTGAAGTTCCTCTAGTGAAGACAACCACTTGAAGTGGATTTAACCCTGTAATGTTACACATTGAGATGAAGTGGTCTCAGTGATTATAGTGTCCCTTTAAAACAGCATAATGAAGGATCTACATCTATGAGAATTGCAAAACCAGCCTAAAGACAAATCAAGGTCCAAAGTCAGCCACCAGTTGTGAAAACGGCACTCGTTTACTTGTTCAACGCAGACATTTAGCGACAGGCCAGTTATCACTAAAATAACAGTAGCTATGAGAGATTACCAGCAATTTCCATGCTATAAATTTTAATGGTTAACAACAGGTCATTAATTTATGCCAAAAGTTTTAACTTTTCCTTTAAGGATTAACAGGAGACACTAAATAGCTAAGTAGAACCTGGTTTCCACGCTAATAGGTACAATGTACCTCCTCCTGTTTTTAGCTAAATAAATTTACTTCTACTTTATATAGGTGTAAGGAGAAAAAGATAGATGGAGATATAAGTATCTTTGGTTCTTCCTCCTTGATGCCACCATTTTCCTCTCTTCGGTTCTTAACAGATGAATTGGCCCAGAGCTGTGCCATCTTTGCTCATAAGCTAAAAAGTAAAAAAAAACAGGGATCTATGGTAGACACCAGAGATCCATTGGTATTTACTGTGCATTGAATGAGAAGATGCCTTTTGGAAAAAGACAAAGCCAACAGAAATAGACAAAAAGCTCCACCTTTTGCCTTATTTTACCATAAATCAACACATATTTAGGATGGGCCAATATTCAAAGCAAGGTTTGAGGAGTTTGTACCCGGTTTGTTCATCTACACCTGCTACTTCAAATATCTTCATGGAAAGTAATTGAGAGCTGAAAGTTCGGCCAAGCGCAGCGACTAATCTGGGAATTTCTTGAAATTATACGCTTGCCAAACAGTTGTCTCAGGAAGTCCATCGGGGACCTGGCTCTATGTAGCCCCATCCTTTTGAACCCATATTTCAGATTTTCCACTACAGGACATAAAATATTTTCAATCATATCCCAATATCTCTCATAAATAAAATTCTAGTATTTATACTTGTTTACTTTGTGGATTATTCATAATGTATCGCACAAGATACTTACCTACTGACAAATCTTAATCTCAATTTTGGCCCACCCTGTATAAGACAAAGTAATTTATGTAATGCATAGCTTTTGATTTCAATAAACTTTTACAAGACTTCTGTCCTTATGTGACAGTGCTGCTTTTAAAGAACACAGGGCTACAGGTGGGTCAATACATCCACACAGTCCTGACGCAGTCTTCATCATAGAATGTTTGCTAGAAATAGATTGGAGCAGGTGGAGGCATTTCTGACAAATGCCGCAGTTGTGCATGTTCAATAAACCACATCACTTATAAGAAAGTGTATGCTATATAAAGAGCATATGTTATTGTGTTGCTCAGAATGCTCCTTTAATCTTTACCTGTATTAAAAAAAAAAAGTTGATTTTTTTTTTTACTGTTAAGGAAGCTTTCGTACAAAAATCACCCATTGTAAGACTGAACTATCACCAAAACCTGTATAGAATATGGTGGAGTCCAAACACGTTGTGAAAGTTCCTGTTCGGTTTGGATAAGAACACAATGTATTGTTACAGATGTAATGTTATGTTTATATTTACAAAACAGAGACAAGTTGCATGGGAACTTATTGCCATCCAAATAAATGTTTCACACGTCCCACCCAAGCACATGTCAAAGGTAGGTATGCCATAACGACCGTGTATTCCAGGATACATACACAATATGGACAAATGTATTGGGACACACCTCTTAATTATTGAATTCTGGTGTTTTAATCAGACCCATTGCCGCAGGTGTAAAAAGTCAAGCACCTAGCCATTCAGTCTGCATTTACATACATTTGTGAAAAAAATGAATCGTTATGAAGTGCTCAGTGAATACAAGCGTGGTACTGTGATATGATGCCTCCTTTGCAATAAGTCTGTTTGTGACATTTCATCCCTGCTACATATTCCATGGTCAACTGTAAGTGGTATTATTGGAAAGTGGAAGTGTTTAGGGAACAGCAGCATCTCAGCCACGAAGTGGAAAACCACGTAAAGTCACAGATTCCACTTGCATTAATATTAGCACAAAACCTGTGCGGCGGAAGCTTCATGGAATTGGTCTCCATGGCCGAGCAGCTGCACGCAAGCCTCACATCACCAAGTACAATGCCAAGCGTCAGATCGTGTGGACTTAAGAACACCACCAGTGGACTCTGGAGCAGTGGAAAAAGTGTTCTGTGAAGTGACAAATCACACTTTTCTGTTTGGCAGTCTAATGGCCGAGTCTGGGCTTGGTGGATTCCAGGAAAACGTTGACTACACTGTGCCAACTTTAAAGTTTGGTGGAGGAGGGATAATGGCAAGGGGCTGTTTTTCAGGGGTTGGGCTAGGCCCCTTACTTCCACTATTACATAAATTAAACATAACAATGTTAGGCACACAAACGTATATTCAAAAAATATACACGAGGGTGGGGCTTTGAGAATACTGCATACCAAAAGGACGCATTTCGCATCTTCTCCAGAAGTGGCCAGAATTAAGATGCAATGTATATTTGTACAACAATTTGAATCTGGATTAAGAATTCTGCTATCCTTTCTTTCTTTGATTTGAACATACAAAGGTATCAATGAAATGTAGAATACAATTTTACTGAAAATATTCTTCCTCGAGACTGTATGATGCTGCCATGGAAGATCCAAATAAAGGGACACTATCGTCACCAAAACAACTTTAGTTTAATGAAGCAGTTTTTGTGTATAGATCGTGCCTTTTAAGTTTTACTGCTCAATCATCTGCCATTTAGGTGTTAAAGCTCTTTTGTTTCTGTTATGCGGCACTAGCCACACCTCCCCTGGTTGTGACACATGAAAACAAACTGGTGTCATTTTCAATCAGATGTAACTTACTTTAAAAGTTTTTATCTCCTGCTTTGCAGGATCTAGCAAGCAATTAACTGAGCAGAAGATAAGAAATTCTCAATTAAACAGAATTTGTAATAAAGGAAGTGTAAACATTAGATGACTCTTTACAGGAAGTGTTTGGGGAGGCTGTATAAGTCAGACGCAGGGAGATGTGACCAGGGTTGCATAAACAAAGTGATTTAACTCCTAAATAGAGAATTGAGCACTGAGACTGCATTGACACGATCTATACACCAAAACTGCTTCATTGGGCTAAAATAGTTTTGGTGCCTAAAGTGTCCGTTTAACAGGTTGATAGGCACCCATAAGGCACATCAAGGATAAATATTGGGTTTTGTTCATTAGAGAAGTAACACTTCTCATTTCTTTAATGGAGGAAGGCTGGAGCAGTCTTTCCTTTGCAGGTACTCTGCATATGAGGGAGAAGATTATCCCAACTGTCGCCAGCGCACTGTGCACACTGACAACAGACGCAAAATACGCAGACGCAGTATGAGCATTAAGCATCCCGGAACAGAGTCACATGTGCAAGGGGTGCAAATAGCCCCAAGTGCAGATAAGCCAGTATGTGCAACGTTCTCAGCTAAAACACTGTATATACATAGTCCAACCACTATCACCATTTCAAATCACTGAAGTGGTCATGGTTATTGAAGTAACCCTTTAAAAAACAATGTTTGCACGCAAAATTTAAAAAAATGTTTATAGTAATATTTACTGAAGGTCTTAAGATACCTTAAAATTTTTTTAGCTTGGAAACTTACGTGAGTAAATATTATTTCTACGTAAAAGGTACAGCAGGTGTTATTTCCCAGAAGGTGGGTTTTAATAAAATGTTGTGCAATGGATACATTATTTTCACATGTTTCTTAATATGATAGTCATAATCACAAAGAAACTGGCATAGCTGAAATATCTTCCCGATTTTTTGTTTACTATTTGGTGTAATAGATCAGTGGTGCAGCTTTTAAAGCAGCTCCATACAAAGTGAAAATTATGATTTATTAGTTGAAATTAAGAGATAAGCTTAGAAAAAAACTAATTCTACTTTTAATTTTTATACCTTGCAAATACATATATCAATGGTCACGGCATGAAAATTCCTTTTTTTTTGCTTTTTACAACTATCCCAGAGACGTTTTGCATGAAATGCTTTGATTTATTGGTTTTGCCTTAGCACCATATTGATTGTTTTTGCTTGAATCACATAATATTTCATATCCTGTCTGCTTTGTGATCTCGTGTTCCGTAAGGTAGCCAACGGATTTCCAAAATGTGGGTGAAAATAAGCCAAGCTGTAATTATAACTGAGTTTGAGTCAGCCCACTTGGCTTAATATTTATTTTAAATTTCAATCCACTTCAATTCTCTGTTTAGTTCATAACTCTCCCAGGGTTCAGTCAGGGCTCCAAAAACAGTTTTAATAACTGTCAGTGTTAGAATCAGAGTTCCCCAATATTTTTGATTGTCATAATACTGGTTTTCTGCTTTCCTCTACTTAAAGGACCACTATAGGCACCCAGACAACTTCAGCTCAATGAAGTGGTCTGAGTGCCAGGTCCCCCTAGTTTTAACCCTGCAGCTGAAAACAAAGCAGTTTCAGAGAAACTGCTATGTTTACATTGCAAGGTTAATCCAGCCTCTAGTGGCTGTCTCCTTGACAGCCACTAGAGGCGCTTCCACTTTTTTCAGTGAGTAAATCGCACTTATTTGACGCTGGACGTCCTCACGGAGTCCAACATTAAATAAGATCCCCATAGGAGAGCATTGAGTAATGCTTCCCTTTGGGCGGGTTTGAATGCGCGCGCGTCTCTGGACGCGCATTCGCCTTCGACTCCACTCGGGAGCTGACGTCGACAGGAAAGGAGAGGTCACCAGTGCAGAAAGAGCGCGGCGCTGGATTAAGGTAAGTGGCTAGGGGGGTTTTAACCTCTTTAGCCCAGTGGGAGGGAGGGACCTATTAACCTTATAGTGCCAGAAAAATGGGTTTGTTTTCCTGGCACTTTAGGGTCCAGTTTGGTTTGCTGTCAATCATTGTTATCTACCGTCTCCATCTGTTAGCCAACAATTCTGTTTCTCCTTCTCCAATGCAACATGTACCATGGCTGTGCCAGGATTCAACAGGATTGTGATGTTAATTGTTAACTATTTAATAAACAATTAAAGAGGCATTCCACAAAAAAAGATTAACATACAGTACATAACAGCTAATTTTCAAAGACGTATTGGAGCTATAATTTGCCTTTAATGAATAACTTCATTTAACAACCTGGGCCAAATCCTGACTTTGTGTATAGCCCTGTCAGGTGTACGTTATATAGTTTTGTCTTTGGCACAGAGAAGTAAAGTCCCACTAAGTCTTAAATTCCAAGGGGCCAGTGATGATGTTGAAGCGATCACAATCCCACTGTTACGATGCTTTTCAACAACAATTATTCCTTTACTGGATCAATGAAAATTGGCCCTGTACAATACATAAAACCCTCAGGTTTTGGTGATCACAAAGAGAAGCTATCAATACTTTAAATGAGCCACTGGACACTATACAAATCTATCACTGGAAAGGACTTGAAATAACCAAAACCCTGAAAAATTAAAAGTTTTGAACATGAAACATAGTTACATAGTTACATATCTGAAAAGAGACTTTCGTCCATCAAGTTCAGCCTTCCTCACATATGTTTTTTGCTGTTGATCCAAAAGAAGGAAAAAAAAAACCTAGTCTGAAGTGCTTCCAATTTTGCCACAAACTAGGGAAAAATTCCTTCTTGACCCCAAAATAGCAGTCAGATGTCTCCTTGGATCAAGCAGCTATTACCCCACTAATTAGAAATTATATCCCTGTATGTTATGTTTTTGTAAGTATTTATCCAATTGCAGTTTAAACATCTGTAATGACTCTGACAAAACCACCTCTTCAGGCAGAGAATTCCATATCCTTATTGCTCTTACTGTAAAAAAAACTTTTCTTTGCCTTAGATGAAATCTCCTTTCTTCCAGCCTAAATGTGTGACCTCTTGTCCTATGTATAGCTCTGTTTATGAATAGATTTCCAGATAAAGGTTTGTACTGGCCCCGAATATATTTGTATAAAGTTATCATATCCCCTCTCAGGCGCCGTTTTTCCAAACTAAACAGATTTAATTTTTTTAACCTTTCTACATAACTAAAATGCTCCATTCCTTTTATCAATTTTGTAGCTCGTCTCTGGACTTTTTCTAGTGCCATGATATCTTTCTTTAGAATAGGCGCCCAAAATTGCACAGCATATTCAAGGTGTGGTCTTACCAGCGATTTATAAAGAGGCAAATTATATTTTCATCCCGAGAATTTATGCCCCTATTTATACATGACAAAACCTTACTGGCCTTAGCAACTGCTGATTGACATTACATATTGCTGCTTAATTTGTTGTCTATAACAATTCCCAAATACTTCTCGTGTGTGGTTATCCCTAATTCACTACCATTTAGTGTGTAAGTTGCTTGTGCAATTTAACCCCGAAGTGCATAACTTTGAATTTCTCTACGTTTAGTTACATCTGCCATTTTAGTGCCCAGTCCCCCATCCAAATCCCTCTGCAGCAAAGCAATATCCTGCTCACATTTTATTACTTTACAAAGTTTTGTGTCATCTGCAAGCACTGATACATGGCTTTCAATGCCAATTTCAAGATCATTTATAAATATGTTAATAGAAGTGGTCCCAAAACACTGAGGGACACCACTTACCACTTTTGTCCAGCCTGAAAATTTACCATTAATGATAACTCGTTGTACACTATCCTTAAGCCAATGTTCTACCCAAGAACAAGAATATTCATCTAGACCAATTTCTTTTAGTTCCCTCCTCGAAGACAACCTTGTGCGTTGTGTTGGCCACCTATGATGAATTCTCATGGCCTCAGGAAGCTGTAAAAGGCCAGGTAAATAGTGGTTTTAATAACAGAATTAGTGAGGGAATCGAAAGAGGCTGAATCTAGCAAATCAGACATATTTTTGATACCCTTAAGTATAGTTTGATTGGATAGGATAAAAGAAAACTGGTGTTGTTGGAAAGTAGAGAAACATGTGATGTTGGATGCCAGTCAGAAGTAACTTGATGGTATAGTGAGATAGCCTAAACTGAAGGTGGCAAAAAAAAAAGTAGTGAACACAACCAGAGACATAATAACGAACATTATGTAATGAAGGGCCACTTACCTGTGACGTGAATAGTAATGGAGAGACTTAGTGACGGCAATTGCTGGGAGACCACTAAGGGCACAACTTGAAATACCTTGGAACCTGGAGGAGTAACACCGTGTATATTGAAATAGCGGAATCTGCCAGACACGGGAGCCCTACGAAGGCTAAGGAAATTGTTGTAAACATGTAAGTGACAACCGATATGTACCTTGCAAACAATTGAGGGGTAACACGAGCGACTTAGACTAAAGCAGGTGGAATGAATATGAAAATACCAGCATATGACATCAACCATAAATTAATAGTATTGAGGCATATAGCAAAATATATATATATATAAAACCAAATTATATAGAGGAAATAATAGAGTAGAAAGGGTTAAGAACCGGAAAAGTATCAATACTGAAGAAAACCAAAAGAATATGAAAATGAACGAAAAGTATCTACAAGGACCATAACGGTGGACAAATCAAGACATACAATAGAAGTCAATATGTTCCAGTAAGGGGCCTAATACTGGAAACTGAAGAAGGCATCGCTGTGAAGCTACGTATTAATGAAATGCTGAATATTATAGTAGTAAAATTTGCCCTGAAAGAATACAGTTAGTAGAAACCAATTAAATCAGCAGTGGCAGGCCCGCCATGGCGACTTCTATAAGAACGAGGTAGGGCTGGCTCAACTTAAAGATGACATGTTTTAGTATAATAATGATGTTGTCACAATATGTCTGATAGGTGTGATATTGCAACTAATCTATATCCTAATTCACCTATTAGTGTAAAAACTTTCAGACAGAAAGTCGGATAGCATGACAGAAAGTCAATATCCCATTGGACACCTGGATGTACAGGCACACTCAATATTGAATTGTGTTATGATTGTATGCGTACGGAGGACCCTGCGAGGCTCAGCGTTCTGTTGACGGCATGTTTTGACAATGTATTTCTAGTCTTTCCAGTCTCTAATTTATTTACCACTTAGAGGACACGAGTGCTGAGAAGGTTGCGTGGAGGTTGGTGTTGCTCGAGCAACTCGTGTCCAGCATCAACATTGTCCGTATTTGTACGCATGAGTCTGAACAGTTGTGCTTTCCCGGCCGTTGCTGGGAAAGGAACGTTGCGTCTGCGTAGCTCTGCCGGAATACAAGGAATGGTCCATGACCTGATAGAACCTGATAGGTGTCACCTTTTTGTCACCGCAAACAGTTTGCTGAAGACAAACAGACTAAGGACACAAATTACTGGAACCATGTCCTGTGGTCCGATGAGACCAAGATAAACCTATCTGGTTCAGATGGTGTCAAGCGTGTGTGGCGACAAAAAGGTGAGGAGTACAAAGACAGGTGTGTCTTGCCTACAGTCAAGCATAGGTGTGGGAGTGTCACGGTCTGGGCCTGCATGAGTGCGGCTGGCACTGGGGAGCTACAGTTCATTGAGGTAACCATGAATGCCAACATGTACTGTGACATACTGAAGCAGAGCATGACCCCCTGGGAGACTGGGCTGCAAGGCAGTATTCCTACATGATAACGACCCCAAACACACCTCCAAGACGACCACTGCCTTGCTAAAGAAGCTGAAGGTAAAGGTGAGGGACTGGCTAAGCATGTCTCCAGTCCTAAACCCTATTGAGCATCTGTGGGGCATCCTCAAATGGAAGGTGGGGGAGCGCAAGGTCTCTAACATCCACAAGCTTCGTGATGTCGTCATGCAGGAGGGGAAGAGGACTCCAGTGGCAACCTGTTCAGTGCTGGTAAACTCCATGCCAATGAGGGATAAGGCAGTGCTGGAAAATAATGGTGGCCACACAAAATAGTAACACTTTGGGCCCAATTTGGACATTTCCACTTAGGGGTGTACTCACTTTTGTTGTCAACGGTTTAGACATGAATGGCTGTGTGTTGAGTTATTTTGAGGGGACAGCAAATTTACACAGTTATACAGGCTGTACACTTACTATTTTACATTGTAGCAGAATGTCATTTCTTCAGTGTTGTCACATGAAAAGATATAAAATATTTATAAAAATGTGTACTCACTTTTGTAAGATATTGTATGTACATGATGATATCTTCATAATTTGGACTGAAAGCAAAGAAAAACTGATACAGTTCCATGACTCTTTCAACACATTCCATCCATCAATCAAACTAAAAATGGAATATTCCACTAGATCTGTGAATTTTCTGGACACAACTGTGACATGTAATAATGGCACAATCCACACCTCGGTTTACAGAAAACCCACAGACAGGTGCAGTTACCTACACAGCTCCAGCTTCCACCCCTCTCATACTAAACAGGGCATCATTTACAGCCAAGCCACTAGGTACCATCGCATATGCTCTGATCCTAATGACTGTAATTCCCATCTAAATGTACTCTCCCAATCTATGAGACAGAAAGGCTACAAACCAAAGACTATTACCAAACAAATCAACTCTGCTGTAAAAACGCCACGTATGCGCCTGCTACAATACAGAGAGAAAAAAATATGCACACGAGTGCCACTTGTGGTCACCTACAACCCTGCTCTTGAGGAAATACGGAAAATCATCAAAGACCTACAACCAATATTAACAGAAGATGAGACTCTGAAAAACATTTTCCCTGAAACACCCATTTTGGCCTTCAGACAACCACCAAACCTCCAACAAAAATTAATCAACAGGAGGCTGCCCACTGATGGTAAGAACGAAGAAAACGGGACCAGTCAATGCAAAAAACCTCGCTGCAAACTGTGTCAGCACATATGCACAGACAACACAGCCACACACAACAATAAAACCTACAGCATTAAAGGTTCATACTCCTGCACATCCAGCAATGTGGTATACATGATTAAATGCATAAAATGCCACCTAGGATGCTACATTGGGGAAACCACCCAGCCATTAAATGGCAGAATGAATATGCACAGACACTCTATTAAACACCACAAAGAAGAATCATACTGCACTCCTGTGGGACACCACTTTACCCAGCCTGGCCACTCACTGAAGGACCTAAAAATCAAAGTACTGAAAGGGGGTTTTAAAAATACCCAGGAAAGAAAAGCCTTTGAAGCCAGAATGATTAAATGGTTTAACAGCAAGAAGAGAGGACTAAATATTGATTTGGGATTCCTGTCCCACTACCAACACTTTACATGAACACTCTCCCAGCATTATCTTACTGTTCTGTCATATGTACCAACACTTTAAAATGCATTCCTATATGTTTATTCTATCTATATACAAAGTACTATGTGTAGACCTATGCTTTCCCATACTCGTATGCATGAATGCTTATATATATTACTGTGCATTTATATTTGTGTATATGAGTCCATGTGCATGTATGTATATGTGTTTATGTATATATACATATGTTTATGCGTTCACATATACATATTTCTGTGTGTGTGCATGTATAAAGTGTATCATCCTGTGCACTGTCTGCTTGTTTGTTTTTCTTTTCCCTCTCTCCCCCCTACTCTTCTCTTCAACAAGATATTTATGACCCTCTGCTAAGATGGTGTCTATTTTCTAACAAACCTGTGTCTTATCTACACTCATGTCGCTTTAACCCCTGTATCACAACTCAACTTTGAATTCTATGTGTCGTTTTGCTCAGAAATGCTTCAGACTTGAGAAAGGGAGGTTCTCCCGAAAGCTTGTCATTAAAAAATTCTGTTAGTCCAATAAAAAAGGTATTACAAGATAAGAATTTTATCTGTTTTTTACATCTACATCACTGGACTAATACGGCTACAATCTCTACTTGAACACTATATATATTCATACAGATATAGTAATATAATGCACATATTGATATGTAGATAGATAGATAGCTAGATAGATAGACGTCAACAACATTAAAACTACTGACAGGTGAAGTGAATAACATTGATTATAGCGTCACAATGACACTTGTGAAGAGTTGAGATATATTAGGCAGCAAGTGAACAGTTAGTTCTTGAATTTCATGTGTTGGGAGTTGGAAAAAAGCAAAAAGATCTGAGTGATTTTAACAAGGGTCAAATAGTGATGGCTAGACGACTGGGTCAGATCATCTCCAAAATGGCAAGTTAGGACCTAACAAAAGTGGTGCAAGACAGGAAAACTGGTGAACTGGCATCAGGGTCATAAGCGCCCAAGGTTCACTGACTCACACAGATGAGCTATTGTAGCTCAACTTGCTGAAAACTTAAATGGACACTATAGTCACCAGAACAACTACAGCTTATTGCATTTGTTCTGGTGAGTCAAATCATTCTCTTCAGGAGGGGCAGTGAGTGACAGTGGGTAGAAGGGGGGAGGAGGGGCAGTGAGTGACAGGGGTAGAGGGGGGTTTAAAAATACTTGCCCTGGTGGTCCAGTGGGCGCCCTCTCTCTTCAGTTTGCAGCTCTGCCGGGAGTGAGCTGCAGACCACATGGTGAGTCTTGCGATCTCCAGGCAGAGCGTTGCTGCGGCAACGCTCTGACAGGCTGGAGATCGCGAGACACCTCAGTCTGCAGCTCACTCCCGGCGGAGCTGCATACTGAGGCTGGATCTTGTGCACAGCAGACAGACAGGAGGGGCCTCACACAATGCCGACTGGATCAATGCCGCTCGGCCCCCTCCTGTGTCAGGTCCTCGGTCATGGACCGAGGACCTGACATGTTAGTCTGCCCTAAGCATAGACAGTGCAGCACGGAGGTGTGATTAGGGTGTGCCCACAACCCGTGCGCACACCTATGCATGACCCTATAGTGCTCCTTTAATGCTGGCCATGATAGAAAGGTGCAGTTTGCTGCATAGCCGCAGAATTGTCAGAGTGCCCCTGATCACCCCTGTCCATCAAGGGCTTCAGTAGGGACATGAGCATCAGAACTGGACCATAGAGCAATGGAAGAATGTTGCTTGGTCTGATGAATCATGTTTTCTAAAATTAGGTGGATGGCCAAGTGCATGTGTGTTGTTTACCTGGGGAAGAGATGTCAGCAGTATGCACTGGAAAGAAGTGTTATGCTCTGGACAATGTTCTGCTGAGAAACCTTGGGTTCTTGCATTCATATTTATGTTACTTTGATATATACCACCTATCTTGAGATTGTTGCAGACCAAGTAATGGTCTTCATGGCAATGGTGTTCCCTGATGGCAGTGGCCTCTTTCAACGGGATAATGCACCCTGCCACGCAGCAAAAATTGTCCAGGAACAGTTTGAGGAATATGACAAAGAGTTCAAGGTGATGCCTCGGCCTCCAAATTCCTCAGATCTTGATCCGATTGAGCATCTGTGGGATATGCTGGAACAACAAATCCAATCCATGGAGGGCCCACTTAGCAACTTGCAGGACTTGAAGGATCTGCTGCAAAATTTGTCATGGTGGGAAAGCAGGAAGGAGTCCCTATTTCCCCATCACAGCTGGCCCTGAGGCACCCCCTCACTGTGACACAAGTCAACATTTATCCCCCTCTGCCCTTGCCTTCTCTTCACCTCTGCTGTGATGTAGTAGGAAAGCACACCACTTACTTTCCTAAGTGGTCCAGTGAAGAGTGAGAAGGTCTCCTGTTGGTCCAGTGGAGTGTGAGCAGGATTCCTGGTGGTCCAGTGGATAGCTCCAACATCTGCATCAATATCAGGTACAGACCATATGCAGCCTACCGCGGTTGCGCTCTTTAAGATGCTGTAACAAAATCTGGAACAACTCTGCTTTGGTGAAGTGACTGGGGATAGGGCCGTCCAGGGAGATCTCCCTGCTGGTTTGAAGATGGCCCACCGGGACCCTATCTGAGCCCTGGTCCTAGGTGGCCGCCTAACAAATAATCCGGCTATGACTGCGAATACTGCGTTTACAGATTTATTTCATAAAGTCTGAATTGTCATGAATTCAGTAAATTTTAATGAGAATTTAAAATTTCACACCACAATAATACAAATAGAAAAAAAGTCTGAATTGTTCTCTGTTTGAATATTTGGGGCTTAAAATTTTTAATTCACTTTAAATATCTGACATTTTATACCTTAGTATCTCTATTCAAGTAATCTTTGCAGAAAATTATGGGAATTGTAGAAAATAGGGGTGCAATTTGACACAATTTGTTTAATTAAACTGCAAAGTCAGTATGAACATGCTTTTTACTGTAATATGAAAGCACTCAAACTTTTATTTCTTCCACATAAATAAGTAAAACGATTAAAAAAAAAATACAATTAAATTATAAAACCAGTAAATTTTCTTATACAAAGAATCACAGCTGTTTTAGTGTTCTTGGATAAATGCAGGGGGAGGCAACCTTCATCACTCCAGATGTTATGGACTACATTTCCCATAATGCTCTTATACCCATAATGCTGAGAAAGCATCAGGGGAGATGTAGTCCGCAACATCTGGAGCAAAGCTTGCCTACCCCTGGTGCATAACACTGATAATATGTTCTAACTGATTCTCATATCACTTACAGTAATTTTTACATTTCTGATGTCAGCGTGTTATTTTTAAACACTTAAAGGGACTATATAGGCACCAAAACAACATTAGCTTAATGTTAGGGTTTTGGTATATAGATCTTGTCCCTGCAGTCTCACTCCTCAATTATCTGCCATGTATGAGTTAAATGACTTTGTTTACACAGCTCTAGTCACACCTCCCTGCATGTGACTTGCACAGCCTTGCCAAATACTTCCTGCAAAGAGACATCTCATATCATTGTCCTTCATTGCAAATTCTGTTTAATTTAGAATTTCTTATCTCTAACTCTGTTGATAGCCTGCTAGACCCCGCAGGAGCCTCCTGTGTAATTAACGTTCAATTTACAAATCAGGAGATACAAACTTTGAAAGCAAGTTAACATCTGGTTAAAATTTTAAAATAAAATTGTCAGTCTTTTATGTCATTCACAGCCAGGGGAGGTGTGCCCAGGGCTACATAAACACAGATAAAATTGATTTAACTCCTAAATGGCAGAGAATTGAGCAGTGAGACTGCATGGGGCATGATCTATACACCAAAACTTCTTCATTAACCTAAAGTTGTTTTGATGCCTATAGTGTCCCTTAAGATAAATACTCTTAATATTAAAATCCTGTGAACTTATAGTTCCCTTGTAAGAAATCCCTAAGCCCCCACTTTGTTAGGGAAGCGCATCAACTACCAAGTTCATTTCTATCTCTTTTGCAGTACACTCCCTTGTATCATTTGCCCACTGACTACATTAAGTCTGTTCAACGTTCTCACCTTTCTATGTCACGTACTGTTTAATATGCTGTACATTAATACGCCTAGCAATCAATCTTTTCCCTGGATGCATTGCACATTTACCTTACCATTTCATGGAATTACATCTCACTTCCTTTAAACTCAAACTAGTTTCAGCAGGGCCCTTGTCACATCTTCGTAAGTCAAACTTCCATTGCTGAAGTTACTGATGTTTATCCATTGTACAGCACTGCAGACTATGTTGGTGCCTTCTAATTAATAATAAAAATAATAATAATTGGAATATGTAGTCAAGCAAAGAATTGGCTGCAAATCTTGTGTGATGTGTAAAATTTAGCTAACCCAATGCTTACTTGTATTATTCTAAATTTGGCTGGACATATTATCCTTAAACCTTACATACCTGCTTGGCTTCACTCCTCCGTACTGGCAAAGTATGTATCAAATGAAAGGTAAAACACAGCTCTTATGTCAAAAAGATATGTGCTTGTTGCTTCCCTTCTCACTCCCTACCTGCTGTCAGCCCTCCAGGCTGTTTTGCCCATATCTGCCTGCACATTTATCTTTTTGGCTTTTTTAACTTTTTTTTTTATTTTGTGCTCAAGGCGAGTTAATTGTAAAAAAAATCCTGTGCTAGCACAATATGTGAATCCAAGATCATTTACTTGCCTTTTGACGGTGCATGTCACACCCAGTAAGCTATCCCCCTTTTCCCAGCCTCTCTTGATCTTGAAATTAAAAAAAAAAATATCAGTGGGGGTGTGATTGTGGGGCAGTGAATAGAAACAAATAATTTGGCAGGAGTACATGAATTGTTTAACCAACCTTCTTTCACACACACACACACACACACACACACCCACTCCACGTTTATCACACGCCTCCAATCATTTAAGGTAAAAATTTGTACTGGAAAACACGCACAAGTGAATGGATCATCTCATACCCGAGGCATGGAGATAGGTCTCAGCTGTCACCGGGTCTATCCACAGAAGAACGTACATCAGTCTACCATCCAGCCAAGTCCTGAATCTTGATTAAGCCGTGCATTGTTTGGTGAGCACTGGGGGGGGGGGGCAAAGACTACCTGTGTACGTTTGTTATAAAGGATGGAGGTGGCACGGCAAACGAAGGTGCTATTCCTGTGGCAAAGGGCTAAGTAATGAGCAATTGCCATGGAAACCAATGAGTTATCTTTCGAAATGTAGCACGTTTTCCCAGAATAGCACCTGTGTTACCTTGAGAAGTCTCCACCATTAAGTCCTATTCATACCTCCAGTAATAATCAGTCAGCTTCCTTTCTTCCAGGGGAGACAGGCAGTTGGTATAACTGCAGGGCAGGGGGTGGTGGGGGGGGGGGACAGGAGCCCCTTTGAGGTTTCAAGACATTCAAGGACGTGAAGGAAGCTGTAGGACAAATCGGTTGCATTGTTTGGTACTGTGCATCTGCAAGAAGCACAAACAGCTCAGCTGAATGTCTTGTCTATCTCTATCTCTGTCTGCCCACCTTCCTGCTCTTCCCACCTCCTTAACAAATTGAATTCTGATTTTTGCAGGTAGAATGAGTACAGCTATTTGCACCCAGAGAGCGTCTCGCACAGACTGACAACTTGGAGACAAGCACAGCTGGGGAACAGCATGAGGCTTAAACTGAATGTGTTGGACCTATGCCATACGGTGCTTTGCGTTGGGTTAATGCTTTGTGGGGAAGGGTAAGATTCTGCCACCTCGTTTTATGCAAAATATTGCTGCTGTGATATAAGGAACGTTTTGTGATAACATTAAAATAAAAAGGGGGAGGCTGATAGGGGAGCTTAAAATGAATAGTATTATTTTATTATTTTCATTAATGGTATTTTATATTATTAATATTATTATTATTGCTTTACAGATATTTAGAAAGCAATTTGTTTCAATGCTATAAAATATAAGAAGCTGTATCTGTAAAGTTATCTGTGATCTGGGATTTAGCAGTAATTAGCACAGATATTTGTAAGTGCTTGGGTATGATACTAAAGACCACGTTACCAGTATACCCGTATGGAATTATATTGATCCTGGTTATGGTGTATGCAATAATAAAAAGCTGATTATCATTTAACAGCTGCACGGATGTACTGAGCGTCTGATGGTTAATAAACAAGATATAACATGCTGGCATAAGATCCTAAGGACTAGATCGTAAAGTCAACAAAAAACGGTGTTGGCTCTTAAAGGGTTGATCCTAAAATTGCAATTGTGACGACTTGAGGATCAGAGCGTGTTTGCTTGGGCAAAGCATGGGGAATCGGATAAACCACTAATATTAAAAAAATAAAAAGAAAGTTCTTAAATGACTAGTTCATATGATTTACTTATCTTCATCGGGCATTGAATATAACCGTAGAACTAAATCTTGGGTTTGTGCTGCTTAACAATGTGAATGCTGGACTTGTTGCTCTACACTTTGGCGCTTCAAGGGTTATTTCGCTTTTGATTTCGATGAGATGGGAAGGGAGGGAGGACACATAAGGATCTCTTTCTCGGCTTAAAGCTGTGATTGTTTGTGCTTCTGTATGACTCTAGACGCTGCTGCCAGGGTGTGCCAGTGTCTGTGATTGGCAGTGCCCACAAAGAACACTGTCACTCCAGGTGATGTTACTGTGACAAAATGCCACCTGTTACTTAACACCTCATACCCCCCTCCTTGCCAGCAGACAAACAAACACACCTGTTTCTTAAGCAACAGAGAAACAGCCCAACTCCCTGAAGCTGTAACCTGTACTTTCATATTTTTCATTCCTCCTGGGCTCGAGTGTGTACGCTGCACAGAGCAGATTGTTCTTAAAGAATGCAATAGTCTGGCAGCTGCAGTGATCTCCTCCTGGCACTACTGGTCACCCCCCCACCACCACCACCCTGCCCGTTATCCCCCCCCCCCCTAGCTGTATCCTTTATCTAACGTGAGGAAGTCCTCCGATCAATGCCACAGTGTGTCTCACAGATACTATGTAATCAGCGCTGCATTCACACAGTAATTTCTCCATAGCCGCAAATATTAACCCAAGCTGTAAAGCAGCGTTACTGCCCCCTGAGTGGCGTAGCTTGAATGGGGAGGGGTGGGAAGGGGGGCACAGAAGCTGTTGTCCTGGGGGGAAAAATTACAAAATAAAATAAAGTAGTAATAATAAATCAAAATTAGCGCGCCCTCCTACCCCTCACAGGAGAAAATCTTCCAATGTTCAAACATTCTACATAGTTTTTCAACATGTCGGGGCAAATAAACCTAGCCACGTAACGTTTCATTGCTAATTACAGCCATACTGTCCTTATTTAATCCTTATCGGTGTATTACATAATGCCTTTTAATAGCGTGATTTGAAAATATCGCGGGTATCTTCAAACCTGAAATCACGCTATTAATAATCATTAGGTGATTCTCTATTAAAATGTATCAACCGATAAACTGGTAATGGGCGACTAGATATCCTCTCTCCTCCTTCCCTACCCGCCTCGACTCCATGATGTGTGTGACACTTATAGTTGCTTTGTATAATTTTTTAAATCCTATTCATGCCTAAAGTAATTTATAAACTCTAAACATTAGTTTAGTCATGAGATGAATTAAAAAAATTACACAACACATCTATGAGTGTCACACACACTACCGAGACAGGGCAGGTAGGAAGGGAGGAGCGAGGCTATCTACGCGCCCGTTAATTGACTCTGAGAGTGCTAACGGTCCAAACCTTGTGGCTGACTTCATGCACAATCCATGCAATTGCATTGCCATTGGTCACACTCATCACTTTTGTGGGATTCACGGCAGGTTTGGCAGTGAATTATGGGATTTGGTATCTAACTAGTTTAGTTTTAAGGATTTGTGCCAGATAATCCCTTGCTAAATATTCATAAAAATCTACATCTAAATGAAAAAAAACAACCCCAAAAAAAAAACTTAGGATAAAATATTTAAATCAAAGCATTTAGGAATGTTAAGGGGATATTTAATAAAACATTTTTATATAATCATATTTTACTTTACAGTATTTCCAGCCTCAAGCATTGTAATATGATGTAACATTTTTTATACAAGTTAGTTTATAAATTCCAGGCACCAATTTACAAAAATCACTGAAACTCTACCTACCCACAATCCTGCTCCTGTGATGTCAAAATGGAAGTTATGCTTCACCTGCTGGTACAAACACTTGTACGATACATGCGCAATGTGCATAGGCAACTTTACTCTTTTTTTTCCCACAGACTCACTCATAGCTATTTATGACATTTTCTGCTGTAGGCGCACTCATTGACCAAACTGCCGCTATATTCATCATAAAGCATGACTGATGCTATTGTATAAGTTAAAAGAAGCCTGTCTGATTTCTTTTAATGAATGAAACTTCTGCAAAGTGTTGAGCAGGAATTTATGAAAAATTATGAGTCAGTGGGAGAGCCAGGATTGTCTGATAAACTTCAGCCAATTCCTGGTTTCCATAGACGGTGCAGTTTTGTAAAACAAAACATGAAAATGTATTACGCTTGTTGAAGCTTTTTTTTATGATATCAGGATTGACGCACATGTGTATGGCGCTGTATATTCTATTGTAGCCTTTTATTACGTTCTACACACCTTAGCACCTTCCAGACTCACAGGACAATAGTCTCCTATGGCTACTTATTAGAATCTGCATCCTTCTGCTAAATCTATGCGTATGAACTTGTCTTTTTGTTAAGAGGCAATATCATGCACGTTGAGAGCTGCCTGCTGCTTCCTCCACTTGGCTCAATTGAGTGGTTGCTGTGTCTATTCTTTATTCTAGATTTTTGTTCAGTTGGTTATACATTTATTAACTGCCACATGAAATAATAGTTTGGTTCGTTATTACTATTCTCCAACTTGTACTCTGACTGTTTTCAGACTTTTCCACCTCCTTGTAGGTAGCTCCCATAAATCCAACCAATTCCATTTTTTCCCTGTAAATGTATTCCCTTTTTAGAACGTGATTTAAAATTATTTTTATACTTTATTACAAATTCCTGCATAGATCAAGGTAAGTAGTTTTAGGAATTGTTTTATAAATCCAATTTCAGTAAAATAATTATTTACTTAACAGTGAAATGTGGCAAATTGAAAACTAGATTGCAAAATTTAGATTAAAATAATAATCTGACCAATAATCTAATTGTGACTAGATTTTGCAATGTAATTGTGAGTTCACTGCAATTAATTTTTTAATGAAACAAAACCTTTAGGGGTCAATACACGAAGTGGCTAAGCTATGAAAAAGGGAAAGGCAAATTTTAAATCAAAGCAGCTGGGCTGGAAAAAGTTGGAGAATTTCAAAAATTTTCCTTTTTTGGCCATAATTTTAGAATTCTGTGATCAATTTCATGCAATTCTTCATTTAATGAACATACTCTTAGGGACTTATCATTTATAGAACAAACTACTTTGACGTGACATTAAAATTGTTGGTCAATTTTTATACATCAATGGTTTTGATTAAAATGATTAGATAGTCTATTAATCAAAACGAATTATTTAGTTAATAGACCTTATTTTATTCAAATTCGACACATGGTAGGTATACTGTAATATTTCGTTAATCCATGATCCCTTCAGTAATATCTAAACACGTTCCAGACATGTTACGTTGGACCAGACCAGACAGAAATTCGAATCAATCTTAATTAAACAAGTGAATGCGTGGGAAGTGGGTGAGGTTAATTAGTTCAATTCTTGTCCAGGAATCAAAAATTAGGAAAGCTTTCGATGACTGATGATATGGCATAGGTGTGAAAGAATGCAGGAGAGGTGCAGTATTTCATTATTTAACATGCACTCTTGTAATTTCTTAAAGGGACATTCAACTGCCAAAATAAATAAACACTGTTTAGTAGATATAACCCGAATTAAAACATGTATGCCTTTAATTATGCATTTTATATTACGTGTATATCTACAAATAGTTTGTAAAAGCTACTGGTACAGATCTCTTGTCTGCAGCTTTTGCAAGTCCTTCCCCTTCGAACCCTGTCCAGACTTTCTGTTGTTGCCCAATTACAGACTCCCCAATGCAACTCTATGAGAAGTCTTTGCAAGCAGGGGCTCTGGGCAATTTGCTGCCTCTTGTGTTTAGTTCCACTAGCACGTGTTAAGGACACAGTGACCAGTTGTCTCATTGACAGGCAGGGGAGTGTAATAAGGTCAATTTTTTAAAGTGCCAATATCTATTGAAATCTGCCCTTTTTGTAAAATGGAAAAAGCTGTAGTGCTTTAGGGGTATAAAGGGTCCCTTTAAGTCAACAGAGATAGTTTTCATCAGGCCCGGACTGGCCAACGGCATACCAGGCAAATGCCCTGTGGGCCGCGATGGCCATGGGCCGAGGTTGACAGGGGAGATCAGAGTATCTCCCCTGCCGGCCCATGCAGAGACAGCGCTATCAGAGCACTGGCCCTGCTGTGTGCCTTCATGGGCTGATGGGGAGACAAACTATCTCCCCACCGGCCCACAGACACTGAGATAGGGAGGGAGAACCCGGGAGAGCTCATACCTGCATCTCCGCTGGGTTCCTCTTGCGAGGCCAGAGCATTGCCACGGTTACTATGGTAGCGCTCCGAACTCGCAAGAGTGATCTCTACCCCAAGAACTGCAGGGTAGAGTTCACTCCTCACCAGACCACCAGGGATTTCCTAACAGACCACCAGCGCTGGCAACAAGGTAAAGGTAAGTAGGGAGGGGGGACATAAATATAATAATTTTAAAAATAATATTAAAAAATACACATATATATGTTTTTTATTTTTACCCCACAGCACCCCAAACATCACACTACACCCAAAACACCACACTGCACCCCTCACACACACACACTGCACCCCAAACACCACACTGCACCCCTCTCACATACACACACACACACACACACACCTCACCTCAAACATAACACTACATCCCAAACACCACACTGCACCCATCACACACACACATACTACACCCCAAACACCACACTGCACCCCAAACACCACAGAGCACCCCAAACACACAGTGCAACACACACACTGCACCCCACACCACGCAGCACTCCTCACATACAAACACACACACACAGCTACCCTCACACACAAACACACACACACACACACACACACACACACAGCACCCCTCACACACACTGCCCCCTAAACTCCACAGAGCACCCCAAACACACAGAGCACCCCAAACACACAGTGCACCCCAAACACCACACAGTAAATGGGCCACTGATAGGTCCCACTGAGCTAGCTAGTCTCGGTTCTGGTTCTAATGCCTGCATACCTAAGGTACTTACTATATCTCCTCTTTTGTAATAACAGTATACTTATTGTACGTACAATACCTCCTACTTTTATGTCCACATTCCTAATGTACTTACTGTATTTACCTTGTTCTGTGTGTATACCTACTGTACTTAGTGTATTCCTTTATTTCTAATGTTTGTAGGCCTACTGTGCATACTGTATCCACCCTGTTCTGTGTGTATACCTACTGTGCTTACTGCAGCTCCTTTATTCCAATGTCTGCATATCTACTGTATTTACGATACCCTACCTATTCTAATACCTGCATACCTAATGCATGTGCTTTATACTGTGTATTCTGTTGTTTGTATATGTTTTTCAAAAGCTCACTGGAACATACACAATAAATGCAGCAAATATTTAAGAGTCTCATTGATTCTTAAAGGAAACCTTGTGGCACCATAACAACTTAATATTAATTAAGTTGTTATGGTGCCTGGAGGTTCCAAGTACCCCTGCCAAAGACTTAATAATAAGAGAGCAGTGGAAGGTCAGGGGCAGCACTAAACAACACTGGATTCAAGACTTTGGGGTTAAACTGTTCATGAATAATTTAACCCCTAAAGGTTATTATAAATCACCATATGACATAAATGTATCTATATTAATATCTTGATTCTAAAAGGGATTCTGCAGGCTGGATGTAATAATTTTCGTATACATCAAGAATATACGCTATATATATATTAAATAAAATTTGTTGGGACTTGCTAGGCATTAAAAAATTTCCATGGTTTACAGGAATATCAGAGGATTCCGGGCAGGGTGTTTTGGAAGTGGTAGTTCGTGTGTCAGCTTCCCAGTGACCCTAGGATGGTACAAGTATGTGTATGAGCAGATGGAAACATTTGACAAAAAGAGGTTGCTAAGTTGTTTTTGTGAAAGAGCCTGTTAGTGGAAGTGGAAACTTTGTAGTGTGTGCGTGTGCATGCCATACAAGTACTTGTACAGACAGGAAGAAGCATACATTTCCTCCAGTGATGTCACCCAGTTAGGAGACAGGCTTATAGTAATGATTTTATTTCAAACTGATTCTGTTATAAGAGACAATGACACCACCTTGGGTAGGTGGGGTTTGTCAGTAGAGGGCATGCCAGTGATGATGTGGCCTTCCTGCATGGTGGGCAGACTGGGGGCTCCACTAACCAGTGCCACTAACAGTAGCCCATGTGCAGAGAGCTTCTATACCTTCACATGGGCTAAAAATTCTGCTTGCGCAGAGCAAGCACATCTAATCCTGCTCTTATTAAGTATTTGCCTCTGGTGTTCCCAGAAGCTAAAACTGTGGAACAGGGACCTACATTTGGTACGATCCTGGAGACTTAGGAACTGTTTATAAGTATGCTATGCAAAAGGCACCCTTGCAATTATAAATTATATTTTAATAATTATAATTTTAAAAATTATAATTTTAATAATATTCTTATTTATTTGAATGTAGTATTTTTTTTGGTGCGTTAAGTTCTGCCTTTTTGATAACAAGGCAGGTCTGATGAATCAGTGGGCAAGAACTGTGAGGAGTAAAATGTCTAAGTTCACACTGTTCCATCATTCTCTTGCTTTCACAGACTCTTTTGAACATCCCATTTATTTCGTGGTAAATAAATAAATAAAAACGTGACTTCAGTGTTAAGTGACAGAATGCTTGATCACTGAGTTGAACACACAGGCGGTTTGTTCTGAAATCTCGACAGAGAAAGGCCTCTTGTGCTATTTGGGTAGCTCAGTTACAGCCTGTGGATAGATCGATAGAGGATTTTGTGACCTGTTATCATCCACCCCCTCCTGCATCCCATCCCTCACTTGGCACAGAAGATAATAAGGCTTTAAATGTCTGTTAGATTTTTAACAAAGTGAAAAATTCTGCACTATTTGCCACTGGCGAGATACTAGTCTTTCCTGTGTCCAAAAATTTCCGCCAGGTAAAACCAGACTTTGAGATAAAAAGCCTGTTAGGTCTTATTCATTCTGGGTTTTAATGTTATGATATGGCAAGTGAATTACACAATGTCACTTGAAACAACTAAAATTATAAAATCTTTCTTTGCAGCTATTTTCCAATATAGCTAATTTTTCAGATTGTCTTTTCATCACAATTCACAATTTATTGAATAAACGCTTTGATGAAGTCACAACCATTAATGTTATTTACTAGACTGGAAATGAAAGCAGAATTGCCAATTAATACTTAAAGAACCAAAATGAAAAACCCACGAGATCAGCTATTTTTTTACAACATGGAAATTGCCTCAAATTAACGGCAAAATAGAATCTCTTGAAAATGAAACAAATATGCTACAAATACCCAGTGATAGGGTCATCGAGCTCAGAAATTACTTGAGAAGGAAGGCCTAAACAACTCCTGGATTAACATTAATAGTAATGGCACCTGGGCAAACTGTTTAAAACAAATAAAAATGAATTAAATGCTCTTCCCATTACTCCATATTAATCAGGAAAGGCTGGCCTAACCTACTCTCAGTGATATTGAATATTGTTCCACCTATTTTCGGTATTTTTTGTCAAACCCCACATGTATTGTTAGGAAACTGGATGGTCAATTTTGTAAAACCCGCCCCCCTGTTTTTTAAGGCACTACTACTTAGTTTTATTTATTTTGAAAATATTACCCTGTTTTTTAAGGCACTACTACTTAGTTTTATTTATTTTGAAAATATTACCTTTATTTTTTGTTATTCATTAAGATATTTCTAATGAGAACTGTAACTTATTTAGAAATTACACCGCTGAATAAATTATTGAAAATCACCTAAACTTATTAACCTTTTTCATGTAGTCCTCCAATTTCTTTTAAATGCATATTAAAAGATTTAGCAATAAACATCACAATCCAGTTCAGCCAAGGCACAACTAGGGCACACAATGCAAATGCAGAGAAAAAGAGAAACATTGTTTCTGGTTCCTTTCTTCCACTGACTATGTTTTGTGATAGAAAAGGGCAATATTTGTAATGATGACTTACAGAGAACCAAAATGGTGGTGCCCAGGTGAAGGATAGAGTTCAATGCTGCTGGCGGTTAGTGGCTGACATTCGTCTTCTAGATACAATGCAGGTTCGGCTACCGTTTGGCTGATTCTGTTACAACTGCTGTTAAGTTCAGCCACAGGGCAGAAATTGTGTAAAATCTGGCTGCAGGGAATGTTGTGATTCAATAGCAATTCAGTTAATGTTACAAAAGGGTTGGGGAAATTGATCTATATTATGTTCGACAGTTTGGACATGCATAAAAATTTGATACCCTAGGAGTTGAAATGTGCATGTCACCCAGCAGTGGCCCTATGTGGTATTCAGGCCTCTGTCGTATACACATACCACACACATACACATATACATCATACAAAAATATACACATATACACAGTACTATTTTACACTGAGTGCACTGTTCCAAGTTGAGAATGAATGATGGGACCTTGCAGAGCTGCACACTCTCTAGTCAAAAACATTTGGTGCTAGAAAGCTCCACTGAAGTCCTCAACCCCCACCCCAATGAAACATCTGCTATAAACCTTTTATCAGACACTAAAGATTGGACATTCCTGCATCCAATGAAATGGTCTTTGTTGGGTGGTTCTCTACTTCCAAAAAAATGGTTCAATTATTTATCTGGGCTTGGGTGTTAGGTACTCATATTTACTGTAATTTTCTGTTCCTATCTATTTTCCATGGCAGCATCAGTTTTCCCCACCTGTTGCTAAACTGGAGAACTTAGGGACAAGATGGACCTTTGGACCATCATTTAAAAACAACGAGAGACAACTAGATTACTTTATCTCAATGAAATTGTCTGGGTGCAGTGGTCCTTATTTTAACATTGCCGTTTAAGACGCATTGCCGTTTAATAGATACGCAGAGTTAAATACAACTCTAGTGGCTTTCTGTCTGACAGCAACTAGAGGCACTTCCACTGCATTGGCCGAGTCAAACTAGGTTTTCACAGCTAACCTACCATTTATTGGAAGGGTCCAGTGCTGGGCACGCATGCGCTTTTTGTCCTCAATGCATAGTGGAAGGCAGATTGAGTGGCTGTGGGGGATGTTCTCGGTGCTGGAAAAAATATAAGTAAAAGCCTTTTCTCCAATTTTTCATTTTAAATTTGTGTGTGTGTGGGGGTGGGGTGAACTGATAAAAATGCAGAGGAGAACAAAAGGAGAACACTATATCTTTAGGGATACACATAAAATACACTTTATTAAGACAGCAAAACAAAAAACACATTTTTATGTTTTGCTTTTTTAATAAAGTGTATTTTAAGTGATTCCTGCTCTCAGAGGTCCTGCATTGTTCTTTGCTTACATCATTCAAAAGGGGCAGTGCTCTCCTTATAAGCACATTCACTGGTATACAGAGAGCCTAATATAATTGAAGATTATGTGTACTGATAATCTTAATTTTAATAATGACAGGAGGCGAGTATTTTGCATTAACTTTCTTTACTATCTCCATAGCAGCAAAGAAAAAACAGTTGAAATAAAGAACCAATCAGAGCGAGTCAGAGTATTTATAAGTCTAAGCATATCCAATCACTTCCTCTTGACTAAAGTGACATCACAAGTCCATAATGTAACAAATAACATGTCCGATCCAACTTGAAAACCGATAATGGAATTGAGTCTTCCCAGCAATCCATAAGACTTGTTAAACTGAAAGAAAAGAGAGCCTAGTATCAGTGATACGGAACCGACCATATGAAATATATGTCTATGAGTATATATATAAACCCTTACAATGACTTAATCTGACTAACCATAAAATGTTATCATGCAGAGTCAATCCACAGTGTTAGAAACATCAGCAATCCATACCATTGTTCATACCAGTACATAGATTTAATCTTTAGAATTAGACTTGTACTCATTAACTCTAATTTACCTCAGTTTAGGGTGGGAACGTCAAGTCAAAAAAGGGGGGGAAAATACTCGCCTCCTGTCATTATTAAAATTAAGATTATTAGTACACTGATGGCAACACAAAAAGAGCCGGGTAGCCGCTAAGGTCCTGCAGAGGAGGATCGCAGACGGTGGCCTGGGCATCCCCAACCTATATCATTACTATAAGGCAGCGATTCTAAGCACCATGTTAGCTGCACATGACCCCCACTACACACCCCAGTGGGCAGGAATAGAATCCTTTTGGCTTAACATAGACCACATACGCCATACTTTCTGGACTGACAGCGCTCGGAGACCAAGACCGTTCCAAGGCCTCCCCACTACTCGGTTGCTGTTAGACACGTGGGACGGGGTAAGGAACACTTTGGTTACTTATCCAAAGATACCGTTGGCGACCCCAATGCAATCCATAAGCCTGATGATTCCTACCTTTAATCACAAGACATGGATAGATAAAGGCGTCACCCATGTACTACATCTGTACGATGGGGAGCACCTCAAATCCTTCCCTAGCTTACAGGAACAATTTGACCTACCCGCGAAACTCCTATTCCCCTACCTGCAAGTCAAGTCCCTTCTAAAACATAATCCACCCAGAAACCCTGAGAAGGTACCGCAAGAACTAACATCTAAGTTCGAAAACATGTGCCTTTCTAACAAGCCCAACGCCAAATCCCTCTCCTCATGCTACCACTTAATCTTACACAACCAACCACTGACTCAGGAAAACTACCGAAAGGCATGGCACACAGACCTAGGCATAGAGCTAAGCCCAGAACAGTGGAAAAAAGCTTACTCAGCACACAAAGGCCTGACATCATGTGCCCAACACCTAGAAATACAACGGAAACTACTATACCGTTGGTACTTAGTGCCAGAAAAAATACACAAAATATGGCCCACCTCCACAAACATATGCTGGCGCTGTGAGAAAGAAGTGGGCATGATGATCCACGTTTGGTGGACATGCCCCGCACTCGCACCTCTCTGGACACAAGCCATACATATCGTATCAGACATGCTAGGCTACCAAGTGGAAAAAAACCCTGTGCAATGCATGCTGTACGTATTCCCCGAAAGAATGCCCAAAGCTCACCAAGCATTACTGTACCATACACTAGCATCAGTACATATTCTAATAGCGAGACAGTGGAAATCCAAGGACATACCGTCACGTACACATTTAAGAAACCAAATCGCACTCAACTGGTCATATGAGGCCATGCACCAACACCAATTTGGCCCGAGGCCCGCATTAGCTAAGGCGCAACTCATATGGGATAGGTACCTAAACCAAACTGACAATACCACAACACAATGATTACCAGCGGACAAAGGCGAACTCCGTGGCGGGGGACTGGGGAGCCCTAGTCTGGGACCACGAAAGATCAAGATCCAAGAGACAGAAGAAACCTGCCGCCCACCAGCTCTCCATCGTGCAGGAA
Source organism: Pelobates cultripes (assembly GCA_933207985.1). Lineage (NCBI taxonomy): Eukaryota > Metazoa > Chordata > Amphibia > Anura > Pelobatidae > Pelobates > Pelobates cultripes. Next base: position 119,310,347 of record OW240920.1, read on the forward strand.
TCCCTACCAAACCACCTGGGAACCCTAGGGTCATCCCTCCACGAACCCCCCCCGATGCACCTCCTTGCCACCCCTCCTTCTCTCTGTCTCCCCCCTATCTATACCCCCCTATAACTTTACTTTCTCTACAAAATATTTGAGACATGCAGTTGCAGGATTCATGTACCTAAAGTCGTTAAGTAATATTGGAAGGTTTACCCTGATGTTACCAAATCACCATACCATGTATGTAATCGCGATCAGGATATCCAAACTTCCAGCACAATTGTAATGCAGCTGCATGGCTAAATAAAAATTGTCAAATTCAAAAAAAAGATTATTAGTACACTGCGCTAGCATAATCTTCAATTTTACAACATGACAGAAGGCTTCATATTTAGCAATTTTAACGCTTAGGTAGAAAAGCGAACGCAGCGTTGGACGTCGGACAGAAATAGAATGTCCGAAACATCGATTTGCGGGACCAGTCCGCCGCTTGTAATATGTCTGACAGGGATAAGCCTGCCAGAAAAGTCGATGATGCCGCTGCCCCTCGCACGGAGTGCACGCGAAAAGATGGGTCTATACCAGCTAGGGAGAGGAGCCATCTGATCCATCTGGCCAGTGTAGTGACCGAAACCGGACTGTGAGGGTTAACATATGACACCAATAGCTGTCGGGCTGTCGGTGGGCGTAACGTCTCCCTTGCCGCCACATATGCCCGCAAAGCCTTGACCACACAAAGTTGGGGGTCCGAGGTGAAGAATGGATAGAAGACCGATGACGAGTTGGATTTAGTCCGCTGTGAAATATGGAATGTGACTCCTTACGGATCGATAGTAAAGGCGTCTTTATCGAACGCCCGAATGTCCGAGACTCGACGAAATGAAACCAGGCACAACAGGAAGGTGAACTTGGCCGTCAGTTGCCTTAAGGATAGTCCACATCCCATAGATGTTGGTATTTAGGTGCTGGAGGTCGTCTCAGTTTGATGCCCCATAGTAGTCGACAGATCAGAGGGTCCTGTCTGACCGCTCTTCCTTGGGACGGTACATGGGCTGCCGATATAGCGGATCTGATGACGTTGATGGTGTGATACGACTTACCTTCCTCGAAGATTGACGAGAGGAAATTCATGATATCGGAAACAGGGGCTGTAAAGGGATCCAGGTCCCATCCCATGCACCAACTGGTCCAAGATTGCCATGCAGATAAGTAGCTCTTTCGCGTTACAGGGGCCCAGGAGTCCCATAGTAGATCCTTAGTTGTTGTCGGTAAGTCGTTGGTACACCATGCTCCCCTGAGTCCAGGCTACCAAGGATAGGTGTCCGTCCAGTAGCATAGGATGTGGGTTCCCCACTGGATCCCTGAGTAGGGTGGAGTCGTTCGGCAGCAGAATTGGGTCCTCTCAGGAAAACTCAAGGAGGTCTGGGAACCTGGGTTGGCTCGGCCAAAGGGAGGGTTAACTTCACTACTCGTCTCCGGATGTGGTGGAGAACTCTCGCAATCATAACGAATGGGGGAAAGGCATAAGCCCCTTGTGTTGGCCAGTGTTGGGTGAAAGCGTCCACCGCCAAGCACTCTGGGTCTGGCAGCCAGCTGTAAAACTGTGGTAATTGATGATTGTTGTGTGAGGCAAACAGATCCAGTAGGAAGGGTCCTTTCCATTCATCTAGATAGGCGAATATCTGCGGGTTCAATTGCCAGTCGCTGACATCTCTCCAGTGTCGGGAGTGCCAATCTGCAGTAAGGTTCAACTCCCCTGGTAAATGTTCTGCACGTATCGTAATGTTGCATGGGAGGCAGTAGTTGAAGATTTCCTTCATCAAATTCACCAGTGTTTGTGAACGAGTCCCTCCCAAGTGGTTGATGTACCGTACTGCAGATATGTTGTCCATCTGTAGAAGTATACAATGCTAGGCTGCCTATAGCAAATGACCCAGGCAGGCAGTTGATATACAGCGCGAGTTCCTGGGATGTCCACGTTCCTCCCGTGGATGCTTCCCCATCCGTGGCGCCCCATCCCAGCCGGCTCACATCTGATTCCAGCACGAAGTCCGGGTGGTTGCCGAAGATGGCCCGACCATTGCATGATTGCATGCAGTTGAGCCACCATTCGAGTTCTTGGCGCACTTCATCCATCAGCGGAACTGGTTGCTTGTACGTGGGGTTCCATCAAAGGAAGTGGGCTTTCAACCATTGCATGGCACGGTAATACAGGAGGCATGGTAATATGGCTTGTATTGATGAGGAGAGTAGGCCAACGATCCGCGCCAGTTGTCGGAGCGGAATGGAGTTGAGCTTGAGTACTCTGCGGATCTCTGTCCTGATGGCCGTCACTTTGGTAGATGGGAGGTGGAGTGTGCAAGACCTGGAGTCTATCTCGAAGCCCAGGAATTGAATTTTTTGCATGGGGGTCATTGCGGACTTGGCCCTGTTGATGATGAACTTCAATAATTGTACCGTATAGTCGGTATGTTGTACGGCCAGTTCTCTCGTTCTGCAGAATAAGAGTATGTCGTCCAGATAAATGATACATCTGATCCCATGAGTTCTGAGTTGGGTTACCACTTGTTTCAACATTTTCGTGAAGCACCATGGTGTGGAGCTTAGCCCGAAAGGGAGGCAAGTGAATTGCCATGGGCAGCCGTGCCATAGGAACTGAAGGAAGGGACGGATGTCTTCGTGGATTGGGATCGACAGGTATGAGATCTAGGCGCGTAAACCAGTCCCCTTCTTGAAGGAGGTCCCTTAGTAAGTGTATGCCTTCCATTTTGAAGTGGCGGTAGGTCACGTGGGCGTTCAGATCTCTTAAATTTATCACAGTTCTGAAATCTGCGGTTTTCTTGCGGACGAGGAACATGTTGCTGAAGCCTCCTTGTTTGCGCGTGGGTTGTATAGCGCCCTTCATGCTTAGCTCACGGAGCTCCACTTCTATGAGTTGAGCATCCGAAGCTGAGAGGCATAAGGGACGAGGAGGGCACCTCTGTACGGGGAATGTTCGTAATTCGATGTGTACCGTCTGTAACACCCAAGCATCTGTGGATAGTTTTGCCCAATTCTGGGAAAAAAGGGGGAAACACGGCCGGCAGTCAGGGTTAGTTGAGACATTGATAAGTTTTGGTCTCTTACCTGTGGGGAATCTTGCGCAGGTACGTCTGCGACCACCCTATCCTCTGTCTGTGCCCCTTTGGTAGTAGGGATAGTGCTGTCTAGAGCCGGTGTCCTGGTTTGTTGCGGGTAAAACTGCTGTGGGTGTCCCATACGGGGGCCTGATGGCCAGAATCGGCTGGTGGCACGGCCCCGTTGCCGACCAGCCCTGGAAAAAACACCCCTTGAAGGGTTGCCTCTGAAGACCTTGCGCATGGATGTGTGCGGGATCTGTTCAGCGAGGTGAATACATTAACGTGCTTATTAAGCTCTTTCATAAAGGCCTCATCAAAAGGTTTACCCTGTGCCTGTTGGCCCAATTCTTTTACCCCCAGATCAGCCAGTTTGGGGTCTATGCGGAAGAGTGCTGCGCGGCGCAGCTCTGTTGAGTGGCCAGCATTGGTATTCCCTAGAAAGCAGAAACCCCACTGGGTCCATTCTTGGATATCATGTGCCCATTCACGCACCATGTCCGCAGTAAATGAGTCTGCTCTGGCGTAAGCTACATCCGCCAGGTACATCACACGGCCAGTGGCCCCATCGCGTCCAGGAGCTTTCTCCCCTTTAAAGCTTCTCTCGACCCCTCTGCGTGGGTCGCGACCCCCTCACTCCATAAAGGCCAGCATGAGTTGGTCGAACTCTGGCGTAAAGCCACCTTGTCTGTCAGGGATGGTCTGGAGCACTCCGCCCTCATTTGTTTGTGGATGTGTTTCTCCAGGGGCTTGCGGATCCAGAAGTGCATAAACCTGAGGAGGTGCTCAGACGGGGCCCATTCCCTGGAGCGGGGGTGCCGTATGTTCCTGGGGTCAAACATCCTCTGCCCTGTGGTGTCCAGGAATATCTCCTGTTCCTGTGTAGCAGCTGTAGCGGATGACACCGCATCTCCTTTACACTGGGGCTCACCCAGGAAGGTCTCCCTGACGTAGGCGTTGGAGCCCCAATCGCCTTCATCGGAGTCTGAGACCTCTGCCTGCCACTCATCCAGGATGGAGAGGGAGTGGGGTATATCTTTGTCCTCTTCCGAGGAAATCTACTGAGTGTATTTGGGGGCCATGGTCACAGGGCGCTTACTGTGCTTCAGCTGCACTTTTGTTGGTGGCCTTTTTGGACTCCTCGCCCTTCCAGTGGCGTTTCGTCGGGTGTTGTCTCTCCTTAGAGAAGTCATCTGACTCATCCGAGTCCTCCCTGGTATGGTAATGCTTCCTAACCAGCTTGTTAGTTTCAGAGGCCATCGCCTTCTCCAAGGATGCAGCTACCGCTGCGTTGATCATGGCCTGAAGGTCAATTGGGTTCTGTGTGTCCTCCATAATTCGGACACTAACAGGCACAGGTATGAGAGGTGAAGGGACCTTGTGGGAGGGACTTAGACAGGCCGTAGGCCGTATAATGTTTGTCACCCAGTGGCGTGAAAAAAACAGACTCTTTAATGCTGTGGTTCACCCAGGAAATCGGAACTGCTTTAACAGGTTCCGTTAGCACTCAGGGAATTACCCAAATGGGGGCTCCCCCCTTGCCAGACTACTAGGGTATACCTTAACTGGCAGTCCCACTCCCCAGGGGTAGTAACACCAACCTGCACAGGTCCCTGTGAGAAACTGGAATCACCTCTGGTAATTTGTCAGAAAAACCTTAAACAGGAGCCTTATCTTGATGAGTGTGATACTCCGCCGAAACTACACCAACAAAATGGTTGCCGCGGGTCTTGATGACAGGAAAAAGCCTGTGAAAATCGTTCGCGATAAATAGACCGTTCGTGCAAAACTAAACGAACGGGTGAGCCTGGCTGCTCTGTTCGCACAATTAAAGTGCGAACAGACGGGGAAGTCAGTCAAACGTCTGTTTGTGCCGCGATGCACGAACACAGTGACTGCCCGCTCTGTACGCACAGATTAAAGTGCAAACAGCGCAGGAAAGGAGAGTGAAAGTAGCAAACGTAGCCACCATAAGGATGGGGGGGGGGGAAAGGGGAAAATGCTGTTGCCTCAGAAGATGCTCTGAGGGGAGAGGGGGTAGCCCCTCCAACAGTTAACATCCCATTAGGTATAAAATACTTAAGGGATCCCCTGCCACCTCCAGGAAAGTAACATAAACACAATAAGATTAACTAGAAGATTATAACACATTGAATAATAGACAGTTAAGGAAATTAGTACTCTGACCTGACTTGTGATGGAGCAGCAAAGAAAGAGGAAGTGATTGGATATGCTTAGACATATATACTCTGACTCACTCTGATTGGTTCTTTATTTCAACTGTTTTTTTCTTTGCTGCTATGGAGTTAGTAAAGAAAGTTAATGTAAAATATGAAGCTTCCTGTCATGTTGTAAAATTGGCTCTCTAATAGGTGAGCAATCATTTGTTACCTGTATGTTGGTTTATATTAGAGATTTCTCTGAATCTGCACCAGAAGTTTTCCGTTTCTCTCTTTTTTTGTCTCCCCATTTTGAGGAACATTTGACTAAGGATAAAGAGAGGGTTTGGTATTACCTAATATACCTCCGTGCAAGTGATCTGAGCCTATCCATATGTGGTTTAGGACCATGTGAGTGTGGTCCATACTTTCTTTTAAGCACCCTGTGGGGCTCGATATACTTCACCATCTTTTTCCCCTGTAGGAAATTGTGTACAAGTTTACTCTGTCTCAGCGCTCCACTAAGTGTACTCTTTTGGTGGTTTGTTCCACCTGGGTTACCTGTTTGTCAATACTATTCTTGTGTAATTTTGGGGGTATTTACACCTTTGTAGAGCTGCTGCTTATCCATTTACGGTTTATTTGATAACCCACTAAGCACTTTTTACACACAGATCACTCTTTCTATATAGCTCATCATTAGACTGCTTGTGCTGTTAGGTGGCTTTTAGGGCACTGAGAACATGAGGGAGCTTTATAACAGCTCTCTGACAGGTGCTAAAAAGATCAGCCTTACACGCACACATGTCCCTTTTTTTTTAAGAAACTAACCCTCATCACAGCTTGGTCCACCTACCCCCTGGGTAATGTCCCTGCCCTGAGTTCATACCTCACAATGTTGCGAGGTCTGTTTACAGCTTTATTATTGGTGAAAAAAAGGAAACTTTGTTAATATGACTTCTATTGTAATATCACCTTAGCGAGCTTTAGGCTAGTAATTTACAGAAGTGTCTATTGTTATTATATCCTAAAATTAATAGAGTTCTTTCATAGCTTAATTAATTTTATACCTTGCTCGTTTTATAACTGTTTTATAACTACCTGTATCTGTTTTTTCCCTAGGGGTGTATCCTCGGTGCTAGCTCTGGGTGCTAGTATAATATGTAGAAAGATACCCGGACTCTCTCCTCGTCAGCGAACGATCTGTGAATCTCGTCCCGATGCCATGATAGCAATTGGTACAGGAGCCCGATTGGGGACAGAGGAGTGTCGCTATCAATTCCAGTACAGCAGATGGAACTGCAGCTCCTTGGGGGAACCGAGTCTCTTTGGAGCTGAGCTAAAAGTAGGTATGTGTGCTATGCCCGCACTGTAATAAATAAATATATATATATATATTTACGTCAATATATATATATTCACAAATACTGTCATACTACATCTACATGTCATAAGGCACATGAAAAAAAACAAAACACAACAGCCTAAAAGACGTTAGGATGGGTCATTATGTCCTGAATGGCAAGGGTTTTAACAGCATTCGGGGAGTACTGACTTGTGCTGACTTTGGTGCCTGTGAAGCCCCACTGAAACCCCCCCGACATATACTTACCTCGGCAGACCCGATGGCTGGGGGATGACTGACAACCAAGGCAGTCCCTGCTATCGGATCTGGTGAGGTAAGTGTCATTCGTGGGGTTTCAGGGGGGCTTCACTGGCACCCTTTGCAGCCAATTCTGCCGATCCTATCCAGGATCATCTGAATTGCAAGTTTGGCTGCAGGGGGACTGCCTGGGTTTCGAGGCAGATCCCCTAACATATAATGGATAAAACAAGCTAATGTTATATAAATAATGTATATACACACACTTAGAATTAAATTAAATTATATATATATGATTGGAATTGTTTGGCTGAGAATGTTATCCAAACAATGCTGTTCCGAATTTGGACAAAATTGATATCGCTAATGCCAAAGTATAACTTCAGTTTACTAAATTGTTATCGGATGTAGCCACCTCTTTATCAAAATTCGCTACATATAGTGTCTTGTTTAAATATAAAATTAAGGTTTCCCATATTGCATAGCTAGAACACATTGATACAATTAAAATGGATAGCTAATACCAATATTTGAAGAACTCAATATTTGGTGCACCCACTATTTGTTGGCTTGTTGCTTGGAATCATGATATATATGCACAGAGGTCCACCATGTGTGGAGTAACACTGACTGTTCTTATCAAAATTGTTCCCTTCAAGACTATTAGAGCTTTGTTGTCCTCCAACAAAGAACTGTGCTAAGGGTTCAGTTGCTTGGGGAGTCTGAGATCCTAGTCAGAGGGATAGCAAGGGCACCTGGACTGGTCATCTGGAAGTCCACAGTGAGACTGGACAGTTATTGTGGGTGCTAGAAGTTTTTGAGTTCAGTGTCTAGTAGCCTTAGTCTTTGGACACAACACATGAACTCCGGTTTTCTTTCTTGGGCACCCATGGACTAAACTAGACAAGGAATTTGATTCTATATATATATATATATGCCTTATATTTTTCTTATACACTCTTTGCTAGTTTCCTAGGCAACGGGGGTGGGAGGATGGGGGAGGCTATGCAAAGCTGAACATTTTCTATCTATAATGTTGGATCCTTATGGTCTATATACTATTCGTACTATCAGGGCCGGTGCAAGGATTTTTGGGTACACAGGCGAAGATGATTTTTGTCCCCCTCCCCCACTTTCCACCTCCACCCAAAAGCATCTTCACCTGTGTGCCTCTTAACCCGCCTTTTTGTGTGTCTTACTCCCCCAGCCCCTTTATGTATCTCCTTCTCTCCCAGCCCCTTTATGTCTATTACTCTTACCAGCTCTTTTGTGTGTTTCTCATTCACCACCAGCCCGCCTATCTCCACCCCCAGCCCCTCTGTGTTTCTTTTTCCTTTTCTCCAGCCCCTCTGTTTCTCTTTCACCCCAGCCCCTTTGTATTTCCACCCCAGGCCCTTCTATGGGTCACTTTCATCCCCAGCCCCTCTGTGAACTTTCTCACCCCCAGGCCCATCTGTCTGTCTTTCTCCCCCCTCATGTCCCTCTGTGTGTATTTCTCCCCACTCAGGCCCACCTGTGTGCCACTCTCCCCTCCATGTCCCTTAGTGTTCCTCTCTCCTCCCCTCCATGTCCATTAGTGTTCCTCTTCCTCACCCCTTACATGTCTCTTAGTGCCCCCTATTCCCCTTAATGTGTATTTCCCTTCTCTTTTAGTGGTCCCCCCTACCTTTGTGTTCCTTTTCCCTTCCCTCCCCTGTACCTTAGTGTCCCCCTTAATGTTCCTCTCTCACCCCCCTTTAGTGTTCTTTCCCCCTCCCCCATAGTGTTCTTTCCCCCCTCCCCCCTCATAGTGTTCTTCCCCATTCCATAGTGTTCTTTCCCCGTCACATAATGTTCTTTCCCCTCCTCCATACTGTTCTCCCTCCCCTGTCCCATAGTGTTTTTCCCTTCCCTGTCCCATAGTGTTTTTCCCCTTACCTGTCCCATCGCATTCTCCCCCCTGTCCCATAGTTTTCTTTCCCATCTCATATGTGTTCTTTCCACCCATCCCCATAGTGTTCTCTCCACTCCCTGTCCCATAATATTCTTCCCCTCACCCGTCCCATAGTGTTCCTTACCACCACCCCCTCATCCCATAGTGTTCCTTACCACCCCCTCATCCCATAGTGTTCCTTACCACCACCACCCTCCCCCCCATCCGATAGTGTTCTTTCGAACATAGTATTAAATTAGAAGAGCAAAGGTTTAAAAAAAATATCAGGAAGTATTACTTTACAGAGGGTAGTGGATGCATGGAATAGCCTTCAAGCTGAAGTGGTAGAGGTTAACACAGTGAGGGAGTTAAATTGTGCGTGGGATACGCAAAAAGCTATCCTACTTAGGCCAGGGACTAATGAAAGTATTTAGAAAATTGGGCAAACGGTTCTTATCGGTTGTCACATTCTATGTTTCTGTATTTGCTGGAGAGGTCCCCTGCTTATCCAGCTTTTTTAAAATCTTTTTTCTTTCCTTCAAATTAAAGACGCTAAAGACAAATCAGGATTTATCAATCTAGGATTAAGGGGACATGGTTAATTTCGCAATCTACTGCCTAGAGTTTGCTGATTTTTGCCAATTTCTTCATGTATATACTAAGTTTTTCCTAAACAGTTGCAGCTAATAGCTTATTTCACATCCTAAAGCTATTTATGTAACTTGATATGTCAACTGCATAAGATGTTCGATATACGCTTAAGTATGTCGATTTTTCTTTGGCTATCCTCTCGTATGTTGTGTGCATTGCTGTAAATCTTGCAATAAAGCTAAAACACCAAACACTGAATAAAAACCAAATAATAAAGAGGGAGTGCTAAAAATGGTGATGACACAGTCCACCACCACCATGTACGCTTAAACAATTACACATTTTGCCACATTACAAACACTGAAATGCCAATGGTGGTATGTTGTATCAACAGAGTGTATTTCAACACACTCACAATAAAAAGAACACTACCAGACAATGCAATTCTCGCATATTGCATAAAATTGATGATAAAATCAGCCAGCACCTCTCACCCAACGCGTTTCGTCCACGCCAGAAATTCTCAATGAAATGTCTTTTTCATCTTCTGCATGATGTAAAATGAAGAAAATAAAATATGCAGCGAGTTAATCTCATGCACAGCAAAATAATTAAAAATTGTTTTTAATTATGCTAATATAAAAAAAAAAATATATATATATATAAGGCAAAAAGCAACTAAATCCAAGCATGAAAAAAATAAGTTTAAAACTCCAGGCTTATAGCTGTAGGCTTCATACATGGAGAGGTTCCTACAAGTCAGGAGTTCTTACTACCTGTTGTTCACTTTTGGATGGTCTTAGAAGCTATGTACATATAGCTCTACTTAACGCATATACAGAGCTGAGGGACTGACTTGACCCCCTACCCCCCAAAAAAACCACATTTTATTAGAATCTCTTGTTTTTGTCATAGCTTGTGTTAAAAAAGTGCCCATAGAGCGTGCCACACTAAACCCCCCCACCCTCCCCGTACTCCTTTTTTTATAGGTAGTGGAATAAACCACATTCTGGTTCTGTCTGTTCTGTTTTCAGGAAGCCGGGAGACAGCTTTTTACTATGCCATACTGTCAGCTGGCATTGCCCATGCCATCACCAATGCCTGCAGCCAAGGCAACTTGACATACTGTGGCTGTGACCGAGAGAAGCACAGCTATCACGATCCCGAGAAGGGGTGGCGTTGGGGTGGGTGCTCTGCAGATGTGAAGCATGGGATCCGCTTGTCCAGAGAGTTTGTGGATGCCAGAGAAGTAAAACGCAACGCTCGCACTTTGATGAACCTGCACAACAACTTAGTTGGAAGAAAGGTAGGCACATCTTTACATATTGTCAAACTACCTGAGTAGCTTGGAAGTAAATGTATATGACTAATCATTTTATCATGCAATATCCTTGTCGGGTCAATAAGTCAGCCTGGAGACCCCACAAGGTCATCTGCAAGGTTATTCATTGAATTGGAAATTGCCAGGAATTCACAAAGGACTTTTAGGTGAAAATAGTCAAACAAAAAAAGAGAATAAAATTATTTTGCTATTTTTTCCAGCTTGGCCATTTTGGTCAAGAAATAATTTGAAATTCCTTAATCAGTTCCTGGCAATTCTCAATTTAGTAAATAACCATATAAGATTAAGTACCACAAAGCTTTGTTAAACTCTCTTAAAACCTGTAATGACAGGGATAGGCCTGCATATAACAGCCCAGGTTGGGAAATCAGACACAAATGTTTAATATAGATATATTTGATACATATATAAAGACATATTCAGTCAATCAGTAGCTACCATTCATAAAATAGGTATGTACTTTAAAAATATTTTTATTTTTTTTAATAAATGGGAGCTACAGTGTCATCTGACCGCTTTAGCCAATTAGTGGCGTCCCTGCCCGGCAGCACTGAATTTCAGAAGACTGATACCGCAGGGAGAATTGAAAATTGGGTGCTGGAGGCAACTTTTGGGGGTTAAACCTATTAAGAACGGTTTAACCCCTTCAGGTAAGAAATCACCCAGGGACCTCCTTCAGTTTCTTTTTTTGTTTTTATGATGCCCTGAGTTTTCCTTTAAATTACTAGAGCCGTTATATTTTAAACAAGTTTTATTTAGATTTAAAAAAAAAAAAAATCAGTTTAGGATCAATTTGTTTTAAGCCAATATTTTCTTATTATCTTTTTTAACTTTATAATTTGCACAATGAAAACCACTTATAAAACTCTTATAACTCTATTTTGTATTTTAAAAGTTATCACTTTAAATTTCAGCAACTTGGGCCTGAGCTTTATTTATTAATTCTCTTCGATATTCCTTCTGAAAGAAATTTAAAAAAAAAATTTAAATAAGATTGTTTTCAAATCATCTCTGCGTTAATCTTCATAGTGTAGAGACTTACATATCTAGTGCAAGGTCCCTAAAAAATTTTTTTTCACATCTTAAAGTCCATAGAGTAAACTCAGAATTTTTATCATACAATGTGCCTCCAGTCTATGAAGTAACTAACAGTAAATATACATAAACTACCTCAAGATAATCTAACCAGATAAATCTAACTAAAGGTTAAGTTTGAAAAATGACCGTCTCTATATTCCCCCCTTCACTTCACTCTCTACACATTGCAGTGACAAAATCAGACCCGCTAATTATTAAATTCAAACACTGTCTGACCCAAGATTCATGGCTGAATAATCCTATAATCCTAAACGTAGAGATGGGTTTTTCTTTTGCATATACTTCATTTAACAAAGAGTCTTTTTCATTACAATAATTGCTGAAAGGATCATTATATAAAAAAAAAAATAGTCTTGAGGTAATAGTTCGCTTTTAAAACAAATGAATATGTATTTAACTGATCAAACTTCAGACACCCAGTGGTCCTTTGTGGTACTGCAGGTCCCAAAAAAAGTTGTCTAGGTGAAAAATGTTTAAGCTCGTGAAGGTTTAGAAGGCTTTATCCAACCACTCTTTAGTCAGTCTGCCCTGATAGTCTATAGCAACGGTGTACAACTGTAGTACTTTAATTCTTGATATTAGTATCTTTTAATCACAAAGGTAAAATAGTGATTCTGTATGATAAAAAAATAAAACCAGATCCGAGGTAGGTGGGGAACAGAGGCGTGAGGGTAGGAAAATTTAAGGAGGTAGAAGAGTAAAGAAAGAGGTGAGTAATCATTGCAACAGAACTAGTCATTGGAAAACCCCTACAAGCTAGCACAATCACAGTTATCTGAACATCAGCGTTATAATACAGTCTTTAAACAATGACAGGAACATTGGAGCAAAGCAAGAATTGCTTTGTCTATTTTGGTCTGTATTTAATCTATTTCTGGATACTGGGTTACTGTAAGCTGGTTTGAATTCACCTGGAATTGTGAATTTAAAGGACAACTGTCACCTCAAAACTATTTTTAATCTAACAATCCTTTCAAGTTTTGAAAGAATATATATATTTTTTAATTAAACTATATGTGTAAAAACAATAAATAGCAAAACTCATCCCTATCTCTAGTATTACAGGATCCATCAGCCATATACGTGCACCTTGGGTCAGGCAGTGTTCAAAAACAGTCAGTTAGTCTCTATGGTCTTCCATTTTTCTGTGCAGGGAGTGAAGCTGGGAAGATCATAGAGACTAATTGTCCCTTTTCAAACACTGTCCGACTAAAAGTGCATGTATATGGCTGAAGGAGTATACAGTAATGGTAGGAATTCATTTTTCTCATTTTTGTACTTATACTTCATTTAACAACATCTATTTCCTTTGAAAACTTGATAAAAGGATTAAAATATAAAAAAAGTTTTGAGATTATAATCGTCCTTTAAGACACAAATAGTTGAGCAGGAACCATGGTTGACTTGGATAATTTTTCTAATTTTCACGTTAATGTTGAATTCCTGACAATTTCCAGTTTAGCTAATACCCTTGTGTAGGACTTTAACCATTGAGGTTTTTTTTACTATGGGTGAACTGATATCCACATTTAAAAATTTGGGCAAAATAGCCAAATGGTGACTATATATGAGTTTGAGAATGCTTCCAGTTCAGCACAGATGGGCTTTGAACAGCGTTTGTCAGAATATGTTGAGATTCATGTTAATTAATACTAGCTCCCACCAACCAGGTGGACATGTCACTTTGGAGGTATTTGCAAAAAATGGAACGATCCCACAAGTGATAGATCTGCTTAAAGGTACCAAAGTTTTTAGGTCCTGCTATCTGTGGTGTAACTCATCTTTGGTTTTGCTTCAATACCCTATCAAATTGCAACCTCCCCATACACAACTTGATTCACTACTAGAGGTAGATCTCATGGAGAGTTTGGTTACATAAATGTTTTTATGTTCATTTCAAAGGCAGAATGGACACATCGCAATGATACATTACAAACTAAAACCCACAGGCTCTAGTAGAGTAATGTCCTGTTTTTGTCTGTTGACTGCACTGTTTTGACTTCCTTTTCTCTTTCTCTCCAGTTGTTAGAGAAGAGCGTGCGACTGGAATGTAAGTGCCATGGAGTTTCGGGTTCGTGTACAATGAAAACCTGCTGGGTGACACTACCCCACTTTCGAGCTGTGGGAGACATGTTGATGGAGCGGTACGATCAATCTGTTATGGTCGAAGCTGTGAGGGGCAGGCGGCAACTCTTGCCCACGTTCCTTAAGCTCACTAACCCTCAGAGCTACACCAAACCTGCGGAGACCGACTTGGTATATATCGATAGATCCCCCAATTTCTGTGAGAAGGACAATATCACAGGTACCATGGGCACATATGGTCGCCTGTGTAACCGCACATCAACTATGTCTGACAGCTGTGAGCTCCTCTGCTGTGGACGAGGATACAAAACTCTTCAGTATACCCATACATGGCAGTGCCACTGCAAATTCCACTGGTGCTGCAATGTAATTTGCAGCACATGTAGCGAAAGGACGCAGGCTTATACCTGCAATTGATAGGGGGGGAAGGGCTCTTGATGCTGAATATGATGAAGGAAGGCCCCACCACGTGTAAACTGGGGAACTCAGTGAGCAGCGACTGCCTAGCAGAAAAAGGGCAAACGGAGTTGACCACGAAACTGCAAGCAGAGGAAGCAGACACGGATCCACGGACACTGGGCACATGCATGCAGCTGCAGCAAAAACAGAAGATGCATGCCGTGAACTTTTAAAAAACGCAGCAATTAGCTCCAGGAATAAAGTGGGCGAGTAATCGTTATTTTGTCTTTCATTCAGGAGTAAATTAATCTATGCTAATGAAAGAGTGAGTAAAGAGACCTAAGAGACAGGCAATGCTGAAATCACAATATGGGCCGGGGGACTAAACTTTTAGGAAACCAATTGTAATTTTATTTCTCCTGTTTTGTGGGTATGCACATTTTTTTTAAAATGAAATGCTATATAGAAAGTGTATATTTTACCATACAGCTATATCTATGTCAGTTTCTGTGCTTAATTGTTTTAGTTTATTGTTTGTTTTAGGATTGAGGGCTTTGCAGAGAGATTTACTAAGTAGTGATAATCTGGAGAGTTTTCTCCCAAAATGGGAAACCAGACAAAACTCCCTCCTCAATTTGTCTAGTTATCATATTGTCTTAGAGTGATGTTACTAAAAGTGTCTTTACGCAAATTAGTTTAAAACAAAAATCCCATAAGAGTTATCATTTATTTATTTTTTAATTACATTTTTTTAAATTTCTTTTTCATGAAAGCAAGTTACATTATGTAGCTGTAGTTACCAATTGAGATCTGAACTATCTGTAAAATGAAGAAAAGAAGGCTCTTCACACATAAAGCATATCACAGACTTTGATATTACACACTCCCTACATTAATGGGATCAAAGTTTGTGCAATGCTTTATGTATGAAGAGTGTCCCCTCTTTTTTTCATTTGACAGAAAGTGCCAATTTCAATAGAAAGTGGCTATTCCGTAAATTTAAATTGTTACAACCCCCACCCCCCCTTCCCAAGGGCGTCCGCAGGAATTTTTCCGGGGGGGGGGGGGGGGGGGGGCATAATTGTAATGACATCCATGCTTGGTACCTTTTTGACAGTGTCATGAAAGGGAAGGGGCATAGCCATTATCACATAAAGCCAGGGTGAATAGCGTTTTCACAACTATGGTGTCAGGAATGTATGTTTGTATTCCTGACACTATAGTGTTCCTTTAAGCAAATTAAAGGACCATTCTGGTCACCATAACAACTTCACCTAAATGAAAATGCTATGATGCCAGGAAGCCCCTGGGTGCTCGCTTTCCTTTAAGGGGTTAAATCGCTCTCAAATGGTTTAACCCCAAAGGCTTCCTCCAGCTCCAGGTCGCTCAGTGGTATTTGGCTTCTGAAACAGAGTGTCAGGAAGTGCAGATTGATGTCAGGCATGGGTGCCGCTGATTGGCTAGAGTGGACAGTTGACGCTCTAAGCCAATCGCTAGTTCCCGGTTCATAAAATATTTTAACTTTTTTATGAATGGGGAGCTACTGATTGGCTTAGAGTGCCAGCTGACCACTCTAGCCAATCAGCAACACCCCTACCCAACAGCACTCTGTGCTTCCTGACACTCAGTAAATAAAAGTGAACACATTAATACTGAGATTTTTTTACCTTTGGAGATGAGAAGGTCCAGCATTTCCCTGCCTGGCCCAGGTACCAAAGCCTTATGATGTGGTGTCCAGAATAAAGTGGAGGGGTCACTTCATTTGTCCTTCATGCTCCAATCTCCTTTTCCTCTCCTTCATTTGACAGTCTTTTTTTTTTTCTTCTGACACTGTTTTCTATCCTTGACCCCTTCTGCTATTTTACCTTTCTGCTACTTTCTGCTTATTTTGCGCCCTTCTGCTCCTTTCTCATTCTGATCCCTTCCTGCTCCCTGCAGACCCTGTGTGCTCCCTTTTCTACTTTACCTTTGTGCTCCTTGCTGTCCCTATCTCCTACTTTATCTTTGTGCTCCTTCTGTCTCTTTCTGCTCCTTTACCTTTCTGCTCCTTGCTGTCCCTTTCTGCTCCTTGCTGCCCCTTCCTGCTCCTTGCAGGCCCTTCCTGCTCATTCTCCTACTTTACCTTTGTGCTCCTTCTGCCCCTTCCAGCTCATTTCTGACCCTTTCTGCTCCTTCTACTTTACCTTTGTGCTGCTTTACAGTCCAGCTCCTTGCTGACCCTTCCTGTTCATTTCTGTTCCTTTGTGCTCCTTCTCCTACTTTACCTTTTGTGCTCCTTGCTGTCCCTTCCAGCTCCTTGCTGCCCCTTTCTGCTCCTTGATGTCCCTTCCTACTCACTTCTGTTCCTTCTCCTTTTCTTACCTTCCTGCTCCTCGCTGACTCTTTATGTAGGCTTTCTCCCCCATCCCTCACTTCCATAGGCGTGCGCACGGGATGTGTCGGGTGTGCCTGGGCACACCCTATTCCCCGCGGCACGCCAATGGAGTGAGACCGGCAGGGGAGATCTCTGGATCTCCCCGGTCGGCTCATGCAGAGCCGACACTATCCGAGCGGCGGCTCTGGTCTAAGCCTCCATGGGCCGGTGGGGAGATCAAAGTTCTACCTCACCGGTCCACAGCAGCATGGAGGGAGGCAGCAGAGAACCCGGGCTAGAGTTCACTCTCCACTGAAAACACCAGCGAAGGCAGCAGGACTGGGATATTAACTAATCTGCCCCCACCTCCACCCAAACATACAGCACACACATACAGCACACACAGCCCACAAACAGCACCCACACACACAGCACCTACACACATACATTACCCTCGCACACACAGCACCCACACACATACAACCCCCACACACACCCAGCACACTAACAGCATCCTCACAAACACACAAAACCCACACACAACACCCGCACAGCACCCACACACAAACAGCACACTCTTATACAAATAGCACCTTGACAAACACACAACACCCGCACACAAACAGCACACTAACAGGACCCGAACAAACACGCACACACAAACACCCTCTCTCACACACACACACAGCACCCTCACACACAGCAGTGTGTGTGTATATATATATATATAAACACACACACACACACGGCGTGTGTTTGTGCTTTAGGGTGCACACCCTAATGCAATAGGCTGCGCACGCCTATGCTCACTCCCCAAATCTATAGGCTGCTGCCCCCCCCCCCAAATCTATAGGCTATCTCCTCCCCCCATGCCTCACTTACCTGATCTGTAGGCTGTCTCTGGCTGCATGTGTTGCTCCCCTGCGGTTTCAATCAGTAGAGAGAAGCAGGGATAAGATGCAGCTTCCTATCCCTGTCTCTCTCCATACACAGCGCCACCTACTGGCCGGCGCCGGTATTGCAGTTCATTTTAAATCGAAAAATAGCAGAACAAGCTGAAAAATCCAGGGGGGGGGGCAAGTGCCCCCCCTTGGCCCCCCCTGCGGACGCCCATGCCCCTTCCTCGACTGTCAATCAGACTTGTTACTTCCTGGTAGTTTAGTTCAGTGGAGCTAAACTCAAGAGGCAGATAATTGTTTGCAAAGACTTCTCATTGAGCTGTCATGGGAAGTCTGTGATTGGTCAGTTATAGAAAATCTGGGCTGGGTTAGAAAGCAAGAGCTTCCAAAGGCTTCAGACAAGAGATCTTTTTTTAAATATACTCCCAATGTTTTTTAAAATAATTTCTGGCCAAATTTAAATTATATACAGGATATACATTAAAAAATAAAAAAAATTTAAAATCTGAAGGCAATCTAAAATCTAATCTCAAGGTTCTTGTCTCAAGTAAAGTTTATAAGGATTTGTTAACCAAGTCATGTATATTCACTAAACTTTAAATTTTTGGCAATACACCAGGGAATTTCAAACTTTAGAACAAAATGATGTTGGCCTAACAATTACAGTTAAAGGAACACTCCTGGCACCATAACAACTTGTTATGAAGTGGTTATGGTGGCAGGAGGTCTCTGAAGCCAGGTAACGTTTAGGGGTTAAACCGTTTATGGTCAGACGAGGACCAAGCCAGACCAAAATGGCGGCGCACGCGAGGGACAAGTTGAGGTAAGTAAACTGACCATTATCTGCCCCATTCAGCCACCAGACCCAAGCATTAAGGACACTGTCAGGGGACTTTGCGAATTCGGCATTACCCAAACAGTAACAATGCCTCTTTAATATGATGACTCCACGACTAAACTCTCCATAATATAACTACTTGGAGTAAGTCTCAAACATTAAACATAAAATGTTCATCTAAATAGGATATATTATGCTGTTTGCAAACTAAAAAACTTATCAGGTATTTAAGAAATGTTCGATTTTTATTTTCCTGCTATTTTGATATTCGAGTTTACTCAGATCTGTCCAATCAGATCTACTCATTAAATGTTAAATAAGTCATGAACAAACACTAAAGGATATGACATTGACCTTTAATAAGAAAACAAATTGCTTAATTTTCTTTATGTAACAATGTGTAAAACGGTATGCACAAAGTATTAATATTATTTTTGTCTAACCTGGTCGTAGTATGTTTACCTGGAATTGTAACACGTTTTCAATGTGGATGTTGCAATTTGGAATTACATAATATTTTATCAAACCTGCTGTGACAGATATTGATCAATAAAATGGCTGCTGAGAGCATGTGATGACAGCAGCCAATCAGAGTCTGTAATTTGTTGAGTAAATCTCAACTTTACATTAATAGTAACCTGTTACTTGATAGGACTGTACAAAGAAAGTAAGGTCATCAATTTAGACATGAAGAAAATCTTGCATGTCGGAGGTGAACCTGGCCGCAGGAGGAAACTATAGTGATAGGAACACAGCTTTGGATTCCAAGCACTATAGTATCCCTTTAATATTGAATGCGGCCCAGACAATGTTCCCTGTAGGAAATTCTGCTCTGAACAGGGTAAGAAATTAATCTTTGCAATCATTCATTTTGGTTTGAGAATGTTTTTTTTTTAAAAAACTTGTTCTCATTAATGCCAGGTTTGTTACAATCACCTTGAAACAGTTTCAAACTGAACTGCTCTTAGTTGGAACATTGCTCCTGAAGGTCCTTCCTAGTTCACTGTTTTCTGTAATAAAGTTACAGTTTCCAAACTTTGCAATCAATTGCCAGAAGGCAGGAGAAAACTCATTCCATGGGGAAGTATTAAATAACGTGATACTTAATAATAAAGCTGCAATATTTAAGTAAATTACCCCAGGCATGTACTACTCATAAATACCGCCTGCAGAGGGGAAAATCATTATTACTAGCATAGATTTTTGCTGAGAAAAGCAAAGAATAGAATTAATAAGAAGCAGCGTCAGACTACAGTATTGGGAAAGATGTTTTCAGTCTCTTTCGGCGTAAAAGACACCGTTCAAAAACTTAAAGTGGCTATTGAAGTGCTTTTACATGTTATTCAGAAAACTACAAAAGAAAGTACACACCTCAATGAAGAAGCCTAACTTTGGGGTTACACTGTTCATAAATGGTAAGTAAGACAGCACCCAAGACCTCTAGGCACCATAACAAGTTAAACGAGGTGAGGTTGTTATGGTGTTTAGAGTGCTCTTTTACACATACTGCAGGGTAGCACTTTTCATGTGTTACCCATCAGCAAGAAGGTCATGATTATATCTATATAGCTCTACCCATATTGGTTTGTCAAACTGGACTAGTAATACTTTTTAGATATTGTATGATGTACACATGAATTGATGGAACCGTGACATGAAATTTATCATTCTACATTTCTTTTCAAAGATTGTACATTTGGGAAAGGAGGGCTTGCAGAGCCTGCAAGTCATAGGAACTGCATCTTTTACAAACCGTTTTAAGATATACTCCCAGGGAACACCTGCATGAAATTACTAAACACCTCAGTGTAGTGGTTATGGTACAAATTGTCATAATTTGCCTTACAGTAAGACCATAAAATGGCCTAGAATAGCTTCCCCTTTAAAGCAAGGCTGGCCTGCATGGGGACTCATGTTATTCTTGTACTACAAGTCCCATGAGGCTCACACATCAAAAGAAAATGGAACAACTTTATAGTTTTAGTGGAATAAAACCGTGGAGCCAATGCTGGCAAGCCAGTTCTTAGAACCGTAGCAATAATTATTTGTTAAAACATGGATTTATACAGTTGATTTTGGCTCGTGTTAAAACCAACACTTTGCGGTTTTGCATACAAAGGCCCTTTCTTAACCCTTTCAGTGCTGAACTATGAACCTTAGTTTAAAGCACTGATTACACTCCTTAAAATAAATGAGTTTTGACTTCTTGGCCCTGGTTATCCCTATTTCTATTTCATACTGGGATGGTGAGCCTGGGTGACGCCTATTGAGTGTTAATCCCTCGGGGGGCACTCGTTACACCTGGGCGGTGATGTCAGCACCTGTTCGTATTCCAGTAGCACTGGGAGATGTAGGGGGGAGAAATATTGGAGAAGCAGGGAGCTGGCTTGTCATTCACACATACACTGAGCTGATGATGAGCAAGTCTGGACAGACTGCACTTTCAAGAGCCAAGGAGCAAAAACAAGATGGGGCGTCTGC
Source organism: Pelobates cultripes (assembly GCA_933207985.1). Taxonomy (NCBI): domain Eukaryota; kingdom Metazoa; phylum Chordata; class Amphibia; order Anura; family Pelobatidae; genus Pelobates; species Pelobates cultripes. The sequence goes on from OW240920.1 coordinate 119,331,208, forward strand.
CTCCCTGTGCACCCCGAGGGAAAGAGCACAGACACAGTACACCGCCCATCTACGCATGAATCAATGAGGCCAAGTTATCGTGTTCTGTGCTCGGCTTGGTCCTGCCAAAGTGAACTTACACTAGTTGGGCAGGTGGGCTAGTGTGATGCTCACAGATAGCAGATCCATGACCAAGGTTTTACAGATTTAATATATTCTCCTGGTTGCCAATTCCTCCTACATGCTGAAAGGCAGCACGTGTAAGAAAAACAGCCAGGTGTATGCAGGGTTCTTATGCTGCAGCTGGGAAATCAATTAACTCATAAAGACGGTTGCAGTCATGTGCATTGTAGTGTACCACCGAGCTCCACAGCTACCAAACAAAAAGCAAAGTAAAGTTTGCCACTATTACAGGGTTTCATGGTAGTAAACCTCACAATTGCTGGTGATTTTTCGTTGGTGTCTCCATAAGTGGGATATCAGTGGACAAAAGTGGGCCAGGGGTAGGAAACAATATTGTGATTGCATTTGGTGGATGCTTGTGGGAGGAGGCAGTTTGTGGTGTAGTGTGTGTAAATAGATCTTTGTAGATCTTGTAGCTTGTAGTGTAGTATGTGTGGCTTGGGGCTAGAGAGAGTGAGTGTATAGAGGCTGTAGTGTTTATATGGGTAGAAGTGCATGTGTAGTGTGTGTAGGAGATGCAGTGTGTGCATAGCATGTTTTTGTATAGTGTATGTATGTGCATGTATAGTGTATATGTGTGCACAACCACCAGTGCGTCAAGCGCAGCTGGACTGAGGCCCGCACACTGGGGAGGCCCATCAGTAGGCCCATGCTCTAGGGGCCACCTGATGGGTATTGCTAAACAGGGGCCCGTTCGGGTGCCTCTGCCTTTTAACAGTGCGACTGGGCCCCTTTCAAAATGGCAGAGCCCAAGCAAGAGGTTGGGAGGGGAGACAGTAGCAAGGAGAGAGCTGCTTCAGACCTCACAGTTCCATTCATCTCAGTCAGTAGGAAAACCCCAAACATGCCACGCTCCTGCACACAAAAGGTATGCTAAGAGGAGGGTGGCTGGAAATATAAAACATATGACATGTATGTGTGTGTCAGTTTCTGTGTGTATCTGTGTGTCAGTGTGTGCATATGGCAGTTTGTGTATCTGTGCGTCAGTGCGTATGTGTCAGTGTGTGTATCAGAGTCTGTGTGTATGTTTCAGTGTGTGTATCTATGTATGTCAGTCTGTGAAACTTTGTGTTAGTGTGTGTATATCTGTGTCTCACGGTGTGTGCATGTGTCAGTGTGTATATCTGTGTCTCAAGGTGTGTGTATCAGTGTATGTCAGTGTGTGCAACTGTGTGTCAGTGTGTGATTTTATGTGACAGTGTGTGTATCTGTGTATAAGGGGGTGTGTATGTGTCAGTGTGTGTATCTATGTCTCAAGGTGTGTGTATGTGTCAGTGTGTGCAACTGTGTGTCAGTGTGTCAGAGTGTGATTGTATGTGACAGTGTGTGTATCTGTGTATCAGGGTGTGTGTCTATATGTTTGAATGTGTGTGTGCCTGTGTGTGTTAATGTGTATGTATATCTGTATAAGTATATATGTAGTGTGTGTGTGGGGGGGGGGCTGGGGTGTGTGTGTAATATGGGAGGTGCAGGGTGTGTGTATGGGGTGCAGTGTGTGAGGGGTGCAATATGTGTATGGGGGACAGTGTATGTACTGGGGCTGTGTGTGTGTGGTGAAGTGTGTGTATGGGGGTGCAGTGTGTGTGTGTGCATGGGGGTGCAGTGTGTGAGGGGTGCAATATGTGTATGGGGACAGTGTGTGTATTGGGGCAGTGTATGTGTGTGTGGTGAAGTGTGTGTATGGGGGATGTAATGTGTGTGTGTGTGGGGGGTGCAGTGTGTGAGGGGTGCAATATGTGTATGGGGGACAGTGTGTGTGTGTGGTGAAGTGTGTGTATGGGGGTTGTGTGTGTGTGTTTGTATGGGGGTGCAGGGTGTGTGTATGGGGTGCAGTGTGTGTGTGTGAGAGGGGTGCAATATGTGTATGGGGACAGTGTGTGTATTGGGGGCAGTGTGTGTGTGTGGATTGGGGTGCAGTGTGTGTGTAAGGTGTAAGGTTGCAAATGTGTATGTATGGGGGCTTATGGGGGTAGTGTGTGTGTATGGGGGTGTAGTGTGTGTGTTTGGGGGCCAGGTGTGTGTTTGGGGGGCAGTGTGTGTGTTTGGGGGAGCCAGTATGTGTGTTTGGGGGCAGTGTGTGTGTGTGGGGGAAGTGTGTGTGCATGTGAGAGTGCAGTGTGTGTGTATGGAGTTGTGTGTATGGGGGAGCAGTGTGTGTATGGGGTGTAGTGTGTGTATTGGGGCAGTGTGTGTGTGTATGGGGGAGCAGTGTTTGTATGGGGGTGTAGTGTGTGTATGGGTGGCGGTGTGTGTATTGGGGCAATGTGTATGTGTGTGTATGTATGTATGGGGGTGCAGTGTGTATAGGTGTAAGGGGTGCAATGTGTGTATGGGGAGCAGTGTGTGTATGGGGGTGTAGTGTGTGTATGGGTGGCAGTGTGTGTATTGGGGCAGTGTGTGTGTGTGTATAGGGGTGCAGTGTGTGTAGGTGTAAGGGGTGCAATGTGTGTTTGGGGGAGCAGTGTATGTATGGGGGTGTAGTGTGTGTGTGGGTGGCAGTGTGTATATTAGGGGCAGTGTGTTTGTGTGGTGCAGTGTGTGACAGTGTAGTTATTGTTTCTGTGAGGGGGCAGATTAAATATAATATATATATTTTTTATTATTGAAATTAATATAGTTAATGTCCCCCCTCACTTTTTACCTGTGGCCTGGGAGGGGGGACATTGCTTCCATTCCCTGGTGGTCCTAGTGGTGAAGCCCTGGTGGTCCTAGTGGTGAGAGTGAACTCTAGCCTGCAGCTAAGGCTAGAGTTAACTCTTGTGAGAACGGAGCATTGCCATAGTAACCGCGTCATTCTATCTATCTATCTGTCTATCTTCAGCACCAATTTAATTAACTATGCTGAAAATTGAAAGACAGACAGACAGACAGAGACAGACAGACAGATAGCTAGATAGATAAATAGATAGATAGATAGATATTTATTTTCAGCATAATTCATTAAATTGGCACCGGACATCAATTAATAAATTACACTAAAATGCATAATGATGCCCATCTATTTTTAAAAAATTTTTTTTTTACTTGTATTTGTGTTGCCCATACTCTGAACTCATATCCTCACTCTCCTCATTGATTGGCTGACTCCGTATACCAGAACGTCTTGCAGGGAAGTCTGGCAAAACGCCAGCACATGGGCCAGCGACACACCCAAGCTACAGGGACACAGCGTGAGGGAAACATGGATGGTCAGGGGAGGTGATGTAGCAAACTTATGATTCACATACCAAGAGAGGTCTTTGCGTGTCAAATGGGGCACACATACCACAGGTTCACCATCGCTGCCCTATGGTGATGAGAAGAGACATTACTTTGGTTACTTTGAAATTCCTTTTTGAAATTCACTTTGAATTCTTGACAATCTACTGTTAGTGAATAATCCTGTTATCAATTATTAGTAATATATTATATTATATAGTATACATGTGATACTCGAAAAATTAGAATATCATACAAAAGTTAATTTATCATGGCTTACAGCTCACGAAAACCCCAAATCCACAATCTCAGTAAATTAGAATATTGTGAAAAGGTGCAATATTCTATGCTCACAGTTTCCCAGTCTGTGTTGATTTGGGGAGCCATGTCATCTGCTGGTGTTGGTCCACTGTGCTTCATTAAGTCCAGGGTCACCACAGCCGTCTACCAGGAGATTTTGGAGCACTTCATGCTTCCTTCCGCAGACGAGCTTTATGGGATGCTGACTTCATTTTCCAGCACCTGCCCACACTACCAAAAGCACCAAAGCCTGGTTCAATGACCATGGGATTACTGTGCTTGTTTGGCCAGCAAACTCGCCTGACCTGAACCCCATAGAGAATCTATGGGGCATTGCCAAGAGAAAGATGAGAGACATGAGACCGAACAATGCAAAGCTGAAGGCCACTATTGAAGCATCCTGGTCTTCCATAACACCTCAGCAGTGCCACGGGCTGATAGCTTCCATGCCACGCCGCATTGAGGCAGTAATTGTTGCAAAAGGGGCCCAAACCAAGTACTGAGTCCACATGCATGCTTATACTTTTCAGAGGTCCGATATTGTTCTATGTACACTCCTTGTTTTATTGATTGCATGTAATATGCTAATTTACTGATATTGCGGATTTGGGGTTTTCATGAGCTGTAAGCCATAATCATCGCACTTATGACAAATCACAGCTTGAATTATCTTGCTTTGCATGTAATGCGTCTATCTCATATATTAGTTTTCCCTTTTACGTTGCATTACTGAAATAAATTAATTTTTGCTAATTCTAATTTTTTCGAGTATCACCTGTATATAATATATATATTATGCTAAACAGAATGGGAGAATCTCCTGGTGACCAGAAAGTATGGTTCCAGACCCCAAGCTTATTTTTGCCTTTTGCCTTGCTGTGGGCCTGGTGGAATCCGTGCTGGACAAGGAGCTTACGATCTGCACCCACAGGAGGTACTAACCCCAGTAATTCCCACCTCCTGGTCCAGAGCTCACTGATTAGTCAGAGTGCAGCAGGTTGGATTCTAAGCCTCCACTTTGGCTCACTGAATGCTGGACCGCAACTGAGTAATTATTGTGGTCTGCACCCACAGGAAGGCATGCTACCTGCTCTTTCTCTGGACTACCAGTTAATTTTAACTAACCATGGACCACCAGGGAATTTAACCTACTAAAGGACCAACAGACACCATAGCCATCCTCCCTGCAGAAGGCTAAGCAGGAGGGGGCAAATTACAGAACATAAATACATAACTCAAACCATACACTCACAGCAAGCAAAACATCTCACGCACACATTATACAAAGACAGCAAACATTACACACAGTACACACAGCTAGCTAAAATCACACAAACATTACACACAGCCAGTAAACATCTCACATATTACACACTTCACTCATATTACACATCTCACATATTACACACTTCACTTCACACAGCCTGCATGCCCACACATACACATCCAGCACACACATATACACGGTATTGGGGGATAGAGGGTGAAACACTCAGGGTTATTCACTTAACTCCAAATTTTCACTAGTTAAATATGAATGGGAAAAGTGAGTTGGGAAGAATTTATAACTATTGCTGTGTTGGATAATTTTTTAAAGTCACCATTTTTGTTACATCCTGTTCTCCATTTTGACCTAATTTGCATAAATTTTCAGTTTAATGAATAAACCAGCCTATGTTCAAGGCTGAAGGCAGGTGCCTCAATCTGAACGTATTTGGTGTATCAGGGCAACTATTCATTGGTCTACCACTTTAGTCCTTTGGGACTAAAATAAATCTGCACCCACGGCTGTAATTACACCTTGCAGATATGACTGTTTTTCAGTGTTTTGAGTCAATTAGATATGCATCACAGTTTAGAATCCCCTAAATACTGATCAATATTTTCCTACACAAATCTACATTAAACATTGTTACTTTCATAAATGTGACTATTTGCTTGTTTTATTTAGCTACTTGATAATGCTGCATTTATAATTAAAAGTGTATAATGTCAAAATGAATATTGTTTGTCTGTTCCATTGCCTATTTCTAATGTTCAGTCTACATGATTCCCTTAAAATCATATAAGAAAATTTCTTTTATTTCCCCTAAAATTTTCTATTTAATCAATACTTGTAACATCCTTAGTTGGTTGGTCTACAAGACAAGGAAGGGTAATTCTGCTATAGCAGGATATAAAGTGATATTATTACACAGAGGATACTCAAACTCTGCTGGTGTGTACTATAACTCTTAAGATGCTTGGCCAGCCAACATAACATGGTCCACACATGACCTGGAGTATCAGGAGTTGTCTAAGCTGCTTCCACCTCTCCGGTGTCCACGAGTCTGGCTAACAATGACTACCCTTAAGCCTTAATTTGCGGTTACTGTCCCCACTGATTTTAAAAGGTCCATGGAGATGTTTCCTTAAATAGAATACCCTGATTTCATACTGTCAGATCTTTCCTAAGGGGATTCTCCTGTGCGAGGAACCATTTGTTACATTCCAGGAATAACTGTGGGCTAGACAGCAATGTTCTGCAAGAAGGCGAGTTTTTACATGTGGCGGAACAAGGCACAGTTTTCCTCTTATCTCTGGAGCAAGTCTATGATAATATGAAGTATAAATCCATTCACAAATACCCTGCAGCCCTGCACTTTCTCTCCCCAGCACCTCCCCTTCATCCTGCTGCAGGCTTGTACTTCCAGAAAAAATACAGGTAATTCTATTCCAATCCTTTTCCAGGTCAACAGGGACAAACATGATCCGGGTTCTACTGCGTGTACTGTACATCAATCAGACAGGTGAAGGCACTGCTCCATGTATTGACATGGGCTAAAAAGACAGACTTATGAGTCTTATTTAAAGGCATCAGAACAACTACAGCTTAATGCAATTGTTCTGGTGAGTATAGTCAGTCCCTGAAGCATTTTGCTGTAAACATTGCCTTTTCTGAGAAAAGGCAGTATTTCCACTGTCCCTTAGGGATACCTTTAGTGGCCACTACTCAGATGGCTATTAGAGGTGCTTCCTGGGGCAATGCTGCACAGCGTGCAGCACTGACATTCAGCGTCTCCACGCTCTGCATCAATACACAAAACTTTCCCCCTAGAGATACATTGATTCAATGCATCTCTGTGAGGACATACTGATTGGCCAACCCAGCATTTAACCCCACCTCCATTCCGCCTCCTTGCCAATCTCAAAATATAGAGAAAATAAACTACTGTTAAGGTAAATATTTACAAAGGACCCCTGTAATGTGAGCTGCCGCAATAGGAAACTAAACGGCTACAGACTAAAGAGGACTGGTTATCAGTATATCTGGATAGTTAAGACACAAAAATATTGTATTTATCAAACTACCATGGGAATTATTTACCTTAACAGTAGTTTCTTCCTCTTTTTGTTGAAGTGTATAGACTGTAAGCTCGTTTGAGCAGGGCCCTCTTCAACCTATTGTTTCTGTAAGTTTTGTAATTGTCTCATTCATTATTAAATCTCCCACTCTGATAATATTGTAAAGCGCTACGGAATATGCTGGCGCTATATAAATACCAGTAATAATAATAATAATACGTGTACAGTGTTCCCATTGGCACTGAAATCAATAAAGCCCTTCTTGAGCCTCAATTTGAGATCATCATTAACTACAGGGCCAGTGGGTGTTTCTACTGCCTCAGGCAGTAGAGGTGTTAAAATCTGTATGTGCAGCTTTTTATAGAGAAACACCGTACATACAGACTCCAGGTATCATGACCACTTCAAATCAGTGAAGTGATCATGGTGTTTGGAGTAGCCCTCTAACTCAACACTCACTTGAAGCACTTCTGCTAGTGATTACAGCCTTAAGCTCCACACATATGGATTTGGGCAGTTTCTACACAGCTGCTGTTCATCACAAGCTCTCTAATACTGAATTAGGACCATTTCTAGGCCTCTCCAGAGATGTTCAACTGGGTCCACATCCAGGCTCTGACTGGGCCATTCAAAAACGTTAATCCTGACTTGTATTACAGTTCATCCTGCTGAAAAACACCTCAAAAACATGATGCTACCACCAGAGAGGAGGGACTTTGTCTTTATTGTAGAGCAGCTAGTCATATGCTGATGACCTCTTTTTTTCTCCTTGAATACTTCAACTCCACCAGGCTCTTACCTCTTCATTTCTGTGTCCATCCAGTGGGCAGATACGCTACACTGGATACAGCCAGAGGAGGCTCTCTAATTAGGCGATTTAGGCGGCCGCCTAAGGCCTCGCGCTGGCTGGGGCCTCGCGGCCGCCTAAATCACCCAAGGGCAGACATACATGTTGGATCCTCGGTCCATGACCGAGGATCTGACATCAGGGGGAACCCGGCGGCTTGCCCTTTATGCCGCCGGGTGCGAGGCCCCCTCACTCCTCCGGGTGTGAGCTGCAGACTGAAGTGTCTCACGATCCCCAGCCAATCAGAGCGTTGCCGCGGGTTTCCACGGCAACGCTCTGACGTCTGGAGATCGCGAGACTCCTATCACGTGGTCTGCAGCTCACACCCGGCGGAGCTGCAGACCGGATAGGAGGCCCACCGGACCACCAGGGAGCCAGGACACTGGACCACCAGGGACACCTGCAAAGGTAATTACCCCTCCCTCACGCCTGTCACCCTCTAACTAAGTCCCCTGTCACCCCTAAGCCCCCTGTCACCCCTCACCAAGTCCCCTGTCACCCCCTAAGTCCCCTGTCACCCCTAAGCCTCCTGTCACCCCTCACCAAGTCCCTGTCACCCCTAAGTCCCCTCTCACCAAGTCCCTGTCACCCCTCACTAAGTCCCCGTCCACCCTAAGTCCCTGTCACCCCTAAGTCCCTGTCACCCCTAAGCCCCTGTCACCCCTCACCCAAGTCCCCTGTCACCCCTAAGTCCCTCTCACCAGGTCCCCTGTCACCCCTCACCAGTCTATCACCCCTCATAAGTCCCGTCCACTAAGTTCCCTGTCACCCTAAGTCCTGTCACCCCTAAGCCCCTGTCACCTCACCCAAGTCCTGTCACCCCTAGGCCCCCTGTCACCCCTCACAAGTCCCTGTCACCCCTGAGACCCTCACTAAGTCCCTGTCACCCCTCACTGCGGTCCCGTCACAGTGCCCTGTCACTAAGTCCCTCTCCTAAGTCCCTGTGCACCCTAAGTCCCTGTCACCCCTCACTAAGTCCCGTCACTAAGTCCCTGTTACCCCTAAGTCCCCTCTCACCAGTCCGCTCTCACCCAAGTCCTGTCACCCCTAAGTCCCCTGTCACCCCCTAAGCCCCCTGTCACCCCTCACAAGTCCCCTGTCCTCGTGTCCCTCTCTCACCAGAGTCCCTGTCACCCCTCACTGAGTCCCCTCTCACCCTAAGTCCCTCTGCCCCTAAGTCCCTGTCACCCCTAGGTCCCCACCTTCACCCCATCCTTCAGTCCCTGTCACCCCTAAGCCCCTGTCACCCTCTGCCTAAGCCTGTCACCTCTACCTAAGCCCCTATCGCACCCTCTAAGTCCCTGTCCCTCAAGAGTCCCTGTCACCCCTAAGTCCCCTGTCACCCATCCTTCAGTCCTAATGCCCTCTACCTGGCCCCTGTCACCTCTACCTAAGTCCCTGTCACCCTAAGTCCCTGTCACCCCTCAAAGTCCCTGTCACCCCCTCAAAGTCCTGTCACCCCTAAGCCCCCTGTCACCCCTCACCACGTCCCCTCTCACCCCTAAGTTCCCTCTCACCAAGTCCCCTGTCACCCCCTAAGTCCCCTGTCACCCCCTACCTAAGCCCCCTGCCACACACACATATGGTCCTAGACACAAACATACACATGCTCATAGAAACATACATTCACATACAAGGGTACTCACTGTCAGACGCACTCTCAGGCACATACACAGACAGACAATGCCAGACACATTCAGAAATACACACAGCCAGATAAACACATTGTGACTGTATGTCTGTATTAGTCAATATGTGTGCATCAGTGTGTGTGTGTGTGTGTGTGTGTGTGTGTGTAAATGCATGTGCAAGTACCAGTGTGTATATGTATTTGTGTATTAGTGTTTAAATGTGTGCATGTGTCTGCAGTGTGGTTGTGGTATGATATGGGCAATGCAAAGATAAAGTTGCAAGCAACATATATATGCATGAATGCATACATACATACATACATACATATAAAATACATAGGGAAACACATATATGATAATATACATGTTAAGGAATTTAGAATATGTGGGGAAATGTCAGGCTATACAACCATACCCAGCAATCATATACAAATGATTAGCAATTTATGTCATATCTACAGTAAAAGTGCTCACAACGCAGCGGCATAGGGAGCTGCGGCAATTTTTTTCACTAATGGTGTAAATGGGGGGCCTCATGTTTGACTTTCGCCTAAGGCCTTGCAAAGTCTAGAGCCGCCTCTGATTACAGCCATCGTTGATTACAGGGCCAGTGGGTGTTTCTTGGTTCAATTCCTTGATGGATCTATACAGATTTCAATGCAACTATTCGTAGTGTAATGGAAACCCCATCAAGAGTGGCACTCTGACATATCAAACATCTCCCATCCGTCTCAGCATTAGCACTCAACACATCAAGACCATTAACCTTGACCTGGTTCCCTCACCTCTATTACAGTTGACATTAGGTCTCCTGAGCTACTGGTTGCATGACTTTCTCTTTGGCATATTGCTGCCAGACTAGTCGCCAGGTTGATCCTGAACAAATTCTTTTCCTACTTGCTGACACCCTTGTTATATTTCCTAAAAAATATCAGGACTATAAAGATATGTTTGAGTAGAAGAATGCTGATAAACTGCCATCCAGAAGAACATATGATTGCAAAATTGAACTATTACCTGGGGCCCCAAACCCCTGTGGTCGGATCTACCCTTTGGCTGATTCTCATGCTCCAGCATTTAAAAGAATATATTAAAGAAAATTAGCCAAGGCATTTATTCGCCCCATAACATCTCTGGCAGTGGGTAGTATCTTTTTCTTGGGAAAAAAGGATAGAGGACTTTGGAGGACTGCATGGGTTACTACAGGGCCCTGAACAATGTTACAATAAAAAAAGAAACCCACTCCCGTTAATTCTTGAGATGTTACACTGTCTTTGAAATGCTACAATCTTCACCTATGGAGAGCCTAATATTGGTCCCTATTTGTGACCTTGTGAGCTTTAAAATAACATGAAAAATAAAAAGTCCACAGCACTAACGCATTTCGACCTCCAGGTCTTTGTCAAAGTGTTCTACCTGGAGGTCGAAACGCGTTAGTGCTGTGGACTTTTTATTTTTCATGTTATTTTAAAGTTTATTTCTGTTTCCTGTATTTTATTTAGTAAAGTTTTAATTTGCTCTTTACTAATTGGATATCCTGGAAATCATTTAAGGGCTGGAAAGAAGCTATCCTGTCTAGGAATCTGAAAGCCAGAATAAGCTAATTATTCACCTGCTACTGAAGTCAGAGCCAGCTTTATGTGGCTCTGCATATTGTGAGTGACCCAATACCTTTAATTGATTAATGTTCTTACATAACAGTATTACACTATGTATGTGTTTTTATTGTAGGAAAATCAGGAGGTGTTCCACTCATTATATTAAGTATACAGGATTTTTGTATATTTCCTTTGCACCTCCCTTATATCCTTTTCTTTCATCTTTTAAAATATATACATAAAGATTCATATAGATCATAAGCTACCTTGTTGATATCTTGATATTCTGGCACTCACCAGCCCAAAATACAGACCATGCACATACTGTACTAAAACACTTACAAGAACATGGACATTATGCTATTATTGAGAAATGTATGTTTGATTCCACCACCATCGAGTTCCTGGGCTATGTTCTCTTCCCTGGTTGTATTCAGATGGATCCTTGCAAGGTATAAACAGTCTTGGATTGGCCTGTTCCCCAAGACAAGAAGGCAGTGCAGTGTTTCATAGGTTTTGCCAATTTCTACCAAATATACCAAAGGACTTCTCGCAGGTCTGTACACCCATCATTGCTCTCACAATAAAAAACAAAAACAAGTCACCACAGGAGCAATATGCTTTTGAAAAGCAACCATGCAACCATTGTGCAATCAAATGCACTGGAAGAGTGGTATCACCTACTTGAGGAGGTGATATATCCAGTCACCATCTACACAGATCATCATTATCTCAAATATCTCTGCATTGCTAAAAGATTATGACCCTGGTAGACATGATGGGCTCTGTTTTTTTCTCATTCCAAGTGATGTACCACCCATGTTCTAAGGATTGGGAAGGCCTTATCTCATATGCATAAAGAACATTAAATGGATCAAATACCAAAAGACACTATCCTGCAACCTAATATCTTCCTTGCCTTGCACCGCACTTAACTACATCACCTCCACCTCCTTCATTGGCCACTTCAAAAGAAGCAAGATCCATTGTACCATGGCTCCCAAGTATACATTCCTCCTTCGCTTCATCAAGAGCTCATTGTATGACACAACAGTCAATGGTCAAATAGGTATCACCAAAACCCAATTAGCCATGCAGCGGTACTATTGCTGGACAACCTCACTTCAAGACACCCAAGACTACGTAAGATGCTATGATATCTGTGCCAGAGCCAAAACCTCCACTACCAGACCTGCTGGTTTTCTTAGGCTTCTTCCCATTCCCACAGGTCCTTGTTCTAATATCACCGTGGACTTTATTGGGGAACTACCTCCCTCATGACAGCACAACACCATCATGGTAGTATAAATTGTCGCTTCACTAAGATGGCACATATCATACCAACTATTCGCCTCCTGTATGTTACCAAAACTGATGTGGTGTCTTAAAAAAATGTACTGCCTTTTCGGACTTTGACAAACCATCACCTTTGACAGTTGAAACCAATTTACTTTCCAGTTGTAGACACACATTTGTCTTCACCTGAAACTTAAACTCTACCTATTCTCCTACCATTCTCAGATGAATTTAAGGAGAGAGTGTATCAATCAGACTTTGGAGCAATATCTTTGAAACTATATTGCTTACCTCTGAGATGGCTGTGTTTCCCTTCTATCCACTGCCAAGTTTGCTTATAAAACCAGATGAACCAATCCAGCAAGCTAATTATGGATTCCACGTAGCAGCACTATCTACCATGCTCTGAAAAAGTCTCTAATGACTCCTGAAGGCTAAAAACCCTTTGACACCAAAGACATTTTCTCTCTCTTTTTTTTTTTTTTGTTCTGTATTTTATTGTGCAAATAATGAACATAACAGGCTTGTCACGCCACAACAGCGGACCAAACACATGCAGTATACATATATTGACATCGTCATGGCATTTAGATTTCTTGCACATTTTTTATGTTAAATGCAGTTTCTAACATGTTAGTCAGGGATGTTTAGGTTGAGTGAGCATGAGCAGGTTCATGAGAGGTTCTAGGACATTTTCTCTTTTTAGCTCCCAGAGACCTACAAGATTTGTTTTGTTGCTCATGCCATGGAGACCAGATCCACTCTTCAACAGAACCACTGCTCCTCCGTGAACGGCTTAGAAGAATCCAAGAGGTCCAAGAGATCTTTCACTCTAGATGTCACTGAGGTCATTTAGAATATGTCTGGAAGGGGTATGGCCCTAAGGAACTGATTAGGGAAACAGCTGGGAATGAGCATGCAGCAGCTAAAGTAAGGGCCTTTCAGATGAGGCATCCCAGTGTGGCGGCCCCAGTTTGCACCCTTAGATCACAACTTGGGGAGGGTACTGTCATAAGGACCTAGGAGGAAGTCCCTTAACTGGTCCTAACCACCAGATTCACCCTCGGAATTCCCAATGCCAAGCTGTGGCTGTCCACACTTCTAGGGTTGGAAGGTCGGACCTCTGGCTCTCTCATAACTTGGATATTAATGATAGACACTAGGTACTGGGAGTAGGCTCTGGTTGACTACTTTTTTTTTTTAATCAAACTACTTGTAAAAGAATTCACAAAACAGCCGAAATGCATCCAATGACACTTTTCATAACATATAGTACAGAAACACTGTAGTGGTTATGGTGCTTACAGTTCCCTATAAGGAATCTGACCCTAACAACAGGGAGAAAAGATAACAAGACATTTAGAAATCCTTACAAATTCAATCCATGTTTGACTCCCATGCTGCATTTGGGCAGTCCATGATCCCATTTCATTTTGACAACAAGCATGCCTAGTGCTCTCCAGGGTCCTGAAAAAAGTCCAGATGATTATCACAACTTGTACCAATCTGTATTAGTTTAAATCATGATACTTTTTTTAATTGCTAACCTGTTCTGCAGAACCTATTCTGGAAAAAACAGGAACTGGATTCAGGATTGTAGCAGTAGTGTTTGAATTGAATGCCTGGAGTCTGCATGTAACACCATCTCCAGTAGCATAATTGGGATCGAAACAGGAGTTCTGGGCTGGCCAATGTGAATTCTGTGCATATTTGGTGTCTGTCGGTAGGATGCACAGTATGCTGGCGACACACTGCCAATGACGGTACGCATGCCTCCTCCAATTTACCCATGTCCTCCATATAGCCTACCCTTCCTGATTCCCTTTCTCTTGCAGTTAGCAGATGTGATGTTAGCCATGGTGGAGGACCAGGCTGCAGGGAGAATGTTGCCTTGGTGCTGGAAATTAAAGTGAGTTTAAGTCAATTTCTTTTATTTTTATGTTTTTTCTTACAACTTTTTTTTTTGGTTGGTGTGAACCTTTAAAGGTGCAGCGTAACAATATTGGGTGAGAAAATGTTTCTCAAACATGGACAACATGAAGCAGGTTGATTTGCATATAATACCTAATAAAAAAATTCAAAACACTAAATTACCCCCAGGTAATCAAGCAAACTACATTTCCAACAACAGTTCATAGCCGAAGGTCATCTCAACATCAACTAATGCACAAAAAGTAATTCAAAATAAAACAGCACCTGAAACAAAATAAACATAATAAAACAGATAGTGTTGTATCCAGAGGTCACTTAGCACGAGGGGTGAATATGTAAGTTGGCACCCCTCCCTCCTACCATCTGGAGTTTAAAATTCTGTGTGTTTCTACGCACTTACTCATACATTTGTGTGTATTTCCTGACCCTTCTAGTGGGTTTCTTCTAATCTCCCCTTTCAACCTTGTCTGTCTCCTAATCCTATTTACCCTTTTAGCCCACGTTACTTCTTATTCACCCCCCCCCAAAAAAAAAGTCAGTGAGCCTCAACCATGCTTCACAGTGTGGATGTTATTCTTTTCACCATAGTCCTTGTTGTGACCATAAAGCTCTATTATGGTCCCATCACTTCAAATTATACTGTGCCAGAAGCTGTGAGACATGTCAAGGTGTTGTCGGGCATATTGCAACCGGCTTTTTTGTGGCATTGGCTCAGTAAAGGCTTTTTTTCTGGCAACTCCACCATACATCTAATTTTTGTTTAAGTATTGTATTGTGCTCCTTGAAACAACCACACCGTCTTATTCCAGAGCAACTTGTATTTCTCCTGAGGTTACCTGTGGGTTTTTCTTTGTATCCTGAACAATTCTTCTGGCAGTTGTGGCTGAAATCATTTTTGGTCTACCTGACCTTGTCTTGGTATCAAGAGATCCCCAAATTTTCCTTAATAAGTGAACGGTACTGACTGGCATTTTCAAGGCTTTGGATATCTTTTTATAACCTTTTCCATCTTTATAAAGTGCCATTACCTACTGTAGTTACCCAGGTCTTTTGACAGTTCTTTTCTGCTTCCAATGGCTCAGTATCTAGCCTGCTCAGTGCATCCATGTGAGAGCTGACAAACTCATTGACTATTTATACACAGACATTAATTGCAATTTGAAAAGCCACAGGTGTAGGAAATTAACCTTTAATTGACATTTTAACCTGTGTGTGTCTGTAACAAGGCCAAACATTCAAGGGTATGTAAACTTTTGATCAGGGCAATTTGGGTGATTTCTGTTATCATTATGATTCAAAAAGGAGCCAAACAACTATCTGAGTTTATCTATGAGTGTGTGTCTATATTTGTATGGCAGCGATTATCTGTATATCTGGGTGTGTATGTGTGTCAGTTGGTGTGGATCTGGGAGTGTGTCCGGGAGTACACTATCATATGTGTCATATTTTCTAAATCAATGCCAACATTTTACAATTTCTGCCAGGGTATGAAACATACAGATTCGTACTCACTGATACATTCACAGATTCCCCCATGACACACACATACAAATTTTCACAGACACTCACATGCACAGAGCTCAAGGCACCCCTCTGCAATGCGGGTCAGTGGGTAAGCAGCCAGCAGCTCAATGAAAAGACTGTAAGTGGTGAGGTGTCCGGTGTCTAACCAAACAGTCTGGAAATTGAGGTGCCGGCAGTTTCTTTCCTACACAGTGGGCCGCAAGAAGTTGCTTGGGGGCAACAAGTGGTTAATGGACCTGTGGTTTGAAACGCTTGTTCTGTATAATACAGTAAAATGAGGGACATTTTCCACCAATGGTTTCACTTTAGGCAGCCATCATCCGTTTGTCTCCACTCACTATCCGGCCCATCTCCTATAGGTTAGTGATGGGAGTAAGAGAGAGTTTTATGGAGCCTAATGTAAATGGTGGAAGAGGGAGCATAGCCTAATGGTACTGGGAGAAGGAGGTGATGTTTAATCATGATGGAATAGGGACTGTTGTTGCCTAATGGTGATGGGAGGGAGAGTGATGCCTTGTGGTGATGGGAGAGAGATGGGTGTTGATTAATGAATGGGAGAGGACATGATCTGTGTTTAATGGTGATGGGACAGGAAGGAGGATGCCACCCCTCCCCCTTTTATCCCCATATAGCATCACTCCCTTCGTCATACATATCCAATCTGTGTCATCCTTCATCTCTCTTACATCATTATTAGGTGTCACCCCATCCCACTCCCATCACAATTAGACATTCATCACCCCTCCCTTTCCTATCTCCATTAGGCTCACCCCTCTACCTCTCATCTTCCATTTGTGTGTGAGAGAGAGAGACTCAGGAAATTACAGAAACTAATCCTGGTGGTGGAAGATGAAGGGGGTTACTTTGTGGTGATTTGAGAAGGAAGTCATAGCTAATAATCATTGGAGGGGGTTGGTACCTTCTGGTGATGAGAGAATGAAGAGATTTATCCCTAATGGTATTAGAAGAGGGGTTATGCCTACTGGTGGTGTTAGAGGGAGGGGATAATACCTAGATATGATGGGCGAGGGTCCTCATTTAGGTATCATCTCATTCCCTCTCCCATCAACATTAGGTATCAGTCCCTCCCTCTTGCACCACTGTTTGGCAGCCATTAACCCTTCTCATTGCCACCACAACTCGGCATCTCCCCTTTCTATCTCCCATCTGCTAATAGAGGAGAGAGGGAGAATCATGTAGACAGGAATGAAAAAGGCTTTACTAGGGATTTTATTAAAGGGGGAGAGGTTATTCCTAATGCTGGTGGAGGTGATGCCTACTGATGAAGTAAGAATGAGGTAGGGGGAAGCTTAGTGGTGTTGGAAGAAGGAGGAGGGTGATTCCTCATGGTGGTGTTTAGCATCATCATGAGGCATCACTGTGTCAGAATCCTATCCTGACAACCAAGATATTATTGTTTTATTTCTGCAATACCTGTTTCTCGCCTCTAGTGGCCTCCCTAGCCACTAGTCACCTCAGTCACTCTCACCTGCATAGCATGATAATCCAAGTCTGCTATAAAAGGCCACACCCGACAAAACCAAGTGCCTTTTCATTGAGAGAAGTTGTGTTCTGAAATCTGACATGTCTTCTGCTCCTGGCTCTTTCTAAAGAAATCCTGCTCCACCCTTACTTAACTTCAACCATCCTGATTCATCCAAACATCCTGCTTTATTTCTATACTGGACTTTGTTTTCATATTGATTTCCTCCCAACCTGCCTGGATATTATAGACATTCTTATTACGGTATTTGCAAGTATCCTCAAACACCCGAAAACTGCGGTTCTGTTTAGAAACCAAAGAGGCTGATCTCCTCAATTGCTGCTTTAACCTGTTTTACTTTATCCTTTATATTCCTGTTTTTAGTTTTATCTAATTGTTTCCCTGTCTCCTGTAAACCTGTTTTGGGGCATATTGCCTAAACATCTATTTTCATACTCACCTGTAATTCTGTTTCTAGGTTCTGTTTTCCCCCTTTGTCTTTATTATACCTTTTCTCTCTTTCTCCTGTTATTCTTATTGTTACCTTTGTCTAACCATGTCTAATAACTCAAATAAACTACCTGAAGTTAACCCCGGCATAAGTCTCTTGCCTGACCTGATCATAACCATGACACACTGCTTCACTCTCTCATCGTCATGAGGCATTATCATTCTCCATTAAGCATCACAACAATCTCTCCGCCATTGGGATTTACCACTTTCCTATCACGAATATTAGGCTTGCTTCTCTCTGTCCTACAATGCATGAACAGCCATTCCCACCTGCTCTTACTATCTTAGTAACCATATAGCAATCTCCAGTAATGGCTGGCATCTTCTTAGCTCAAGCAGATTTTTGATTGCTCTCCCTGTTGCCTGCTGGATAGCGAGCGTGCAAGTGGTTCAGGTGGAGTTAGCTACTGCGCCAGAAGCCATTGTGCGATTTGTTGGTCAGACAGGACCATGGCAAGTGCCTTCCTCAAGATGCCAGGGTCATTTATTGTCTGGCCATCAGCAGGGGCTGACTAAATGAACATCCTCACAGAGGACCCTGGCATCTAGGGGGCAACCCGCCAAAGTTCTCCTTACCCAACAAACCGCACAATCCCACAGATTTTTCATAGGGAGGAGTTCAGTCAGTGCTGAAACTACCGCGGTCGCAGCTGTGACCGGGCCCGTCACTCCAGCTAAGTAACGCAGCCCTGGCCCGCATGGTATTACCGCTGGGGCTGCATTGACGGGGCCCATTGGGTGGCCCATGCTGTTAGGGCCACCCGAAGGAAATTGACGTCCGGGGGCCCGGTCAGCGCTGCAGCGCTTTAACAGCGCGACCGGGCCTCCTTTGATGATGTCAGAGGCTGGGAGGAAGTGACTGCCCGGTTACTTCCTCCCAGCAACCACCCAGGAGCCGCATGGGAGGAAGGAGAGGAGGGAGTCAGAGTGGGAACTCTCATTCCCATCAGGCTGAACCACCACTGGAGCCTGGGGAAGTCACCCTCCTGCAGCTAAAAGGTAGGAAACAGGAAGGTGACTAAAACATTCTGTATGTGTCTGTATATGTGTGTGTATGTGTGTGTGTCTGTATATGTCTGTGTCTGTGTGTATGTCTGTATATGTGTGTGTGTATCTATGTGCGTTTCTGCATGTGTGGGTGGGGGAACGTATGGCAGGGGGAGGATAGAGGTATGGGAGGGTGGCGGGGGGGACATATGGGGGTTGGCGGGGGCAGATGTATGGAGGGTGGCGGGGGGGAACATGTGGGAGGATAGACTTATGGAGGGTGGCGGGGCAGATGTATGGGGGGGGGGCCCAGGGCAATTTTCACACCAGAGCCCTGTCGCTTCTAGTTACGCCTCTGAGTCCAGTGTAGTCATGGAGGATCACGTGATCATGAGTGCAGCAACAACAACCATAAGATTTGTTTTATTGTTGTTTATCTTTTTTTGTGCTGCAAAAGTGAGACCCAGTATTGTAGATTTCTACAAAATAGTCTGTCCTTATTTTTACTGGTTATCTGGGTGTCTAAACTCATCACCTCCAAAGGTAGGGTGTGTGTGTGTTTGTATGTAATTATCTACATATCTGTGTTTCTAAGTGTCTGTGTAGGTATTAACCTACACAGTGTATATGTGTGCGTTTAGTTTGTCATTGTATGCAAGCTTGTAAGTATTAGTAAGAGCCATTCCTGGGTTTGTCTCTGGATCTGCCATGTTATTGGATAACTTCCTGATTGATGTGGTGGTCCACAAATGGCATCCAAGATTACATTGATAATGTAATACTTATTTTAATTGGAACTCAACTGCAGAATTTTCTAATTGCATTAACTATAAGTTTCACCTCCTTTTATACTGATATGAAACAGTGGTTACTGTATCTTTAAATACTCATGTAGGATGTTAATTGTGATTGAAGTATAAGTCAATGATGATTTACACAAGCCACTTAATTCCCATTAGAAATAGTGCAGAAAAATAGGCAGAGTTAGTTTCCAACTTAATTAAGATGGAATAATTTATGAGAAAATTATTAATGAAGCGTTGCAATTAGTAATAATTTGATTATTGGAGGGAGAATTAGCCTTAGTAACAATCCCTTATGAATAATAGGAATAACTTGACAGAAAGACACAGTAGAACCTTTAAATACTGTGTAATATTAATAACAGAAGTGGCTTGGTTGGAGAAAAAAGTTACTTAACTTAAAAGGCAGTTCTGGAACTGGAGGGGTTAATTACACCCAATGGAGGAGAAATTAGAAGTCCGTTTTAGCAAGCCGAGGTCTAGGAGTGGAGAAGGTAGAAGTCCGTTTTAGCAAGCCGTGGTATGGAAGTGGAGAAGGTAGAAGTCCGTTTTAGCAAGCCGAGGTCTAGGAGTGGAGAAGGGAGAAGTCCGTTTAAGCAAGCCGTGGTATGGAAGTGGAGAAGGTAGAAGTCCGTTTTAGCAAGCCGTGGTATGGAAGTGGAGAAGGTAGAAGTCCGTTTTTAGCAAGCCGAGGTCTAGGAGTGGAGAAGGGAGAAGTCCGTTTAAGCAAGCCGTGGTATGGAAGTGGAGAAGGTAGAAGTCCGTTTTAGCAAGCCAAGGTCTGATAGAGGCAGGATCAAGGTAGAGCAGCTGATCACTTTGCAGGCACCTGTGCAAATAATCCAGCACTTTGAATCTGGCGCGGTCTTCCTAAGTATCGTGGAAGGACCGCGTCAGAAAAAAGGGGCGGGGCTAAGCGCAGTGAACCCGGAAGTGGGTTCTACGGCGGAATGCATGCCAGGCTATACCTGACAGTACCCCCTTCTCATGGGGCATCCTCTGGGTGCACTTTATTTCGGTTTGGAGGGATAGCGTTTGTGGAATGTAGCAACTAACCTCTTTGCATGTACATTAGATGAATCTTCCCAAGTGTCTTCATCAACTCCATAACCTTTCCATCTAATAAGGTATTGTAAGGAGCCACGGTGGACACGTGAATCTAAAATTTTGTGTATTTCATATTTTTCTTCACCTTGGACAATGATAGGTTCAGGAGTTGTTACTATCTCTCTATTGAAAGGATCAGGGATGTGTGGTTTAAGCAAAGAGACATGGAATACTGGATGAAGTTTAAAACTTGGAGGAAGTTTTAGTTTAACAACGTTATCATTAATGATTGTAATTACTTGAAAGGGACCAAGAAAAAGAGAGCTCAATTTCTTTGAAGGACGGTTTGTGGTAATATTCCTTGAAGAAAGCCAGACAAGATCCCCTACTTTGTAAGGAGGGGGAATTCTTCTTTTATTGTCAAAAAACCTTTTCTGGTTATTTTGGGCGAGTTGAAGATTCTCCCGTAATTTGAGAAATAGAGAGGACATAAATTCGTTTTTTGATGTAACAGTAGGATTGGATGAAGCAATAGTTTGGATGGGAAATGAAGACGGATGGAACCCATAGTTCGAGAAGAAAGGAGTCATTTTCGTACTAGAATGAATGGTATTGTTGTAAGAAAATTCGGCCATAGGTAACCATGTGGTCCAGTCATCTTGCAGGTATGAACAATAACATCGAAGATATTGTTCCAAACATTGATTAACCCTCTCTGTTTGCCCATTAGTTTGGGGATGATAGGCGGAAGAGAGTTTGCGTTGAATTTGAAGGGAGAGACACATCTCTTTCCAGAATTTGGAGGTAAATTGTGTCCCCCTATCAGAAATAATTTCTTCAGGAAGACCATGAAGTTTTACAATATTATCAATAAAGACTGTAGACAATTCTACGGAGGAGGGTAATTTTTTTAAAGAGATAAAATGGGACATTTTTGTGAAGCGGTCCACAACGACAAGAATAGTGGTGAAATGTTGAGAAGGTGGGAGATCCACGAGAAAATCCATAGAAATGGATTGCCAAGGTTTTTCTGGAATAGGTAAGTTAAGTAATAATCCAAAAGGTTGAGGTTTGGAGTTTTGACAGATAGGGCAAGTTTTGACATATAATTCAATGGTTCTATCCTGGCGAGGCCACCAATAATATCGTGAAGTTAGTTCAAGAGTCTTTTTAATCCCAGGATGTCCAGCGAGGGGTGAATCATGAACCATTTTAAGTAATTTATTCCTAAAAATGGGAGGAATATAAATTCTATTTTTAAAATAAAATATACCATCCTTTTTTGTTAATATAGGTGTGTTGGGAAGCTCAAGATCCTTTTGATTCAAATTCTTTATGTCATCATGAAGAGAAGAAAGGATTCCTATTATTTTGTTAGAAGGATAATCATCAGTAGTAGTATTATGAGGAATTCGGGAAAGAGCGTCAGCCTTTTTATTTCTAGTTCCAGGTCTGTATACTAATTGGAAGTTAAATCGGTTAAAAAAAAGGTTCCATCTAACTTGTCTAGCCGTAAGGGTTTTGTTAGTATAGAGATATTCAAGATTCTTATGATCAGTATAAACCACTATAGAGTGTTTTGTATCTTCAAGAAGATGACGCCAATTTTCAAAAGCAGCTTTAACACTTAACAATTCTTTTTCACCAATAGGATAATTTTTTTCAGCAGAGCTCAAGGATCTTGAAAAGAAGGCAACTGGATGAAGTGGATCTTGAGGAGTCTTTTGTTGAGAAAGAACTGCTCCGATAGCTGTATCTGATGCATCTACTTCAAGAACATATAAGAATGTTGGATTAGGTAGTTGCAGAATAGGTGCAGTTGTAAATCTTTTTTTTAATTCGTTGAAAGCTGTTTGTGCATCTTTAT
This sequence comes from Pelobates cultripes, assembly GCA_933207985.1. NCBI lineage: Eukaryota > Metazoa > Chordata > Amphibia > Anura > Pelobatidae > Pelobates > Pelobates cultripes. The sequence goes on from OW240920.1 coordinate 119,353,741, forward strand.
TCCAATTGAAAGGACGTTTACTACTGTTAAGGAGGTTAAGTGGATGTGATACATCTGAATAGTTTCTAATAAATTTTCTATAGAAGTTTGCAAATCCAAGAAATCGTTGCAATTCTTTTGTAGTAGTAGGAACGGGCCAGCTAATAATACATTCGATTTTGGAGTTATCCATTTTCAAAGAATGAGGTGAAATAATGTATCCTAAAAAAGAGAATTCAGTAACTTCAAAAAGGCATTTCTCTGGTTTAGCGTATAATTTGTGAGTTCTCAGTCTAGATAGAACCCATCTTACATGCTTCCTATGTTCATCCAAATTGTTAGAATATATTAAGATATCATCTAAATAGATAATAACACATACATCCAAAAGATCTCTAAAGATATCATTTATAAAATGTTGAAATGTTGCAGAGCCCAAAAGGCATCACAAGATATTCGTAGAGACCATATCTTGTCCGGAAGGCGGTCTTCCATTCATCATCCTGTTTTATTCTAATGAGGTTATATGCGCCTCGAAGGTCGAGTTTAGTGAATATAGTTGCGGTTCTTAATCTTTCAATTAATTCATTTATTAGCGGAAGAGGATAGCGATTTTTAATTGTTATTTTATTTAAGGCTCTGTAATCTATAATGGGACGGATGGTTTGGTCTTTATTCCTCACGAAGAAAATACTAGAAGCAGCTGGGGAGGTAGAGGGTCTGATGAACCCTTTGCGTAAATTTTCATTAAGATATTCTTTTAAGGTTTCTAACTCCTTTTCAGAGAGTGGATAAATATGGCCATAAGGAATAGGAGCTCCGGGTATGAGATCTATTGGGCAATCATATACCCAATGAGGTGGAAGTGTTTCCGCTTTTTTTTTACAAAAGACATCTGCAAAATCGGAGTAGAATGGAGGTATTACTGGTTCTTTAGTAAATTGGAGAATAGGAATATGTTGTAAGCACGTTTTTTTACAAAATTCAGAGGGGAAAGAAATGGTGAAGGGAGACCATTTAATTAGAGGATCATGGGTTTTTAATCAATTAATTCCTAGAATGACGGGATAAAGTGGAGATTTAATAACATCAAATGTAAGGAATTCGGAATGAACGTTGTTGGTAATCATTCTTAGAGGAATTGTCTCATCTTTTATGGGTCCTGAGGAAATAAATGAACCATCAATAACTCTGATTGGAACAAAGTTAGTTTTTCGAACACAAGGAATTTTATTTTTTGTAATAAAGGAAAAATCAAGGAAGGTTCCATTAGCACCAGAATCAATAATGGCCTCAGTCACGATTCTTTTTGTATCCCACTGTAATATGAGAGATATAGAAAAATAAGTAGATGTTTTTCTTTTTTGTAGAACGTTCAATATAGAAGTAGATGAATGATGTTTACCACCTTTTGAATGTTTCAGAAGAGGACAATCGGGAATTAGATGTTCTTTAGAGGCACAATACATACATAGGTTTAGTTGTCTCCTTCTTATTCTTTCTTCAGAAGTAAGAGGACTTTTTATTATACCTACTTCCATAGGTTCAGTTTGAGGAGGAATTTTTTCAGGTAATTTTGGAGGAGTGAAAGGTTTTCTCCAGGTAGAATTAGTGAGAACCTTTTCAGCCCTTCTTTCTCTTAGCCGTCTATCAATACTGATGGAAAGTTGAATCAATGCATTTAAGGTAGGAGGAAGTTCGGTACGAGAGAGTTCATCTTTCACAGCTTCAGATAATCCGAGACGGAATTGATTGCGTAAAGTAATGTCATTCCATTGGGTTTCTGTAGCCCATCTTTTAAATTCTGCAATATAATCTTCAACGGGTCTATTCTTTTGATGTAGTGTTCTGATGGTTAAATCAGCAGTAGTTTGTTTAAAAGGATCTTCATATAATAAAGACATAGCTTCAAAGAACTCATCCAATGAATCTAATATGGGATCATCATTTTCTAAAAAGGAATGGGCCCAAGCCATAGGTTCACCTCTCAAAAAAGAGATCACTGAACAAACTTTAGATCTTTCAGTGAGATAAGATCTAGGTTTTAAAGCTATTAGAAGTTTGCAAGAATTCAAAAACTCTCTGTACTTTGTTCTATCTCCATAAAATTTTTCTGGATTACAGACAGCAGGATCGCCAGCCGATTGAAGAGCGGCATGAGGAAGATGACCTTGCATGTCTCTAACATAGGTTAATATTCTCTCATTTGTGATTTGCAGTTCCTGTAAACCCTGAGCAATCGTATCCACTCTATTGGTTAGGGCAGAAACTTGAGAGTTGATATCTGCTGGTTCCATTGAGAAGGCTGGATTATTCTGTAATACTTATTTTAATTGGAACTCAACTGCAGAATTTTCTAATTGCATTAACTATAAGTTTCACCTCCTTTTATACTGATATGAAACAGTGGTTACTGTATCTTTAAATACTCATGTAGGATGTTAATTGTGATTGAAGTATAAGTCAATGATGATTTACACAAGCCACTTAATTCCCATTAGAAATAGTGCAGAAAAATAGGCAGAGTTAGTTTCCAACTTAATTAAGATGGAATAATTTATGAGAAAATTATTAATGAAGCGTTGCAATTAGTAATAATTTGATTATTGGAGGGAGAATTAGCCTTAGTAGCAATCCCTTATGAATAATAGGAATAACTTGACAGAAAGACACAGTAGAACCTTTAAATACTGTGTAATATTAATAACAGAAGTGGCTTGGTTGGAGAAAAAAGTTACTTAACTTAAAAGGCAGTTCTGGAACTGGAGGGGTTAATTACACCCAATGGAGGAGAAATTAGAAGTCCGTTTTAGCAAGCCGAGGTCTAGGAGTGGAGAAGGTAGAAGTCCGTTTTAGCAAGCCGTGGTATGGAAGTGGAGAAGGTAGAAGTCCGTTTTTAGCAAGCCGAGGTCTAGGAGTGGAGTAGGGAGAAGTCCGTTTAAGCAAGCCGTGGTATGGAAATGGAGAAGGTAGAAGTCCGTTTTAGCAAGCCGAGGTCTGATAGAGGCAGGATCAAGGTAGAGCAGCTGATCACTTTGCAGGCACCTGTGCAAATAATCCAGCACTTTGAATCTGGCGCGGTCTTCCTAAGTATCGTGGAAGGACCGCGTCAGAAAAAAGGGGCGGGGCTAAGCGCTGTGAACCCGGAAGTGGGTTCCTACGGCGGAATGCATGCCAGGCTATACCTGACAGATAATGAGGCATGACAGGACTGAAATTTAATCGATTCAGAATGTTGACCTTTTAAAAGGGCATCCTAAGCACCATGACCACGACAGCTCAATATTGTAGTTATTATGGAAAGAGTCTATAGGCACCACACCCCATGTTTTTTTTTTTTTTTTTATAATGAGCTGTTTGGTAGGCTCTCCCTGACCCCATAGTCTATCCAGATGCTATTATTATGCAGTATGTACACTTGAAGTAATCGATATCCATTCTATAGGTATGTGAAAAAGTTATTGATCCATGAAGAAATCGTACTGTCGTTATTGAGTAAAGAAGTTTTTAGTTTTTTTGCCTTTTTGTGGTATAATTGGGAATAGCTACACTTTTTAGATTTCTTTTGCCTTCTTTTGGATCAACCGCATAAAATAATGGGTTTCAAGGTTGAATTTGACTTTAGTCTTTTTTTTTTTTTTTCAGCCTAGGCTATTATGTAACTGTAACTAAGTTGTATGAATTGCTCAGAGCACTGGGTAAACTAACCCTCTGGTTATGGTGTTTACATTCTCCTTTAATTTAGTGTATTTAAATCATGTGATTGAACAGAAAGTAAAAAAATAAGCATATCTGTCACTAACATAGATACACAGCTAGTCCTCAAACTTAGGCCAATTAGTACTCTACCCCATCCCAACCCTTTCCACTATAGGTTTTGTTTAGATGGTAAAAGGCTACTAATTTTACAGGCAGACTGTTCCTGATAGTAATGAGGCTGCTTGCGTTACTTCCAAGAGTTCTTACTTGTTTGTGTGAAGTCCAGGTATTGTAACCATGCTCCCCTGATGTTGAGAGTCAATGAAAGCTCTAAAGGAGAAGGCAATGTCCATGCGTCTCTCCTAGGGCATCCAGGATCAGATGTACCTATGGAAAGTGAACAGGTGATATCATTAAGCAATTCTAAGAGCAGATAGGGCAGAATGAGGTGTAGAACAGGAAGGGGCACTTTTTTGCAATTGCAACAAGAGCTTGACATGCCCAGTTGTTCTCTACAGCTTGTCTGGACTGTCATCAACCAGGGGAAGGGAAAGCTTTCCTTCTGCTCAAACTACCCATGCCTCACCTTCTCTTCTTTTTTTTTTTTTTAATTTCTTTTTTTTTTGGTGTGTCGTTACATTGCACATTGGCTTATAAATATGCATAACATAGTACAAACATTTATACTTTTGAGTACATATACACAACGTGTTATGCGTTTCTTAAAGTGTTATGTTCGTTGTCTCAAGCTTAGGTGTACTGTTGTTGACGACACATTTTAACCAATAAACAATGACTGATTAACCAGTTAGGAGAATGGAGACCTTTGTGTAGTGCTTAGTCTGTTTTGGTCGCCCTTTCGCTCGTGGCGGGTGGCCTCAATTTGTGGTCTCCAATTCTCCCAATATCACATAAGAAAAAGGAGTATCGGATAGAGAAGAGAGAAGAGAGGAGGGGGGGAGAGGGAGCCCCCTAGGCGGAGATCGGAGCTTCGTCTGGATTATGTTCGGGGTTGGTTAGTGGTGGCGGTGCCCCTTTTCCTGATCTAGGCTCAGTTCTCTCTGTCACTGACCTTCCATTTTTCGGGGTTTAGGCCATGCCTGTGCCATGGTGAGTCTAGCTGATAAGGTGATTTTGTGTAGGAGTTTTTGGTTCTTTCCTGGCCATTCATCGATTGGCCTGGATAGAAGGCACACCCATGGATCTATGCCCACCCTTCTCTGGAACACTTTGTCTAATAGGCTCCCTACTTCTCACCAAAAGGCCTGTGCCTTCGGGCAGTCCCACCACATGTGCTTATACGTCCCTTTGTGTCCGCAGCCGCTCCAGCACAGATCGTCGGGGATTTTGCGCATATGGTACAGCTTCACTGGGGTGGTATACCATCTGAACATGGTTTTGTATGCCTGCTCCTGTTGTGTAACACATATTGAGGTGGCCTTATTTGCATCCCAGATGTCTCTCCAGTCTGTGCCCTCCAAGACCTCTCCCAGATCTGATTCCCATTGAGTCGTGTAATATAAGTCCCCCCAGTTGGTGTTATTGGAGCTAAGGTGTGAGTAGAGAGTCATGATGAGCCCTTTCGGGGGGTTTTCCTTGAGACACATTTTCTCAAAGCCCGTTGGTTTAGTTTGTGCTGCAGTTTTTTCTAGGTTGTGTTGTGCGAAATCCTGATCTGGATGTATCGAAATAAATCTGAGGGTCTTAGCCTGGTCCTTTCTGCAAGGGTTTTGAATGTTAGTAACTGGTCGCCCTCGTACAGGTGGATCGCTCTCTGTAGGCCCGCCCCCTCTATGTTTGTGAAGTCTTTGGCTCGCATTCCTGGTGGGAATGCCCTGTTTCTCTGAACTGGCATCATTGGGGAGGGTGATGTTGTCAGTTTAGATTTTAAGGCTGTGGCGTCCCAGACCCGTATAGAGTTTAGGATTGCTGGGCATTGGGTGCGTAGTAGGGCTCTGTGTTCTTTCGGTAGCCATATATAAAATTGTGGTAGGTCTGCTCCCATAATGCCGGCCTCCAGGTCTGCCCATCTGCGGTCTCCCGGCGTTGAGTGCCACATGGCTATCTGAGCTATCTGGGCCACGAGGTAGTAATTGTGTAGATGGGACAGGCCCAGTCCTCCCCCATTTTTGGGCCTATAAAGAATGTTCCGGGAAACTCTGTCGTTTGTGTTGCCATATGAAGTCTCCTATTGTCTTTTGTAGGGGGGCTAGGTCAGATTTTGTGACAGGTACGGGTAGCGCCTGGAAGAGGAAAAGGAGTCTGGGGAGTATGTTCATCTTTATCGTGTGGACCCTTCCTATCCATGACAAGGGTTTGTCTATCCATTTGTCTAAGTCTGTGCTGAGAGCTTTGAGGAGGGGAGTATAATTAGACCTTCTCTTCTTTTAATACTGTTGAAAATAAAGAACTTATAAAGAAAGAATAAAATGTCTCAATAGTCCATTCCACTGCCAACAGTTCTTAAAATGTTTTTATGGGTTTTTTTTGCAACAAAAATTGGTGAGAAGCTGACCCAAGTACTGCTATGGATTAGCCTCTCTTGTAGTTAGTTGAAGATCGATGAATGAAGCATGACACCCTTCCTACTCCTTGCTGACCCTTCCTGCTCCTTGCAGACCCTTTCAGCTCCTTGCTGCCTCTTCCTACTCCTTGCTGACCCCCCCCTTTCTGCTCCTTGCTGCCCCTTCCTACTCCTTGCAGACCCTTTCTGCTCCTTGCTGCCTCTTCCTACTCCTTGCTGACCCCCCCCTTTCTGCTCCTTGCAGACCCTTTCTGCTCCTTGTAGACCCTTTCTGCTCCTTGCTGCCCCTTCCTAATCCTTGCAGACCCTTCCTGCTCCTTGCTGACCCTTCCTGCTCCTTGCAGACCCTTTTGGCTCCTTACTGACCCTTCCTGCTCCTTACTGACCTTTCCTGCTCCTTGCTGACCCCTCCTGCTCCTTGCTGACCCCTCCTACTCCTTGCTGACCCTTCCTACTCCTTGCTGACCCTTCCTGCTTCTTGGTGACCCATCCTGCTCCTTGCAGACCCTTCCTACTCCTTGCTGCCTCTTCCTGCCCCTTGCAGACCCTTCCTGCCCCTTCCTGCCCCTTCCTGGTCATTGCTGCCCCTTCCTGCTCCTTGCTGCCCCTTCCTGCTCCTTGCACACCATTCCTGCCCCTTGCAGACCCCTTCCTGCTCCTTGCTGCCCCTTCCTGCTCCTTGCACACCCTTTCTGCTCCTTGCTGACCCCTCCTGCTCCTTGCTGCCCCTTCCTACTCCTTGCAGACCCTTTCTGTTCCTTGCTGCCTCTTCCTACTCCTTGCTGACTCCTCCTGTCCCTTGCAGACCCTTCCTACTCCTTGCTGACCCCTCCAGCTCCTTTCTGACCCTTCCTGCTCCTTGCTGCCCCTTCCTACTCCTTGCTGACCCTTCCATTCTTCCTATTCCTTGCTGATCCCTTTTGCCCCTTGCAGAACCTTTCTGCTCCTTCTACTTTAACTTCCTGTAGGCTGTCTCCCCCCCATCCCTCACTTACCTGATCTGTTGGCTACAGTCTGTGCTGCTCCCCTGCGGATGCAGTCAGGAGAAAGAAGCAGGGATAAGGTGTAGCTTCCTATTCCTGCCTTTCTCCATTCACACAGTATTGCAGTTTATTATCACACAAACGAAAAATAGCAGCACAAGCTGAAAAATCCAGGGGGGACCGTCTGTAAGAGTTTTTTTCCCCCCTCTTTATTTGGTGTATTTTTAATGGCTTTTATTTCAGTAAGGAATAAATTAATTGTTACATTTTTATTTAATAAAGGAAAACTCAAACCAAAATCCAGTGTTTTCATAAACACTGCGTCCATCCCAAACATTTTAAAAAAGAATCCTTAAACTTAATTTCTTTTACTCACCGAAGTTTACCCTCAACCTAATCTCCCTCCACTGACATCACCCCCCCTCGTCAAAGGGGGAGGGAGAGCAGGGTGGACAGACTGAGGGGACCAATGGGGCGGCATGAAGGAAGTCATGCTGCCATTGGCTGTCTGGCGCCAGCATGGTCTGTGTACTGGCATCAGATGGCAATTTTGCACAGAATTGATATTGTGGAGCCCAGTTCTCTAGTTCCCAGCTGGCTAAAAACATATGATGTTACTGGAGTTACACCTTAGGCAGCAGAGAAGTCAATTTCTGTATGTGCAGCATTTCTTAAAATTTTCAGCTCTACACATACAGTCCCCAGGCGCCATGACCACTTCAAATCACTGAAGTGGTCATGATGGTTAGAGTAATTCATTAGAGCAGAGTTGTCCAGCTCTCTGCATGGTATTCTATTATGCTATTACTAAAGTGTATGTATACTGTTTGGGTAATACAGAGCCTGTCTGACACCCATCCAGCTGTAATGTAAGTCGGGAATATAGGTGGTGACACATTATATTTTTATAAAAGAGCAGAAATATGGAAGAAATGTTTTACCTCTTGTCATTAATTTACCATTATGTGTCAACCTTTAACAAAACCTTGTTGATTTTGATTTTCATGTTCTCTCTGATTTTGTAATAGTTACATCACACTTTCAATATTATAAATTTAACATTGTAAGTGTTTGTTTATGCTTTATTTCTCTCTTAGCAATTATTCAAGGGCCAATCATCGATACTAATCTAATCTGGAATTATTTAACTAATATGAACATATTACAGGTTAGAGATTTCTCCACGTCTGACTTTTGTCTCTGCTACTGGTTTCTGACCGTTGGCTCCTATCAGAATCTCTGTTTTTGTACCACCAATTCTGTACTGTGATTGCAGATTACTCATGTACAAACTCTGGCTTAATCTGAGGATTGCATATTTCTCTTAATATGTCAATTAGATATTCTAATAATGACCAAGATTGGCTGAAAGACTAACTTCTATCTATTCCCTGAACATTATTAAGGATTACCTGTTATCAGAGGAGATTTGTCTAAGGTTTTTACTCCTCTTGCTATCAGACTTGAGTTCTGTTTTTTGGTACCGGGTCTGGCTAACTGGATTTTCATTCTCCTCGCTTTGTGGATTTTTATCAACATAGTGACTCTCACAGCAATGGAGCATGTATTAATTGCTTCTATAATATTATACTTCCTGCTAACAACCCATTTGCCACCATCTTGCCAAAAACTGAAATTTTTTAAGTATTTAGTTACAGTATTTAGTTTATAAAGTGCCGAATGTTAATCACAGAACCCCAGTCTGCCTCGCGTTGGAGAAATAATAGGTGCCTTGACACTTCTGTTTTTAGAATGCTACGGACGCACGGGATCTGGCGAATTTCATGTGGTTATGTAAGTCAGCGGAACAGATTATTGTCGCACTCTTCATAGCACCTTCCGTGGAACCTTTTATTTTTTATTTTTCGCATCCTACTGTGATGTATCATTTCTATAATATGTAAAAAATAAAGTTTTTTAGGAATAAAATGTATGTTCATTTTTCGTTTTCAAACACTGGGTATCTGTAACTGTATATTAGAAAGGTTAGAAATATAAGCAGCTTGTATTGGATATGTTCAATGTACACATTTTAAATATTTGTTGTAGATATACACCCTGTTCCAAATTATTATGCAAATGATATTTTTCTCATTTACCTAAATAATTTATGTAAATAACAGTCAGCATAATTCTCATGTTATCAACTATTAAGAGTACAATTCAAATTTTATTGAACAAACCTCCTAATGATAACAGTATTTAAAAAAAAAAATATTTGTAATTATTTTATTTGTGCTCGAGATAACATAAAAGCTGACAATGCCACAACAGCATAGTACAAGCCCATTAAAGCAAGGTATTTCACATAGATGGCATTGAATTATTGGCACTTTTTTTGTATTTGTAAGAGGATAAACAAGCTAGGTACATACATCTAATTGTAAGTCACCAGAGTGACAAGCCGTAACTTCGGTATGCATAATGTAGTGGGCATTATAAGAGTAACTGTGATGCAACTGAATGTTGCGTATGATCTGGCAGCATGATTAGTCTGGATAATGCTATACAGTTAACTGTTCTAAGATAGGCTAATCTAAATGTCAATGCTTCAGGTATTCGAGCGGCAAAATAGTCATATAACACGAAACTTTGCGTTAGAGGGCCTGTGTGTACAATTTTATAGTAAGTAGATAAACATGCAGGAATTGGTGAGACTTATTCACATATGAGTAGATCATGCTAGACTTGCGGATGCTGATTTAATCGCATAACATGCTGGCTAGGGGTATAATAACAGGTTAGGTACGCCGACACAGGTTATGTAGATAGATAAAAACAAACTATTAGCAGGTTTAATACCTGACTCACTGATTTGTTTGTTAGCCTTAGCGAGTTCAGTGGAGCTAGTGTCTAGTTGTATAGGCTATGCTAGGCTCTCTATTGTTGCCTGGGGTTGTGTAACATGCTGGCTGGAATCGTATAACATGCTAGCTGGAGTCATATTAACAGGCTAGTGACTGGTGTGACCTCTGTAACGCCTCTCTTGTAATATAGCATGTATTGGCATAGGCAGGCAACTAAGGACGCCTAAACATAAAAAGAAAAACCAAAAACAAAGTTTAAGCACATAGTCAACAGCTTTGTTTGTCTGGGTACAGACGGGTTAAGCTGTTGTTGCATGTCCTAGCGGGTGGCAAGGGTGCTCTGGAACAATTGGCACTGTCAGCCAATGCCTCGGCTTTGTGTTGCCACATAGACCCTGGGAGATGCTGGGTAGTAGATCATCCGATGCCCCGTCTGGAGACTGTGAGTGCAGGTGTGGGGTGGATGTCAGTGAGCCCTCTGTGTTCACATGGGCTTCTCTGTGTATTTCAGGTGGGGCGCCCTTCCTGTCCTGAGACTCTGTGAGAGCCGGTACCACCATTTCACGGACCCGTAGCCGTTTTGTGGCCTGATTCTTCCCCACTGTGGGGCTGCTTAGGGCAGCACTTCGGCGCTTCCGTGGGTGCTTTGCTCTCTTCCGCAGGTGTGTGTGGCTTGTGGGGGGTCTTACCCCTTATGACTCTCATACCAGGCGGGCTGTCATTCTTGTTTTTCGTCGGCTTAGCTGTAGCTTTGCCCGGTTGGGGCCCCTCTGGCTGCACCTTGGTCTTTCGCCGGTCTGGGTATGGAGCTCTGGCTGGCTCCCGTGCTGCGGGTGCCTTGGTCCCTCTGCTGGCTCATGGTGACATTGGCGGCTGGTGTCGATCCTCCAGACGGTCCCAGAATTGCCTGCATATGGCGTCGAACCTCGTCTAGAAGGCTGCGGCCCAGTCAGTGGGTGCTTGTTTTGTGTGGGCGGCGGTGCCGTCAGCCATCTTCGTGAGGCCTTGTGTCTCCCGCCAGTCAGCCTTGCGACCCGATTCAGGTTGTGGGTGAGTGCTCACGTTTGGGGGTAGACCGGGATGACCCCCGCCAGTCCATGGGGGGGGTGGGGGGGGGAACATGGACCCTGGTACAGAAGCTCAGTTGGTCATGGCGGAAAAAGGAGCGGTCATCTCCCCTGCACTCGCCATGCTTGTAGGCCTCAGACTCCTATCAGGGAAATGTTGCTCCAAGCTGTTCGTAAGTGATCAATTCGTGCTGCTAGTTGTCGCCTTTTGTTTGGTGACTGTCTCGCTTAAATAAATTGTCGTTTGGGCAATGAAAGTTCACTTTAATCGTTGCCTGCAGCAGGAGCTGTTGAGGTTTGCTTTCTCTCATCTCTGCGGTCAGGCCCGCCCCGCCCCAACAGTATTTTTTTTTAAACATAAAAAACTTACAATGCACTGTTCCAAATTATTACGCACAGTAAGTTTCAAAACACTTCATAGGTTGTAAAGAACTGAAAATTGTCATTTGTTGTGTTTGCAGCATATTTACTGAAATCAAAAGCTATTTCAATCAAACTTATAACAACATTTTAACTTCTCAAACATTTTAACAGGTCATGTTACATTTTAACATAGGACCTCTTATTTGATAGCAGCTTCACAAGTCTTGCATCCATTGAACTTGTGAGTTTTTTGACAGTTTCTGCTTGAATTTGTTTGCAAGATGTCAGAATAGCCTCCCAGAGCTGCTGTTTGGATGTAAACTGCCTCTCACCCTCATAGATCATTTGCTTGAGGATGCTCCAAAGGTTCTCAATAGGATTGAGGTCAGGGGAGAAGGGAGGCCACACCATGACTTTCTCTCCTTTTATCCCAATAGCAGCCATTGATGCAGATGTATTCTTTGCAGCATGAGATGGTGCATTGTCATGCATGAAGATGATTTTATTACGGAAAGCATAGTTCTTCCTTCTATACCAGTGATCAGTCAGAAACTCCACATACTTTGCAGAGGTCATCTTTACACCTTCGGGGACCCTAAAGGGGCTGACCACCACTGCCTTGCTGATGTCGCAGCCTTGTTGGAACAGGGTGTCCGTCCACCAGCCATCCATCTGGACCATCCAGGGTTGCATGGCACTCATCAGTGAACAGGACTGTTAGTCTTCATGTATTTTTCTGCCCAATGCAGCCGTTTCTGCTTGTGAGCATTGGTTAGTGGTGGCCGAATAAAAGGTTTATGCACAGTTGCAAGACTCTGGAGGACACCTTGATGTCTGTGAGACTCCAGAGGCACCAGCAGCTTTAAATATCTGTTTGCTGCTATGTAATGGTATTTTAGCAGCTGCTCTCTTGATCTGATGCATGGATCTGGCAGAAATCTTCCTCAATGTGCCTTTATCTGCACGAACCCATCTGCCACAAATCTCTTAATAGTGCGATGATCACGCTTACGTTTTCGTGAAACATCTAATGTTTTCATACCTTGTCCAAGGCATTGAACTATTTCACTCTTTTCGGCAGCAGAGAGATTCTTTTTCTTCCCCATATTGCATGAAAATGGTGCTCTGCTTAATAATGTGGAACACCCTCCTTTAGTAGTTTTTCCTTAAATTGGGCTCACCTGGCAATCTAATTATCACAGGTGTCCGAGATTGTTTTCGGTGATCAAAAGAGCCCTGAGACACAATGCCATCCATGAGTTAAACTGAAAAACAAAATATTTAATCTTTGTGACACTTAAATAAAATTTACAAAATAATTTGGAACAGGGTGTAATTGGACTATTTTAGCAGAATAAGAGTTTATACTCTTTACAGAATGGCAATTTTCCTATAGACGTCAATGGAGGATTTGCTATTCAGTATGCAGATTAAACCTTTACTCTGCTAGGAGTATCCAACCCTGTTTCTTTAAGTGATGTTTTGATATATTTTTATTAAAAACAGGATTAATGTCAGGTATGACAACTTAGTGAAATTATTTATAATAATGTCAAAAATAGTAGAGTCTGCAATTATTAGGCGATCTGGAATACTACAATAATGTCACAGAAAGAACGAGTATTAATTTTAAAAAATGGCCATAAGAAAAATGACAAACACATTGCTAGATAAAATAAATACAATCCGGAGCTTTTTATTAAGGTGAAAGTGACAGAATTTAGAGTTATTTTCTGTGCAAGGGGTAAAGCATGTAGGTCTCCTTCATGTTCCCAAAACAGCTCTGATGTGTCGAAGCATGGACTCCACAAGACCTCTGAACGTGTCCTGTAATATTTAGCACCAAGACATTAGCAGCAGATCCTTTAAATCCTGCAAGTTGGGGCCTCCAGTTGTCTAGCCAACACTATTTGGCCCTTCTCAAAGTCACTGAGATCTTTTCATTTGCTGTAACAGGCAGCTGGGCACTTATGTAACAGTTTTCCAGGAGTTGGAGCCCAGTTGCAGGAGATGGCACAGGAAAGAGGCAAAAACCAGAAGCGCAGTACAGATTAAGGGGAAATCCAAAGGAAGGGTCAGGCAAAAAGCAGGAGTCAGGGCTGGCAGCGCAGTAACGTAGTCGGTAAAGCAGGCAGAGGTCAGAGTCCAGGAAATCAGTCAGTAGCAAATCAAAGATCCGTCAGGAAACACCAAACGGGCAAAATGACCAGATCCTAGGTTTCAGGCAGAGCTGGCTTATACAGCCTGCTAATTAGATGCAGCTGACCCTAATTGTAAAAGGGTTGCAGGTGGATTAGTACTGCTCATTCCAGGCAAGGGGTCAGGAAGCAGAATAATGCAAACAGAAACTGAAGTCCCCTGGTGGATATCATGGCAGAGAACCTGACTTGGATGCTAGAGCTGTGAGTTCAAACCCAGCCAGGTCTCTTAAAGGGGTGGCCACACCTTGCTGTCTGCAGGGCTCTGGGTGTACTGTGACACTTGCCCATTTCTCATGCTTCCAACACCTGAAATTCAAGAATTGATTGTTCACTTGCTGCCTAATACAACCCACGCCTTGACAGGTGCAATTGTAACAATATAATGAAGGTTATCAACTTCCCCTGTCCGTAATTTTAATGTTTTGGGTGATCAGTGTATATGGATTAGTATGTGTTCATATATATCTTGTTATGACTGAATCACATTTACATACTCCAGAGTCTGCTGACCATCATAAGGGTCCAGGATGTTAATCCAATTAAAATCAATTAATCATACTCCTAAATGGACTAGAGGTGTGATGCGCTGTATCGAACTAGTACAGAGGTGGGGGGGCAGCCTAAACTCTCTCTAAGGTTCCACACTCTCGGTGGGAAGGTTTCTATTGTATTTAATTTAGCTATGGGAGAGGAAGGAGCAATGTAAATAAAGCATAGAGGACAGAGGAAACAGCTATATAATACATATAACCAATTCATCCACCATCTACATGTATTGTATTGTATTGTTTTTTAAAAATATGTACTTAAATTAATCTAGTTTACTTTTTTTTTCCTATGTGTGTCTGAGGTGCTGTGTGTGTGTGTGTGTTAAGGGTGCTGATGTGTTTGAGGAGTGCTGTGTGTGGGTGGGGCAGTGCTGTGTGTGGGTGGGGGGGTGCAGTGTGTGTGTGAGAGGTGCTGTGCGTGTGAGAGGTGCTGTGTGTGTGAAGGGTGCTGTGCGTATGTGAAGTGGACAATGAGTGTAAGAGGGGGGCAGTGCATGTGTGAGGGGTGGAGTGTGTATTAGACGGGCAGTCTGTATATGTGTGTGTGTGAGGGGTGTAGTGTGTGTTTGTGTGTGAAGGGTGCATAGGGTCTATGCTGTGTGTAGGTGGGTGAGTTGTGAAAATCTATCTTAATATCTCTCCCTCCCTTCTTCTTACTTTTTATCAGGGACGGGGGACATAATGCTGCAAGCCCTGGTGGTCCAATGTTGGCATGTTCACTTTAGCCTATAGCTCCTTCGGCTACAGCTGAGTCTCCTGTCCTTCTGTGAGCACAGCACTGTATTGGAACATTGCCATGGTAACGTGGGGCAACGCTCCGACCAGCCTGCTCGCGAGAGGAACATAGAGCCTCCCAGGCCCTTCCCTCCTTCTGCTGGAACTAAGTGCCAGCGGGCTGGTGAAAGAGGTTAGAACTTTGATTTTCTCACCAGCCTGAGAGGGCTTACAGCAAGGCTGGCTCTGTATGAGTCAGCAGCAAAGAGTTAAGGATCTCCAGTGCCAGCCTTGGTCCATTAAAGCCCACTGGGCATTTTCTGCAGAACCCACCATCGCCCACCTAAAAAAATCCCAAACTGCCCACTGGTGGGCATTAGGGACCAGGTTAACTACCCCTGGTTCAGTGCAATGTAAACAGAAATGCTGGAGGGATACACATACACATAGACTTTCTCAATGATTTTTGGGAAAATCCATCACTTATTCATTCATAAGAATCACTAAAGAACTAATTACCTTTGTATTGAAATATGCAAAAAAAACATGACATGCGCATAGTCGTCCCACTGGCATATTACTAAAAAAACTTCAAATAAAACATAGACACCATTAAATTTGGATCAAAATGATCACAGCTTTATTAGAATTCTTTATAAAAATAAATGTAATAATTAAATAAAGGTCATTGTCAACAACACTTCATCACAGCACCGTAACTTTTACATATTTCTTTATCCACAGACACTGACCCCACCATAAATAACAATACATCAATATAACCATATAACAATACTATAACACAAACAGTTAACACAGCCACCAAGGCCATCCATTTCCACTTGTAGGGGTACCGAGATAACCCTACACCCCCAGGTTCCGAGCTACTGATGAGTTGGAACCTACCAAACCAATCCAAACTTACTATTGATCCTGAACTTAAAATATATCCCACCTGCTGAACCAACTTACCCCCCAATTTCTCTCCATCCCCCACCACTGCTCAGAGTTTGACCTCCTTAAGCTACAGGATTGTCCCCACCCCACCTGAACAAAGCCAGCCTAAAACTGTCCTGAAAGCCCATATTCAAGAAATCAATGCCCACATCTGAAAGATGCGCCCCATCATGCTGGAAATAACATGGAAGCATCGCTTCCAACTATTGGTGCATAACTACCACCCCTTATATATTTAATATAGACTGCCATTAATTTACTGATCTTACGTTGGCACCTGGCAATTGCCGTAGGATCCCTAGCGTAGCGCCAATGAAGGCGCAGTACTATTTCAGACCAAATACAGTAATCACACCCGGGATTAACCCCTTAACCTTATTCACATCTCTCTTAATGCAGCACACCAATTCCCTCTGGGGCACAAGTTCATTCCCCTCGTGAATCAGAATGAAATACGGAGTCTGTCCCTGACCTAGCCTCCAAAACAACTCAGAACAGATATCATGTCACCCAAAACATCGAAAACCAATCCAGTGCTGACAAACCAAATCTTGCGGAAAGCCCAGCTGCATATCTTGGTAACGTACTGCGGCTCTCCGTTTAGACCAACAGATGAAGGAGTGACCAATCAGCCAGGCGACCCATCCTGTATGAAGAAAGAAAACAACTTAACATCACCATAATGTATAACAACCCCTACCAAAATCCATGAATCACACCAAACGATCGGGCTGTATGTAGGACCGGAACCTAAGTGATTCCCACAGCACGATCTTCTTAACCAACTCATCACCCGACCCCAACCTAACTGACTCCATGGCCCCCCTACATGAAATGAATGCGTGCCAAACTGTGACCCATCCAAACCCAAACAACCCAAACCTAGCTGAACAACACAAGCAAACTGATACTTGAACATGGAAGAACCATCCTCATTTATAAGGAGCCCCCAACGTTGGAAAAGACTGCCATGTACTTGCCCCTGGTAAGGAAAACAAATTAATTAAGCATCCCTTACCAAAGACATCAGTTTTAGAATGTCAAAGATGAATCGATACTCTGTTACCCCAAATTTCCACGTCCAAAGCCTGGAGACCACCTCCACAAAGACGGGTACTACTGACCAATTCACCAACCTAAAATACCCCCAAAAAAGGCCCAAACAAAAACAACTGAAAACAAAAAATCTCATATCGAGAAAAACAAATACTCGGTAATACCCCCAAGAGCCAGTGAAGCAATGCAAAAGACACAGGCCTCCTAGAGTCCGAAGCCTTCTTCCCTTTCCGAAAAACCTTAAGAGCCTGAAGAACCAGGAAGTGTTTTGTCAAGTCCTCCCATCCATTCAGTTTAAAGAGGTAGGCCAACACCACCAAATACCAATTGACCACTGACTGAGAAGCCCCAGAGGCAAACACTTGACAAAGAAACCACAACAGGGCCTCAAGACGAAACCCCACTGACTGATGCCGCCCCGTGCAAGCCAAGGTTCCTTCCCAAACCTTACTGTAGGCTGCCATGTGCCCAGCACCAACGAATCCCTGTTCAGACCCCCAAGCAGGAAGTTCCTAGCCACCACATTTCGTCCGTACAGGCCAAACCATCTGCGCTCCAGGAGCCTCTGCACGAAACCTCGCCCACTGGAAATGAGAAAGCGAATCAGCAATTACATTCAATAACCCAGGCACATGACGCGCATGCAACTCAAAACAAAATGACAAAGTAGTCTTACAACCGGGATCAAAGAAGCCAAAAAATTATTCACCATATACACAACTGCCTTGTTGGTAAAGAAAATGACCTTCATGTCCCTTAAAACATGCCCCCATAACAATAAAGCAACCACCAACGGGAACAATTCCAAAAGGCTAAATTCCTAATAAGTGAGTGTATCTGGAATTCTAAGGCCCCATCCGGCTTGCAACTGCACGATCAGGCAATCTGGGAAAAGAATACGACATCCTGGGTAGGCTGAACTTCACCAGAACTCCCAGCCCCCCTACAACCATGGACCTGGTGTCCTGTCCCTTGCGGCCATATTCAGCCTGTGAAGAACCCCTCGCCCCGACCAACAGGAGAGCCTCCACAGATGTACCTAGGACTAAGGCCTAACAGGTGTGCCATAACACACCCTTTCCTGGCCACTGTTAGGGGAGCCCCTACCGTCACTACGCTGTCTGCTCTGTCGATGGCTCCTGGAGTGATTGAGCGATTCCCCAATGCCAGTCCTGCTATAGACAGAAGAACCTAGGGACCTGGCATCTCTATCCTGAGTGCGGCAGTCCTGCCCACCCATTGAAGGTCACACACAGGGTGTCTCACAATATCCCTATTCATCAGGGACACACTGCTGTGGCCTATGGTGATGTTGTTGCCCGTCACCTGAGTCTCCTGCTGGGTGCTTTGCACCGCTACCTGGAGCCGCCGCTATCTGGAGACTCCTCATCCCCAACCCTCCAGAACTCAATCATTGCGGCGGCCTAGTTCAGCGTGTCTTTGAGGCCACAGGTGCAGCTGCTCCCTCCATTGAAGTTCCCAAGTGTTTCTCAAGCAAGGCAACCCCACACTCTCTGACAGCTGCTTTGACACCCTCCAATATCGCCTCCATATCACGATCTGCAACCATGGAATCCATCTGAAAGTCAAAACAGAAAATCCACACCAGCCTGTTAGAAACAAGTAAATGACAATTTCCAATTAAAATGGCTTATCAGCCAAAATGTCCACTATATAGGACAATTCACCATGACGCCACCACTTCCGGGTGGCAAAATTCAAAGCGTTCTAGTGCTAGTGCGGGCTAGCTAGTAATACTCACCGTTAGGTCCATGCTCAGAGGTCAGTCCGCAGCTCTCATTCACCTTGAAGTGTCGGAGCAGCTAGGTCACTGACTTGGAGTGCACGCCATCCATGGTGGCTGCTCCCGGCACCTGAGCCCGAACACTTGCTGGGTTCTAGAACCCCGGCTATTCCAACCCACAGTCGGGGCGATTCTGAGAGGTGGAGGGGTCTGGCACTTACAGAATGAAGAACAGAAGAAGTGCCCTCAGTAGTCGGAGAGCAAGTCAGGAAGGGATGCAGGAGGAGGAGGTCCTGGCAGGGGAGTAGCTCTGCTCCAGAGTCCTGTGTGGGCTCCGCATGCCACAGCCACCATGGATGCACATTTATAAAGATACATGACTAGCTATGACAGGCTTTCCTGTCAAAACAAGATGTTTTCCTGAAGGTCAATTATTTTGATCTTTGTTTCTACAGAAAACAAACACAATTCTTGCAGCACCCTTTTCTACAACCATGATTCCACTGGTCATTTCTTGGAACTGGCTTTGACTACTAGCCCTTGAACAGTGTTTGTAGCTCAGCTCTGATTGTAAGGGTTATTTTTTCGATTTTCCTATTTAAGCTGTGCATGAAGGGTTATCCTTGAGAGCTGCTGAAATCATGAAAATGCTGATGTCTTGAAGCAGTTGGCTTTAAAAATAAAATCAAAACATATTCTGTACAATAATATGAAGAAGAAAAAGAGGGACAAACATCCTTGCAGAGAATGCCAGGTAAGTCAGCTATTTACATCTATGGGACAGTTTTCTCTTCAGGTCAGTGGAAACCGCTCACGTTCTGCCACCCGAAAATATCTTGGTGCCCATTGTTTACAAACATTCTGAAATGCAGTATGCGGTATATCAACACCAAGCCCCGCCTCCTTAAACTCTAACTGACAGAATTCAGATTTCCGGCCTCCTAGCCATAGACATAGAATACCTAGACGCCGCATTGATTGCTGAGCGACGAGGAATGCGGGCGCCATCTTGGACCGGTCGTCGCTCTACTGAAGCTATTGAAGAACCCTTAGAAAGTCCATCTCACAAAAGGTTAGTGAAGGACTTGGGGCACTTATAGTCCTTAATACCCCTAGTCCTTAATACCCCTACCCCTACAGTGTTAATACCCCTACCCCATCCTATCCCAGCACACATAGTCCGTAATACCCCTACCCCAGCACACACAGTGTTAATAACCCTACCCCAGCACACTATGTGTATTAACACTGTTTGTGCTGGGGTAGGGGTAGTAACACTGTGTGCTGGGATAGGCTGGGGTAGGGGTATTAACACTGTAGGGGTAGGGGTATTAATGACAAGGGGTAGGACTAGGGGTAGGGGTATTAAGGACTAGGACTAGGGGTATTAAGGGGTAGGGGTATTAAGGACTATAAGTGCCCCAAGTCTTTCACTTACCTTTTGTGAGATGGACTTTCCAAGGGTTCTTCCATAGCTTCAGTAGAGCGGCGACCGGTTCAAGATGGGTGTAGGGGTGTCAAGATGGCGCCCGCATTCCTCGACGCTCAGCACACAATGCCATAGACGTGCAGCGTCTGTGTTCTATGTCTATGCTCCTAGCTATGTCAAGGCCCATTCCAGCTAGCTTTGCTGTTCTATGGGCATCAAATTACTTACATGCAAATTAGTTTATACAATTCATTCGTCATTTATCTAATTACCAACTATTGGCTTCCTCCTTGTCACTAGATTATTTAACAATAGGGGATACATAATTCAATGGAGAGTACCAGGAGCAGGGTACCCCCAAAGCCCCTCACTGATTGCCATGGGTAAGGTGTTAAAAAAGTGAATTCAACTAATGGCCCCTTCCTGCTCTCCAGGAGTTGGGGGTTTAGTTTAACATGGGGCGGGGTATCCCAGTGCAGGGTCCCCCATTCCCATTTGGTGGGTGAAGGGTTAAATTTTGCTGGGGAAGTCCCTGCGATATGTGGTTAGACATAGAACCACGGTTCATCCAATTGAAACTGAAGGCATCACAGAAAATGATGCAGAATTCTATTTTACAACAGAATTCTATTTTTAAAACACACTTTGTACTGACAGGGTTTTTTACTGCCTGCTCCCATTTATATACTGACTGGAATCCATATTGGACGTGTATGCAGCTGGCTAATATACTGCCCTTCAGGGATCATATACTGTCTGTTTTGCATTCAGTGCTCTGATATGAACTGCTGTGCACCTAGTGTACACTTAGAGGCAGGTTTGGCCTAAGACATTGTGCTGCCTGGGTCCAAGATTGAAATTCTGCCCCCCTCACCAAAACCACGCCCACCAAAACAAGCCCATGTCCATTATATTATGCATCTGCCCCTGCCATTATTACATGAGGAAATCATTTTGCTGAAGAATTGATGTCCCTGATAAGGAAATATTTCCATAGAGCTGCAGAGCACCAAACCTAGATTACCCACCCTAAAATAGTTTTTACCTAAAAAAAAAAAAAAAAACATGCCTCTGGCCTGAACATAACCATCTCTGTCCATGTAGTAAGTTAGAAAACAAAATGGTTGACTTGATTGTAGCCCATGGAACAGCGCAGCTAAGGGGAGTGGGCCTTGACAGAGCTAGGAGGCAGGCATATGTAGAGGTGGGGTTTAGTGGTCAGGTGGTTATGGGGGCATGGCTTCAGTTATTAATATTTTAATTTTAGATTAGGGGCCATTTTAATTAGCCATACTTACCTGTTGTTGTCCCACCCTCTCTCCCTTTAATTTTGGGTCATGGTGCTCTTCGTTTATCTCGTTGGGTCACGGTGGCGGTGAATGGTTAAGATATTGGGGTATAGGTAGTTTTTGGTAGCTGTGATGTTTGGTAACAATACTCACATGGTTTAATTTGTTAATTGGTAGGTTGGAGCCCGTAGGTGGTCTCAATGTGGTGGTATAGGGGTGTCTCGGTATGCCTCTACCATGTTAAACCGGTGGGTGTAGGGGTGTCTTGGTATGCCACTACAATGTTAAATCACTTGGTGTATAAGGCCTGTTGTGGCCATGTTTGGATAATTCATATCTGGTTATATGGATTATTATTAGCTTATGTTATGGGTCATTGCCGATGGGTATAGTAGTTACAGTTGGGGTGAATTATGTGTCTATGTAAAAATTGGGAATGTTTGGCAATGACCCATTTTGTTATTTATATATTTAATTATATTTATAATTTATCAAAGCCGTGACAATTTTATCCACTTTAAATTGGTGTCCGTGTCTTTTTTGGGTGGGGTCCAAGGTTATGTTTTAGGACATATGCACAAAAGGACAACTATGCGCATGTCAAGTGTCGATTCTTATATTTCAGCAGAACACATTAAAAAAAGCTCAACTTTTTTTTCTTAAATCTCTTTTACATGCCCTAAATGTGTCATCCTAAGCATGTTGAGGCAACACTTTACATCCACTGTTTATATATGCAAACTTGCGGTAAGCGTTATAAAATATATCATCTAAAGCAGATAATTGCTTTGAGATCAGACTCATTAGTTTTCTTTTTCACACACACACACTGCGATCTCTTATTTCTCGTTTTTCTGTCATCACTGCATTTATAATACGTAACATCCTTGGAGAATTGGAAAAGCATGGACTGAATATTTATAAAACGCAAAAAGTGTAGCTCACTACTTTAAAAATAAATAAAAATATCATTAAAATTAGACATAGAGGCCTTGATTTAACAAGCTTTCCAAATACTGCAATACTGTATATCTCCCAAGTGGACCTATTTAGGAGGGACAGTCCCTATTTTTGGTCCATATCTTTCTGACCTTCTTTTCTATCGTAATGTCCATCTTTTGTAGGCGCTCCATATTGTGCTACCTACTACCTGTTGTAGTGGTTATGGTGCCAGGTTATTTGCCCTCCCAAAGTTAGTAGCCAAACAATTTAAGAACTGTTTGAAAACTTATCAGGTGCCTGTCAGTCTGTCACCACCTCCCTGGAGTCGGAAGCTTCTTGAAGAAGCTCCCATTAGCTCCACTGACTTTAGATCAGAGCATGAGTTTTCTCTGCAGAAGAAGTGACTGGCGCCTGGTAGACCCCTGGTAAATTATCAAACTGTCCCTAAATGTTTGATCACTTACACTGGGAATGCACCGGGGCAATATTAGCACCATAACCACTGCAGCTGGCTTAACTAGTGTTTGGTGTGTTAATTTTGCTTATGCTGTTCAGGAGTGCCCTCTTGTGTAAAATTGCTTCATAGCAGCTTGACACTATGCTGTCAGTGTGGTATCAGTTCATATGTTGCAGAATATGCAGTTTTTATTAACCGCCGTCTACAAATTAATAAAACATTTTTTTGTTTTCTTTTAATACATTTCTATTTAATTTCCTCCTTACCTGTTCGAATATGGACAGCAATCATAGGCTGTAAGGATTTTATATTTTTAGCTGCTTCCCTGCATCTGTTAAATATCAGGGTCGTCGCTAGGTAGAAACATCTGGGGGTTGAATCCAAAGTAGAAACTTGATGGTCCCTCACACCAAGAAAGAGGTGAGGATAAATCATGACCTATGTGGAACAAGGGTGAATACGCCCGCTAACACAGATAGCGATATATCTTAAGAAGAGAGTCCATGGTTTGTGAACTTCGTAAATATACATTTTATTAAAGTTGGACATAGCAGCATAAATCCAAAAAGTTTTTCACAGTATAATCACCCAACGTGTTTCGTGCCACATGTCACTTACTCTTTGGCAGGTTAAGATTAAGTGCCATGCGGCAAGCAACGCCGCAGAAACAGTTATTGACAGATTATCCGCTGCAGACAGAAACAGGACAAACTGGAAAAGTGCCATTCTCCTGGACTCAGAACGGAGAAGTGATCGTAAAACTCAGATTTAGGCTGAATTTGAGTTAGACGGGACTAATGCTAATCACAGATATTTATTAGTATTGTTATTATTAATCAATAATTTAACTTCTCTCAAGAGACTTGTCTGGGAATATTCCCATATGATGAGTCTTGCTTACAAGAGTGCGCTACTAAAATTGCATTTTGGCTATTTTGGCCTGAAATGTTAAATTCACTTTAAATTCCCACTTTAGTAAAGAACCCTGACACCAACACTGCTCGTCTGTCTCCTTCAGTACTTGCAGTCAGTGTCTGGATGAATCCTGCTTGGAAGTATAGATGATTTTACTGCTCTTCCTCAGCTTCCCACCCTCTGTTGGTTAGTTGTCCCTTGATCTGTGAATTAAATAAACATTTAGTGGCTGTTTAACCATCAATCATACTTTTCTTCTTGATTGGACAAAATAAGATATAGTCCACATGATTGGGCAAACTTCTTCTCCATCATGGCAAACTAAGCAGCTTATCTGTCCCCACCCAAAAATAAAAAGGAAAAAATTAACAGACTTTTCCATTCCCCTTTTCACTCCAAATGACAAGGCAAAAGGAGGATGTTCAGGCTTGTTTCCTTGAAATTTTGGCATGTACTCATAAACAGGAATTTGGGCCAATCACCCTAACTCAGTCAAATTGCGGTTCTGCCCAAAACAAATTTACATGTCATGTGTGTTGGTGGGGTAGAGTGTGTCTGCTTGTGTAGAAAAGGGAGGACAATTGGAGAAACGTGAGAGAGAGAAAAATAATAATAATATATATATATACATATCTCATTGGCCAATATGGCCTGCAGCTTGGCCAGGTTCTCTCTCATATTGAAATATTGGTCCCTGTGAGGCATCTCCAATGCCACTTGCCTGTCCCTCCTGCGCATCTCGGCCTGATCCTGCTCTTCTCACTGTACCTTTACTCAACTTATCCTTTATTCCTTCCTATTTCCACCTCACCCAGAGATCTCCTCTTCCCAAACTCCTTTACACAAACAGGCACACAAACACTCACACTGAAAAACAAATAGGATAAAAATGTGCATGTATAAAAATATAGTTGTGGCATAAAGTTCTGTTGGAATGTAATGTAAAAGGAAATATATGAAGTAATGTGAAATGTTAACGCTACAGTACTCTGTGTGCTGTAATATTTATATATATATATATATATCAGAAAGGGTGAAATTGTGGTAAAATGAACGCATGGCAAAAGAGCCTTGGTCCTTAAGTGAGCAAACTAAACTGAAGTTATCACTAGATACAGGTTAAACATCTAACTTAAGATTATAAGTTTAAATCACGGAGGTCTGGTTATAACAAGTCTTACGGAACCAAAAATTAAAATAAGGTTTCACAACAAACTTTAAAAACAATGTAGAACAAGTGTTTAAGATTTTTGATCATCAGTTTATTAAAGATTGGATAACCCTATATTCCACTACACAATCATTTTAGCTTTCAATGAAGTTCACTGGACCAACATTTATATTACAACCCCCAGGTGCCAAAATGCACCATATTATTGTATTATGAACCATTTCTATGCGGTTTTATTGTCTACAAAACCAAAATTAAGTCACAACAGCGATTCAAGGTTACAATTTCGCATAATAAATCACCCAAACTAGCTGTATACATGGATACACAGGACAGGTGTTGGTTTCAATTACATTCTTTTCCAGGTATTCCTTTACCAATTATGGGCAACATGTCCAGAAAAACACTTTTGTGTCTCTAGTCCCTGTACACTCAAAAATGTATGAAACATTTAGCACTGTTGCTTGTGGGATTTAGCAACATCTGGACGGAGGGCCAGGCTGGTCCCAATGGGAAAGAAGGTTTGTTAACTTAAGGCATCATACGAAGGGCACCATCAAGTCGAATAACTTCACCATTAAGCAGAGGGTTCTCAACAATGGCCTGTACCAGATGGGCATACTCTGCTGGGTCCCCTAACCTGCTGGGAAAAGGTACTTGCTTCGCCAAGAATGACCTCACTTTCTCAGGAAGTCCAGCAAGAAGAGGTGTTGCAAATAAACCTGAAAAAAAAAAAAAAAGGACAGAGTTCTAAGGCAATTGCAGGAGGGGATGGAAAGCGAAATATGCAGGTACCCAATTTTGGCCTAGTTGCATCTCAAAAACAAATATTCAATGGCTTAGGTGCTGGAACAGTTTTAGTTGTTTTATTATTTATTTATTCTTGGGGTGGGGAACAGTACCAGTACCAGTGAAGACTTACTCTGACCAAAAACAGGGTTTTTGTTTTGTTTGAGGAATCCTTTAAAATGTTGTCAGGGAGGAACTCGAATTAAAAAAAAATAAAAAAATAAAAATTTGCCATTCCCCTGATCATTATTTTATTTATTTCTTTTTTCGTTATTTATTAATGAAAAGATTTAAAAAAAAAAAAAAAAGTCAAATACTGCTATAGCGTTATGTTATTTAATTCCAAAACAACTACAGAATCATGTCTTCCTGACAGTCGCTAGAGGCGCATCTGTGACGCTGGTTGCGAAATTCGCATTCAGCGTGCAGAACGTCCACAGAAAAGCATTGAGAAAGCGCTCGCGCGAGGGAGCCCGGCACTGGATTAAGGTAAGCTGCTGAAGGGGTTTCAACCCCTTCAGCGCCAAGGGAGGAGGACCCTGAGGGTGGGGGCACCCTTAAGGCACTATAGTGTCAGGAAAACGGGTTTGTTTTCCTGACACTATAGTGATCCTTTAATAATTAACCACATTTTTATTAACTATATATTTATATCACTACAAATCATTATATAGTGAATAAAGCCCATATGAATATGTAGCTATTTACTTATCTATACATAGTACAGTAAATAGCAGAAGGCATCCCAGTAGATGTAGAGATGTCAGTAGCGCACAAACATAAATAGCTACTTCTCTAACCTTTTGGGGAAGAAAATGGTGTTTACAAGAACTATTAGTATTAAAAAAGTAAACTCAAGACATATGGATTAGAGGAACTTTAACAAGATGCATGCACACAGATACCATGCTAAACAGTTTAGCTTGGTTAAACCTTGATTATCATTGCATAAGCCAATCTATAGCATGGTACAACCGCACAGAAATCCTAAAGCTGTAGAGTTCTAATCACACATGTCTATTCGCATAAAAAATGCCAGACTTTAACAAAATGATGGTGGATTACCTGGGGCAATGGTCATTACTCTGATCCCAATAGGAGCCAGATCACGTGCAATAGGGAGCGTCATCCCTACAATCCCTCCTTTGGAGGCTGAATATGCCGCCTGTCCCACCTGTCAGGGGATGTGAAAACCAAGTTTACAGGTTACCAAGATGAAGGCAAACAGATCTATATATGCAGCAGTGAAACAAAACATAACAGGGGTTTAAGAGGAGTTTATCCCCCAGCTGCAGTTCCACATGCATTATCAGACATAAGTAGGACAAAAACGCATATAGCGAAGAAGTAAAAAATTTTCCTTACCAAAGTCTAAGCTAGATGGGTTGGCTTATAGCAGCAATTTTTACAAACGCCTGACGTTATAAGTCATTCAAAAAGCAGTGTGGGATGCTCTTTGCAATGATAGTGCTTAGACTGAATCTTCAATTCAATTTTTTCACCACACAATACACAGTGCATGTCATTAAGCCCTTATAGTAAAACAATGACAACCCATACAAACACTGTGCTCTCTGCCTCATTTTCATATCATTTAGAATAACAGGTCTATCAAATGGAATGTATAGTTAGTCTACTATTACACAGTAATCTAGGATGAAGAAGAAAAAAGACTTAAGTCCATCAAGTTCAACACGGTTTCTTTCTGGTGCCAAAAACAGAATAGTTTGAGGAGAAACATGAAGTCTAACCTGTCCGTCAAAGGCAGCAACACTGGCCGTGTTAACGATCACCCCTCTGTGCCCATCCTCATTGGGTTCATTCTTTGCCATTTCACCAGCAGCCAGGCGGATAGCATTAAAAGTCCCGCAGATGTTCACCTATGGAGACAAACATATATTGAATTTTTCTGAACAATGTTTTTACAGTCAATACTGCTAGTACTATTAATGCACTGAAGTAATAAAGACCAAGGTCTCATCTATTAAATAGTGAATTTGTAGCACTGTGTCCCAGATTTTTTGCTTACTCTAGTAAATAAGCCATTTTGGCTTGATTTGTAAAGGCAAGTCCAGACCATTGTGCTGCATGAATGCAAGGATAAACTCAACAAAAATGCACTTCTCCCCCCTACCCTCAGGGTCCCACTCTCGCCGGGCTGAAGGGAGAGGAAGGAGCAAGAGCCGCTCGCGCATTCAATTAATGCTTTCCTATGGACGTCAGCGTCTTCTCACTGTGATTTTCACAGTGAGAAGCGCGGAACCTCCTCTAGCGGCTGTCAATGAGACAGCCACTAGAGGCTGGATTAACCCTATTGTAAACATAGCAGTTTCTCTGAAACTGATATGTTTACAGCTGCAGGGTTAACTCTAGATGGACCAGGCACCCAGACCACTTAATTGAGCTGAAGTGGTCTGGGTGCCTACAGCGGTCCTTTATCTCCAAATAACCAGCCTTCAAAGCCCATGACATAAATGTAATATGCCCTCTATTGGAAATTCATGACATTACCTGAACACTAGCTAGCACAATATATAGTTTAAATATTATTAGATGCACATACACCATTTAAATTTGCTTGACAAACACGAACAATAAAAATGTTTAAATTTATCAAATAACGCAATAACAATTTCCATTTCAAAATGTAAACTCACATTTACAACTCTGTGGAAATCCTCCAAACTGTGGGGAAGCTGTTTGTTTGCATTGTATGTCTTAAATGCAACAGCAATCCCAGCGCAGTTAACCAAAATATCAACACGTCCAAACTTTGATTGCGCCAACTGCAATGCGTTCTTCACATCAGCCTCAGAGGTCACCTAGGTTTAATCATAAAAAATGGACTCTGTGTATATAAATGTGAATCTTAATCCCAAAGTATTTATACAAAATGAAACTCTTAAGAGTAGATGTTCAACGGTATCCTCTTTCATGTACCAGTATTGGAGATAGGCAAAAACAACCATCACAAGTGAAATGCAAATGAAGGCCGGTGGGAAAAGCATCTTTTTTAGCAATGTGCAATAAATAGATAAGGAATCTCAACACTCATGGATAAGATCATCTCAGAAGGTTTAAACTATTGATGGACTTCCATAGACACCCCCTCCATTTGTACCCTAGCACATGTGTGGATGTAAGATTAAAAGATGCATTGCGCCAATGTATTGAAATAATTTAGAGTTTGCATTAGCGGCTTATGGAAGTGGTGTACCTAATCATTCCCCATGCTATTAGTTGGCTACTTACAAATAAAGCAACATTCTGACACAAATTAAATACACAACAGCACGTGTTTGTATATCAGCATTATTTTGGTTAAAAGCATGTGAGGTATCTAAGTATACGCACGTCAGTTGGAGCAAAGGCACACTTATCCCCCAAAGACTGAGCCACACTGCTTCCTTCAGACTTGGGCAAATCTACGATGACAGCGCTGGCTCCCTGGCGCACCAACCGCTCTACAGTGGCACGACCAAGACCAGAGGCTCCTCCAGTGACTATGCCAACCAGGCCCTGTTAAAGGTACATATATAATAAAAAATAAAACAAACAGACTTAGTCAAGTAGACATTTTCACAATAATTGCAAGGTTTAAAGTTTACACATTATTTCTGGCCAAAAGTTATTACAGATTTCTACATTGCAAAAATCACTTTAGGCAAACTTTGCCTTTATATTTATTGTGGCAGTTCAGTAAGCATGTCTGTCAAGGACATTATTATTATTGCCATTTATATAGCGCCAACAGATTCCGTAGCGCTTTACAATATTATGAGAGGGGGGAATTTAACTATAAATAGGACAATTACAAGAAAACTTACAGGAACGATAGGTTAAAGAGGACCCTGCTCAAAAGAGCTTACATTCTCTAGGACATGCACAGTTATTTCAGTAAATATCGGAGCATCGTTACACTGAAGAATCATATCATATGCTCTGGCAAACAGAAATGGTTAAACCCCAATGTCACATTATACTTCAAGCACTTACATTTATTGCAAGGAATCCAAAATAGACAGCATAGCACAAATGCAAAAATCAACACATTTTACAAACTCGCACAGGTAGGTAGGTACAACTAACACCACACAATAAAATAAGAGTCATTAAGTGTAGGGATCAGAAATGTCAGTTTATGGAAAATAAAAGAATGCATAGGAATAACAAATTGGGGTTTTGGTTTTACTACACAATGGGGGCTGTGTATAAAGAGTAATTTTGGGGCAAATCTCATAAACTAGAGCCACCCTGTTTTTAGAACTTTGCCCAATAGACTTATTATTACACAATCCCCTGTATGTATTAAGAGGATATGATAGTGCTATATGGACCTAATAAAATATAATAGGTTGCAATCTCAGTATATGTGAGCTAGTCCATGTAGTCTGCTTGCTAGGGACTATGACATGCTGTAATTAATGTGCTTTATAAAAATGACTGTGGACACAGAAAACACCCCTTTAGCAAGCCATAGCTCTCCCAGTGTACATATTACAGCCGTAAAGTGAGAATGTGTTAATGTAACCTTTTTGCTGTAACTAACTCACCTTCAAGCTCCTCAAGTTCGCCATTTTTGATCCGGGAACCTGCTGAGACAACCAGCCAATCACAGAAGAGCAAGCGAGGCAAAACCAGCCAATAGACGAGGACATAGACTGTCCAATCAGATTTAAGCAGTCGACTAGCTGCTCGGCCAATAACCGCCAAAATAACAGTCCTGATGTAGATCCTGTCAGAAGTGCAGTGCAGCCATGTTTGAAGAAAATACTGTTTACCATAGATTAGCTTCCTTAGAGCATTAAACTAATATTAATAAATAGCACTGAGAGGGGTGACTGCTTGCTCCAAAAAAATAAAAAAATGGCAGTGTGTAGCTGTCAATCTATTGTAGACTAAATGACTTAGCATGATCAGAGTTGTAGTCCATTGCATGCTGAATTAATTGCTTAGGGGAGCAATAATTAGATATAATTAATAGTTTAATTAATTAGCTTAATTAGAGAACGGTGTTGGTGAGGAATTATAGTAGGATATTCATCCTCCTCAAGGCTTAAATTTATTACAACAAAGAATAATTGTGCATATATCTAATTCTACTATGAACTATTCATCTAGTTTCACAAGTTACTATTTTTCTACACGGGTATAAAGCAAATGAAGACAATATAAAATTTAAATGGCTGACTAACACAAATGATAAGCGCAGGGGCAAAGTATCCTATAAATCAATTCACTCTATGAGTTGGCACTGAGATAATATCTTGGGCTTTTGTTTTTTGTACTAACACTTAAAATTTGGATAAAGGCATTTCACAATACTATAGATAGAATAGAGAACTTGTAAAATAATATATAGAATAATTTGCACTATGAATATAAGATATTGTTGATTTATAAAGAATTGGCACATAATTTTGGAAATCGATGACTGATATATTCACTATAGGGACCATATGAGAACAGATACAATTATATATGAATATAAACTTAAAATATCCCCCTCTGAAGAGAAGAGAGCTCTTAGAGGATCGTAACATATAAATCAATCTATCTTATAAGATACCCCTGGGTTAATATTTTGATATTATTTGTTGTATTAACACTTATTATACACTAAAACAGGGGTAGGCAACCTACGGCACTAGTGCCATGCATGGCACTCAAGGTGTCTTTACACGGCACTCAAGGCTGCTAGAGCCAAACAAGCTCTGGCCTATCAGAAGTCCCAGTAAAACTTCAGATATCTGCTAATACGAAGAGGTGGTGAAGGACAATCCTCAGTTTATGCACTGCAGCACATAGTTATAGTTAAGTTATCTCAGATCACTTCCTCCCAGCACTTGTGAATGGGAATCCACATTGTAGTATGGCAGCCTGCAGCTGTTGCAGCACCTGCCTTGACCTGTACCTGACCAGCCTGGTCCACACTGGAACCCAGCGAAGCCACCCACACTGCTAGATATACACAGAAATGCAGAATAACCCTCCCCTCATACAAATAATACGAACAGCCCACAAACAAACATACACACAATACGCACAAACGTAACCCGCTAACAATCCACAAACATGCACACAACCCCACATGCAGCCTCTCACATGCAATACCCCAAACAGCCCCTCACATACGCACACTACCAAACACACAATGTGACATTTCCATTCACACAATTCCACAAGCAGCCCTCATACACAGCCCACATTCATAGGTATCATACACAATACCATAAACTACTACTGAACATATACAATATAATAGCTCATATACGCACAAATACAACAATACAAAAGCAATTACAGTAAAAATAACACAAGCAGAAGACTGCAACATACACACCTCAATTTAAAAAAATAGGACCGACACGGTACGGGACATCACAATCTTATATCGGCACAGTGCTGCTAAAAGGTTGCCTACCCCTGCACTAAAATATTGGTTGAAGGTATTTTACTATTTCACAGGTAGACTGGATAATTTATAAAACACTACACAAAATTTGCACTATGAGCATAAGACAAGGTATATTTGACCTATAAAGAATGACACATATTTCTTGAAATGGATAATAGGTGTATATACCATTTGGAGGATATATGCATAGACAAAGGGATATAAGGAGATGTATTCATATCAGACCTCTCCTCTCATATAGATCTGGTCCTGGTTGATACTTCCTCCAATAGTGTATATTTGTTTTTTTTTGTAGAGAAGAGAGGCGATAGAGGAGACAATGACGTAGAAAGAGATGACAGAGAGAAACAGATAGGGGGAAGATTGCTAAAGTATAAACACTTTGTAAATCTAGTCAATCCTTTTCTATGAAATGTATATGTATTTAGAAATTATATACATACAAACTATTGAGATCTCCCCTCCCACGCCATATGGGGGCATCCCAAGAGGGAAGTCTTCCTTGTTAGAGGCCGCTAGACCGTTTCTTTTTCCTTACTATGCATTGTAAAAAAATGTGGGTCAATGGAATAGCCAGTATCTCATGGAGATATGGAGAATTGGCTTTTTACGTTAAATGTTACTTGTTCGTTATCGATGGTAAAATAAAAACACTGATTTCGATCAATACATATAGTGGTACAGTTCAGAAGGAGGGGAGAGAGATAAGGGGGGCAAATGAGAGATGGTTAAAGTTTGATCTCTGAACATTGAGGGATTAAACTCCCCCAACAAAAGATCACTTCTTACCAATTTATTATGGAAAGAGAAAACAGATATATGCATGATCCAAGAGACGCATTGGTTAAAATAAGATCTGGATAGAATTACATTTCAGGGATATACAGTCTTAACGAATGCCTCAAGAACAGATGGGAAAAAAAGAGGAGTCTCTATCCTAGCCGCTAATACACTAGCAGTTGAAATATTATATCAAGAGAATGACGTAGATGCAAAATATAATCTCCTTCTATGTAGTATAAACCAAACAATAGTAACGTTAATAAATGTATACACTGCGGCGGGAGAACAGATAAGTACCTTAAATGAAATAATCGAGATGATTGACAGAGTTAGAAAAGGACCAGTTATCTGGGAGGGAGATTTTAACATGGTGATGGAACCCAGCCTAGATAAAATGTTACCAAGGGGCTCTGAACTATCATGAGAGGTAGTCAAACAGGCACAAAGCCTCAGTAGATTCGTTAGAAGAAATGGTCTCCACGATGTATGGCGCACTTTCCATCCAGATAAAAGAGATTTAAAAAAAAAAAAAAAATTTAAGACGGTACCAGCCTTATATAGTTTGCTGCAGTTCCTGTATCTCGGGCATTGGTACATTAGTCATCATTAAAGTTTTTTTCCTTTTTATTTTGTATGCTCCAATAACCTAATTGTACTCTATAAAACATTCATTTTACAGCTAACAAGACAAAGAGAAAAAAGAAAAGTACACTACATACACAAAAATTGTGACATATACTCCCTCGTCGCCCTCCATAATATTTCTACCTTTAATATATGAGTTAGCTTTAGTTTATATTGTTCCTATTCTTTTATTCCTCCCTTTGTCTCCTAAGTTAGTCTGCCAAAGCTAACTTATTTAGCCACTTATCTATATCAAGTCTTTTTTTTTTCTTCAGGTTTCTATTTAAGCCTCCTTCCATCTTGAGTTGCAAAATTAGTTGTTTTTTAACAATTTCGGTAGTCCCAGTTCGGTAGTCTTTTAGTTCTCCACCTTCTAGTTATTGAAATCTTTGCTGCTATTAGCGCATGAGTGAAGAAAAACTGCAAATCCAAGTTGTATTGATTAAGGTACAGATGCAATAAGATCATTTCGGGACAGAAGGGGAATTTAATTCCGGTTATCACTTCAGATTTTTATGATTACTACCATTTAGTTTAGGGCTCCTATCTAGGTCCACATCTAAAACACAATTGAAGTCTCCCATAATAATAACTCGGCCCATTTTAACGCGCTCGACTTTGTTAAGCACTTTCTTAATAAATGTGACTTGTGACAGATTTGGTGCATATATATTAACCAGCGTATACTTTTGGTTGTTGATTTCCCCCACCAAAATTATATATCGGCCTTCTATATCCAACTCCTGATGGATGATTTTTAGGGAAATACTCTTTTTTTTTTTTTTTTTTTTATGACTCATGGAGGCACTAATTATAGTTGGAAACAATTTAGATTTAAGATTATTTTTTTCTTGTAATTTCCAGTGTGTTTCTTGGAGAGCAGCTATCTGAATTTGTTCCTTTTTCAAAAATTCGAGGATTGTATATCTTTTAAATTTGCAAATTAATCCCCTGTGCATTGATCGTTGCTAATCTCATATTACCGTATTTTCCGGCGTGTAAGACGACTGGGCGTATAAGACGACCCCCAACTTTTCCAGTTAAAATATAGAGTTTGGGATATACTCGCCGTATAACACTACCCCTCTTCCAATGCACACCAAAAAAAATTAGCCATGATGTACAGTGAGCAGACAGAGCTACACAGCAAGACATTAAATAATGATAATCTGAAATAGAATTTAAAGCCCAGGTATGTGCCAGGCTGTTTGGGCATATAATCCATGCCTGCTGGTCTAGCACACAGGAGGCTAATTGCGATATATTCTTTTTACTCCCCCCCCTCCATTCTTTTTACTCCCCCCCTCCATTATTTTTACTCCCTCCCTCCATTCTTTTTAATCCCCCCTCCATTCTTTTTACCCCCCCATTCTTTTTAATCCCCCCATTCTTTTTAATCCCCCTCCATTCTTTTTATTCTCCCCCCTCCGTTCTTTTTACTCCCCCCCCAATCCTCCCTACGTTCTTCTCACCTCCCCTTCCCTGTGCAGAGTGGGTGGCCGAGCTCCTCTTCGTCCTGTCAGTCCGGCCGGGTACCCCGCGGTACAGGAGATTCAGTTACCTGTTCCCGGCCGGACTAAAAGGAAGTGAGCACTCAGTGTGCATTTGTGTCCTTAAGGGGTTAAAGGACCACTATAGTGCCAGGTAAACATACTAGTTTTCCTTGCACTATAGTGCCCTGAGGGTTCCCCCACCCTCAGGGTCCCCCTCCCGCCGGGCTCTAGGGGGAGGAAGGGGTTAAACTTACCTCTTTCTCCAGTGCCGGGCGGGGGCTCTCCTCTCCGCCTCCTCTCCTCCACTTTGGCTGAATGCGCATGCGCGGCAAGAGCTGCGCGCGCATTCAGCCAGTCTCATAGGAAAGCATTATCAATGCTTTCCTATGGACGCTGGCGTCTTCTCACTGTGATTTTCACAGTGAGAAGCACGCAAGCTCCTCTAGCGGCTGTCAAGAGACAGCCACTAGAGGCTGGATTAACCCTAACATAAACATAGCAGTTTCTCTAAAGCTGCTATGTTTATAGAAAAAAGGGTTAACCCTAGCTGGACCTGGCACCTAGACCACTTCATTAAGCTGAAGTGGTCTGGGTGCCTATAGTGGTCCTTTAAATTTAACCTACAACAATCAAAGGTTGACCTTCGATTAACCCGCAAAAATTAGAACAATGGATGCAAGACGAGAGCATAATTATAAACAATAGAGAGAAGTATGGTTTGAGTTGTTTGTTTTTTTTCTCTCTCTGGGGTTGATGTTATATGGTTGTGTTTTTTTGATAGAGAGAACACACCAAAGAAGATTAAATATAAAACACTGTATAAGACACATATTTAAGAAAGATTGGATCTGCATTAATAAGTTAATATTTTTATAAGTATAACAGAGAAGAGAAGATTTATTATTAAAATTACACCGTACAGTTAATTATTGATCTACTATATGAATATATGCACTAATAAGTATAACAGAAAATGGAAAAAGATGTATTATTAAAATAACACCCTATAGTTAATTATTGATCTACTATATGAATATATGCACTAACACTTCTAAGTATAAAGAGAGATGGATATTTGCTCAATTTAAACTTAAAGACACAGAAGTATATTACTATATAAGCACTAAGTTAATTAATAATATTGGTCATAAGAAGTAAAAAGTAAACTAGGGGAAAAAGGAGGAAGATTAAGTAGTAGGGTGATGGCAGAAAAAATAAATATTGAAAATAAAGGAAAGAAATTCAACTATGATTAAACACTTAGGAATAAATGGAGGTGTATAAAAGTTTTTTTTTTTCTCAGATAACAGATTTTGCGCACATTGGTTGAGGGTACATAATTCTTACTCTCGAATAGACCTGGTCCTCTATGAATCTATATTATTACAGAAGATAAATAAGACTGGCTTTTTTTTAAATAACCTGGTCAGATCATAATGCTATCTATTGGGATTTAAAGATTCAAGGAGAGACAAGGCCCTGTACATCCTGGAGACTTAATAAGACCCTTTTGGAGTCAGATGATAATTGTAAATCTATGGAAGAAATAACCAAACTCTTTTTTGATGAAAACATGACCCCAGATATTTTTCTTGAAAAAATATGGTGTACTTATAAATGTGTGGCATGGGGCCATCTTATTCAAATGGGTACCAGAGCAAAACGAGATAAAGGTTCTACCATAGCAGAAATGTACATAGCCCTTTCAGTAGAAAATGAGAAAAATAAGGAAAATCCTTATGAAGAAACAGCTTTTCGAATTGGTAACATTAGGGAAGAAATAAATCAAAGAGTTTTAGATAATGTTAAGGATGCCTTAACAAAGCTTATTCAGACCTAATTTCTTAAAGGAAACAAAGCAGATAAAATCCTGACGGCTAATTTAAAAAAGCATAATGCTACTCAAAGAATTTATAAAATGTCCAATAAAGGGAAAACCATATATTCTCCTTCAGAAATTGGGGAGGCATTTGGATCTTATCAGAATATGTACAAGTTATAAGACAAATTCTGAGATCCGAGAATATCTAAAGAAATGCGGCCTATCTACCCTTACAGAAGATCAAATTAGAAATTGAAATCAACTAATAACAGAAGAAGTGGGATT
This sequence comes from Pelobates cultripes, assembly GCA_933207985.1. Classification (NCBI taxonomy): domain Eukaryota; kingdom Metazoa; phylum Chordata; class Amphibia; order Anura; family Pelobatidae; genus Pelobates; species Pelobates cultripes. The sequence goes on from OW240920.1 coordinate 119,390,800, forward strand.
AGCCATAGATAAAATTAAAAGAAAATAAAGCCCCCGGCCCGGATGGATTTCCCTCTTTCCCCTATGTTATATATTCCTACTTCGGAACCCCTCTCCCAATATATTAGAATGAGTGAAAACATCAAGGGAATACAATTTGATCACGGAGAGACAAAATTAAGCTTATGTGCCAATGATGTCATAATGACATTAACAGTCCATGAAAACTCTATAAAGTGCCTCCTCAAAGAATTAGAAATATATGGGAAAATGTCAAATAATAAGCTCAACACATCTAAATCAATTATGAGTTGGAACCTAAAGAAGGCTATTAAGTATATACTTCAGAGAAAATATACTTTTAAATGGGAAACAGATAGTACTGAGTATCTAGGCATAATCCTTACTTCTCAGGCAAAAAAAATAATTAAGGCCAATTGGTAGACACTGTTAAATCAGTCTACCAGACTGCTCAATGAGTGGAAATCTCTGGAACTCTCATGGCTGGGACGAATTAATGTCATAAAATCTTATGTGCTTTCAATTTGGAATTATCTTTTTGGGGTGATTCCTTCATGTTTATATAGATCGAATCTACTTAAAATTCAAAGAATATTTTCTGATTATATATCCAAGGGGAAAAAAACAAGAATAAAAAGAAAGATATTGGAAAAAAGCATAGATAAAGGTGGACTAGCTATTCCAAATATTAAAAAATATCATGATGCTGCTATCCTTAAACATATCTCTAATTGGTTTAAAACAGAATCTAAATTCATGTTGGCAATATCGGACCTTTCTCTTTTATTATGGATTGATCCCAAAAGACTGGGCATTGTTGGGATCTTAGATAATAAACTTGGGAAACACTTTTTCACTTATCAAATCTTAAAGTTCTGGTCCAGATTTAAGATAGAATATAATCTATCATGGGATAACAGCATCAGAGCCAAGAGCAGTATGAGCCTTTTGGAATATAATATGGAAGAAATTAATTTATCTATATGGAAAATGAATGGTATAGGGGCTTTAATGGATATCTTAAATGGTTCTCATATTAAACCTTTTCATGAATTAGCTCGTGAATTTCATTTACCCCCAAAAGAACTGTTTCTATATCTCAAAATCAAAAGCTATCTGAGAAATTTTATATGTAAAAAAAAAAAAAATGAAATCATAGGTTTGGAGTCTCTATTAAAATACGGAGATAATATTAGAACCTTCATGAAAAGGCCTATTTTTGACGACGAAGATACATCTATAATACACCCAGTTATTTGTATTATAAATAACTGGAAAAGCAACCTTGAAATAGAGATTCAAATACCGGACTGGTATAAAATTATACCAAAAGTCAAGAAATCTATACATTGCCTTATTCTTATAGAATTACAATATAAGATATTAACTAAATGGCATTTGGTCCCAAAGAAAATTAATAAGATGTTCCCCACATATTCTTCTCTTTGCTGGCGCTGCAACCACCAAGAAGGTTCTTATATTCATATCTGGGGGAACTGTCAAAAATTAAAACTTTTTTGGGAACTAACATATAACATATTAGAGAACCTGACGGGTATCCATATGATATTTTCCCCCCAATCTGCTTTATTACACCTTGACTGGCCTAAATTATCAAAAAAGATGGATATATAGTTACTCATATTTTGATAGCTTCAAAAAATGTATTGTAAACCTCTGGAAGGAGAGGGAGCCCCCAACATGGGCAATATTAAAAACACAAATCTCCTTCCAATCAAAAATGGAGAGCCCCCTGCCTATAATTAAATATGGATGGAATATATGGAATAACTTTATCCAAGAAGCTTAGTTATATAGCATCTTAGGATGCTCCCCCCTCATCTCTCTATCTCCCCATCTCTCGCGGGAGTATATGTTAGGGGCTCATGGCATAAATATGGAGCTATATGTAGAATATGTATTATGGAGATTTGAAATGGGAACCCCTTATTGCATTTTTCTACTGTATCTTTACTATTTGAGACCATCGTGCTTTGTTTTGTCTTAATGTAATGAAGTCTGTTAATGTTTTTGATTAATTAAACTTTAAAATAGATTGACCAATATTTGTTTTAGATATCTCTGATACATAAAAATAGTGTCTTTCACACCTAAAAATAGTGCTCTTGGTGCAATTTTTGACTTCAAAAATTAGAAATACACTTCCCTTTTTGGATATGAACCCGAAGATTTCCTCACAATAATCTTCGTAATACAATATATATATATATATATATATATATTTGTGTAAGGGGCAAAATAGCCGTATATGGAGTAAGGATCCAGCATAAGCTTACGATAGTGTAAAGGGAGCAAGTCGGTTGTGGTGTGCCGATACCGACGATACGGTAGGCCTGTAAATAAAGAGGGCCCACCAAGGAGTAAGAAAGTAAAGTAAATGGAAAGAAAAGAGAAAGTGTTGAAATGAGGAGTGGGTGGGAGGGTCATTCTGATGCTGACCTCAAGCGATATGAGTCAGGTAAGGGGTGTCCCTTATATAGGGGAGTGAATTAATTTAAGCCCCTCCCACAAATACAGGCAAAACTGCCTTAATACTTGTGTAAGGGGCAAAATAGCCGTATATGGAGTAAGGATCCAGCATAAGCTTAGGATAGTGTAAAGGGAGCAAGTCGGTTGTGGTGTGCCGATACCGACGATACGGTAGGCCTGTAAATAAAGAGGGCAAAAATGAATAATCAAAGATTTAATACAGTCAACAAATATATACAAATTAACCAGACATTTCCTTAAATGCATTACAGTATTTAATTCCTGAAAGGATTTTGAAGGTAGGAATCTAGGACCGAAAGTGGGCACCATTTGTTGTGGGTAGGATAGTATGTTATCTCTACTGTTGGTGCATGTTGACTCATTTCGGAATGTGGTAGAGCCAATAGGTAATGATATATGTGTTTACGTACGTGGGATCGTTGAAGACAATGATCTGTCTGAGTGGTGGTGATGGTAGTGGATTCTCTGGCCTGAGAAAGGCATAAAAGGCAATGTGCATGGCTGGTAATGGCCGACTTGGTAGTATAATTGAATGGTTGTAGATCTAATAGGTCCGATAAGGATGAACAGTTGGATGGCTATTGGTAATCTCTGAGAGGAACGTGGGGGAATGGATTCCTGAAAACCTCTGAGTATATTCTTTTCTGGTATGATAGCATGAAGTTTATGGTAGTTTTGGCCATAGGTTATCATGTGTTGTTGAATGCCTGTAAAATATATAATTAATGGTGTATGAGATAGTATAAGTTTAAGGTGGCAAAAATAAGCAAAACTTAGGAGAAATTTTGTGACACAGGTTGAGCTATGTCGTGTTCCAATGAGATTCTTTAAGCCAGGTGAAAAGCTGTGTTATGCGTTCTACAAGTATGGGACGAAAGTGCTAGGTGGGATAGTGCATGCTATGCTGCATGAGTATGTCTAATCCATGATTTTGTCTCTGGAACGAAAGAGTGGACGTGACTGTATGGGCGGCTGTAGGAAGCGTATGATGAACATGCCTGGAATATAAATGAGACAGTTGTCGGCAGGGATGTATACCCCCGTCTGGTACATGAAAGTGAAATGTGATAAGTGGCCAACCAAGTGAGTTCCCCAGAAACATCATGTACTTATGGATGAGTAGTGGCGTTTGTTGATGATATATGTGCTTAGTTGTCTGAGTAACAACGGATTGATGACCCTCACCATGATTTACCCCATGCCACAGCAGCTGCTACAATGGGGTAGATCTCCCAAAGGGGCTGAAGTGGTGGAAAAATTTCCAAACCTGGATGCCATGGCCAACAGCCCCAAAGCAATTGTTCCCGGTAGATTGCTGCCAAACCCGTGGTATACGCTGCGTCTGACCATCTGGTTGGAGAAGTGTCAGACAATCCTGGAAGGAACATGCTTTTACCATGCCAAGTGGTTAAGAAATCCCCCCCCCCATGTGCAGGTCTGCTGTTGCTGAGGTGTCTAGGCACCTCCTCTGATCGTCATGTTGGAAGTGTGGAAAAAAGGGGAAAGTACTCTGGATGTGAAAGCGTGGTCTTGTGGTATGATTGGCATGGCAAAATTAAGGAACCTGGTAGGGATTGTAATTCCTTGTAGTTGTAAGTACTAAGCAGGAGGTAGTGATTGATTTAGTTGAGAATGTTCCCTATTTGTCTTGTGGTAACTTGCGTGTATGGATGCCGACTCAAGTCATATGCCCAGTAATGTGATGATAGTGTCTGCGCCTTCTGTTTCTTATGGGGTACTGGGACGCCCAAGTGGTCAACCAGACTAAGCTGCCATAAGGCTTCTAGTGAAAAATATGCTTTCTTTGAGCAACAAGAAGTCTTCTAGATAGTGTATGACTGTAATGCCTCTGGATATGTTATCATAACCAGCACAGAGTATCTGTGAATATCGATAGTAGGTTAATCTGTAGCTCGAAAGTTGAGCAGGGAAAGGATTTCCCAATTTATGCCATGTAAGTGCCAGTGTGTAGGGTAGATGGTAGCTGTTTACTGCGTTGATGATATTAGTCTTACTTAACCAAGCTTTAACCCATGCTTGAGTGATAGCTGTAAAGGTAGATCAATGGTGTTGTATAGTAAGAAGGGAGTTGAGACTTGGGGTAGCGGAGGTGTGTGGTGCCAATAAGTCTATGGTTAGTCTTTGTTTAAGGGAAGATTCCTTGTGACAATACCAATGTGTGTGTTTGGTGCCATGCTGTAAATGGTGGAGATTGGAAGGCCACTCTGCAAATCTTGGCTATGAGTGTGTTTTCAGCCAATGGTTTTGTTGTGCTGACTGTAAGTGAGGCCATGCTATATTCCTTGAAGGTGTGTTTATGATACCTGTATGGGAGCCCTTTGAAGCTCCAGAGCTTTAGTAAATCTACTACAAGTCTGGAAGGGTGATGAGTCAGTAGTTTTGAAAATGCATTGGTGTGTACAGATGGTGAGTACGTTATTTGTAAGTTGTATTGGGCCACATGGTTTGTCATGTGCCCTGAACCATTTGAACATATATGCAACAGTCTATATACAGTCTATATGCAATGCAACTACTCATATCAATCGTCTCTGGTAGTTCAGAGGTGCTGGTACCTGGAGCCTGAGAGTGCTCGTCCATTTGTTTGGGACAGAACCCCTTCTGTATGGGTACCTGCACAAATAAACATCTCTACATATTCCAAATACCAACCATCCAAGAGATGGTCAGTTCCCGATTTACCTGGAATCCCTGAATCTGACCATTACAGATACATCATCATACATATATATGCCTTGCTTCCCCAATGTGCTGGGATCATACGTGCAGGGTTAACATCTTGTGTGTCATAAGAATTGATTGTACCAGGTAACCGAGTTTCGGTTGGTGCTGGTTGTACAGTAACGTGAGGCCCAGCCTTGTGAGGGCTGTGGTGACCAACTCGAGATTGCCAGTCTGTCATAAAAATTTTTGGCTCATGAGTTTATGAGTGAGGCTAGCATAGCCTGGGTGTCACCTGAGTTGATGTAGCTGGGCCTTCCCCTGCCTCCGTGTTGTCCGTTGATGTATGGAGGAGTTTGAATAACTCTGCTTTCCTTGCTGTAGCAGGGTAGGGGATTTGTCACCTCCTTAGGTCGGTGGTAATGTGTGGGATCGTCCAGGATCTGATTGCTGCAGGACTAGCAACATCTCCTCTGCTTGAAGGTGTATCAATTCTAGCCGGGGTGCTAGGAAGAGGTGATTCTTCACCATCTTTTGGAGAAATACTTAAATAACAATAAAGATGCAATTATTTGTACCCAGGGTTCTTGTACTGGCTTGCTAGCTAAGCCGTAAGGCGAAACGATTAGGCTTGGTGTTTTTTGGTGACTGGTGAGGCCCTGCTAGTTGCCAAGTGGCTTGAGAGGCTCTATCTATGCTTGGCGCGAGGGGATTTTGTGTGGCCACCGAACATTGTGGCAGGATGTTGGCCTCTCGGTGACAGTAACCAGAAAATAGGAAGGGGAGTGACAGGTGAGGCCCTCTCTATGATACAATGCGAGGCGGCTAGCTCACGAGTGGCCCGAGGGGTGTATGCCTCCGAGTGTGAGGCGGGGTGTTGGCCTCGCGGGACCACTAACCGAAGCATAATGCAGAGAAAAAAGGGGGTAATACCTATTGGGCCCTAGAACCCTAATTGCCAGTACACTATTACTATTCCAGGGAAGGTAAGAGATGGATAACTACGTGAGCAGGTGTATGTACCTGGTAGTATGGTATTGAACCTGACAATCCGTATAGGTTTTTTAGTAGTAACTGTAACCTGAATGGATAAAACCGTATGGCATAAGGAAATATGGCATAGACCAAGCTTATCTTAATACGTACAGTATATGTGAAAAGTAAAGTGCCATGATGTGTAAATATTAAACATCGTAGCCATACTGGTTAAATATGTATCAATCTTAACCCATTAAGTGCCGTATGTACAAGTGAAAATGTGGTCTGTCCCCACCTTGTATGTTGTATGTCCCCTTGCTAGGGGAAAGTCTGTTGCGTGAGCAGCGTGCTGTGAAAAATGTATGTGAACTATATTACCAGTTACGTATATACAGACGCGTCTGCTACTGTGTAATAATATATGTATTTATACCTGATGTTGATATAGTGCTTGCTATGTGAATTGTTGTATGTCTTATTGAATGGTAGGGGTCAGTGAACATGGTGTTGCAAAATGCAAGTGCACTGGAGATCTGCCGAGTGCCCTATAGGTGGCAGTGTAGTTGGATACTGATTGGTATGTGAAATGTTGTTTGTCTGTTGACCTATAGGTGTAAGTGTTTTGGTGTTTGTAAAACCCCATGAAAATTGTCAATGTACTTGACAGACCTGTAGGTGGCAGTGTTGATAGAACCACTGTTGGTCTTGATGTGAAATGTAAATTATTGTGAATTAAACCTGAATTTGAGCCCGTGCTGGAGTTTCATTTATGGTTTATGGTTATGTTTAACCCCGTAAGGACCAAACTTCTGGAATAAAAGGGAATCATGACACGTCACACATGTCTTGTGTCCTTAAGGGGTTAAAACAATCTTATGTGTAATTTATATTGGCTGGTAAATTGTATATGACATGTGAAGACAGTTTTGCTGTTGACCAGTAGGGGTCATAAATGCTGATTGTATGGTAAAAATACCCTTTAACCCCTTAAGGACCAAACTTCTGGAATAAAAGGGAATCATGACATGTCACACATGTCATGTGTCCCTAAGGGGTTAATCCTACCGTTTGACAGATAGGAGTCAGTATAAAAGCGAAAATGCTGTAGTTAGTTTGTTTGCTTATGAAGTGAAATAAAGTCTGAGAAGACTGTAGTATACCGATTGACCGGTAGGGGTCAGCATGTAGGCGAAAATGCCGTGGTTCGTTGGTTTGTACATGAAATGCAATAATGTCTGAGAAGCCTGTAGTACACTGAATGACTGGTAGGTGTAAGTGTGTTGGTAAAAATGCAGTGGTTTATTGTTTTGTACACGAAAAGCAATAATGTCTAAGAAGCCTGTAGTACACCGAATGACTGATAGGGGTCAGTATGTAGGTGAAAAATGCAGTGGTTTGTTGGTTTGTACATAAAATGCAACAATGTCTGAGAAGCCTGTAGTACACAGAATGACTGGTAGGTGTCAGTGTGTAGGTGAAAATGCAGTGGTTTATTGTTTTGTACATGAAAAGCAATAATGTCTAAGAAGCCTGTAGTACACCGAATGACTGATAGGGGTCAGTATGTAGGTGAAAAATGCAGTGGTTTGTTGGTTTGTACATAAAATGCAATAATGTCTGAGAAGCCTGTAGTACACAGAATGACTGGTAGGTGTCAGTGTGTAGGTGAAAATGCAGTGGTTTATTGTTTTGTACATGAAAAGCAATAATGTCTAAGAAGCCTGTAGTACACCGAATGACTGATAGGGGTCAGTGTGTAGGTGAAAAATTAAGTGGTTTGTTGGTTTGTACCTGAAATGCAATAATGTCGGAGAAGCCTGTAGTACACAGAATGACCGGTAGGGGTCAGTGTGTAGGCGCAAATGCAGTGGTTCGTTGATTTGTACATGAAATGCGATAATGTCTAAGAAGCCTGTAGTCCACCGAAAGACCAGTAGGGGTCAGTGTGTAGGTGTAAATGCAGTGGTTTATTGGTTTGTACATGAAAATGCAAACAACGCCTAAGAAGCCTGTAGTACACCGAATGACCAATAGGGGTCAGTGTGTAGGTGAAAAATGCGGTGGTTCGTTGGTTTGTACATGAAATGCAATAATGTCTGAGAAGCCTGTAGTACACCGAATGACCGGTAGGGGTCAGTGTGTAGGCAAAGATGCAGTGGTTCGTTGGTTTGTACATGAAATGCGATAATGTCTAAGAAGTCTGTAGTACACCCAAAGACCAGTAGGGGGTTTAAACGAATGATATGCATGAACATGCAATGGTTTTAGAACAGACTTAGACAAAATGCAGCAGTAAAGTGAGGACCTGACCCTTGCATGGTGCCGTGGGACTGATGCCTGGCGTAATGGGTAGGTCAACTTACGGTTTGTGAGTCAGTTGGACACCATCCACAGCGATAGATTGAAGAAAGAAGGTGGTAGGCCGGAAAAGCCTGTGGCTGGATTCCTGACACAGCTCAGCTTAGAAAACCTCATGGAGTAATCAGGTAAAATGGCGTCTGGATGACCCGGAAGTGGAAATCATTCTGATGCTGACCTCAAGCGATATGAGTCAGGTAAGGGGTGTCCCTTATATAGGGGAGTGAATTAATTTAAGCCCCTCCCACAAATACAGGCAAAACTGCCTTAATACATATATTTATATATATATATATATATATATATATATATATATATATATATATATATATATGGTGATTCCTGTATAGGGAGGAAATGACACAGCATAGTGCAAAACTGTGTACAATAGTTAAATATGTGACAAATGGCCACTCACAATAGTAACAAGTATATGTGCCTTCAGTAATAGTATAGATGCAGCTCAGTCTAGGGATCAGGAAGATTTCTCCCTCCAGGTGATGTGTTGAAATAATAAAGAATCCAGTTAGCAGGCAATACAAATCAACAGTATAAAAATAATTTTTTTCACTCACATGGAAGTTAGCAGGTTTCAGCATACAAAAAAGTTGTCCTACGCGTTTCATCCCGTTAAGGGACTTCCTCAGGGACAATCAAACGATAACAGGTTACAAATATACAAACACCCCAGAAGTCCTTAAATATGTTCTTTCTTCGTTAAGGGTCTCCTCCGAATGGCTCCTTGCATTCCGTTCAGGTGTTCTTAATCTTCTCTTTAATTTCCGGGTTTGGGACTTCTTCACGTTGTTGCATGATTACGTCTTGCGTTCCATTATGTCCACCCGGAACTTCCGGTATCGGGGGTTCCGTGTAACTTGCGTTCAACTTTGCAATTATTAAGAGATTCAACTCCAAATATACGTAAAACTCGTACAGGAAGTGTGGGAATGTGGAGAAAAAGGATGGTGTAAGAATATGTATATACAGAAAAGCACTTACAAAAATATATAAAATCAATTTAAAAATATCGATGAACAATATATATTCATAAACAATATACAGAATTATATTTGTACAACCACAATTCATTGTTTCATTGGGTTATTCCATATCTCGTCTTTTCAGGAACTGCTGACACACTCCAGCCACGTAAGGTCTGGCATTGTCTTGCATTAGGAGGAACCCAGGGCCAACCGCACCAGCATATGGTCTCACAAGGGGTCTGAGGATCTCATCTCGGTACCTAATTGCAGTCAGGCTACCTCTGGCGAGCACATGGAGGGCTGTGCGGCCCTCCAAAGAAATGCCACCCCACACCATTACTGACCCACTGCCAAACCAGTCATGCTGGAGGATGTTGCAGGCAGCAGAACATTCTCCACGGCGTCTCCAGACTCTGTCACATCTGTCACATGTGCTCAGTGTGAGCCTGCTTTCATCTGTGAAGAGCACAGTGCGCCGGTGGCGAATTTGCCAATCTTGGTGTTCTCTGGCAAATGCCAAACGTCCTGCACGGTGTTGGGCTGTAAGCACAACCCCCACCTGTGTACGTCGGGCCCTCATACCACCCTCGTGGAGTCTGTTTCTGACTGTTTGAGCAGACACATGCCCATTTGGGGCCTGCTGGAGGTCATTTTGCAGGGCTCTGGCAGTGCTCCTCCTGTTCCTCCTTGCACAAAGGCGGATTTAGCAGTCCTGCTGCTGGGTTGTTACCCTCCTACGGCCTCCTCCACGTCTCCTGATGTACTGGCCTTTCTCCTGGTAGCGCCTCCATGCTCTGGACACTACACTGACAGACACAGCAAACCTTCTTGCCACGGTTCACATTGATGTGCCATCCTGGATGAGCTGGACTACCTGAGCCACTTGTGTGAGTTGTAGACTCTGTCTCATAATACCACGAGTGAAAGCACCGCCAGCATTCAAAAGTGACCAAAACATCAGCCAGGAAGCATAGGAACTGACAAGTGGTCTGTGGTCACCACCTACAGAACCACTCCTTTATTGGGGGTGTCTTGCTAATTGCCTATAATTTCCACCTGTTGTCTATCCCATTTGCACAACAGCATGTGAAATTGATTGTCACTCAGTGTTGCTTCCTAAGTGGACAGAAGTGTGATTGACTTTGAGTTACATTGTGTTGTTTAAGTGTTCCCTTTATTTTTTTGAGCAGTGTATATAACTAACACGGTGTAGGTAGTGTCCAGCCCATACATTAGTGCATAAAGTGATTATATCTATATGATGAAATAAGAAATGTAAATCATACAGATAGCCATTTCCCAGTTAGAAGCCCGATGTCAGGAGAAAAAACTAATTCAATAAAAATACATGATATAGAGAAATTCTTTTAAAAGAATATAATAAAAAAGTTATAAAAAAATGGCAGAGTTCAAAAATCACTGTTAGTCCCTGAGGTATCAAAGTGTTCAAATTAAAAATCCACCTCATTTCCATCTGTCCTATACGCTGTATCAAATCCTCTCCCCTCCAATTTGGTATTACTTTTTGAATACCCATAAATTGCAAATTATTAGGGTTTTTATTAAGTTTTTTCAAGAAGTGTAAGGAGAGGTTGTGCTTCTCAAATCCATTCTTGATATTTCTGATGTTCTTTTGTATGCGTACGTTCAAAGGGTGAATAGTACGTGCGACATACAATAAGCCACAACGGCATATAATTACATAGACAACTTTTTTTTAGAGTGGCATGTGATCAGTTCTTTTATTTTAAATAGTTGTTCTGAATTCTTTGGATGTTGAAGAGTTTCTATATGTCTTTTTTTATTAAGGGTACTTTTACATGCTCCGCAGGTGCCGCAGTCAAAGAAACCTCGTTTTGTAGAGGAAGTGCTTACTTTTTTTCGATTTTAATATGGTTATGTACCAGAGTTCTATTTAGACTGGGCACTCCTCTATAGACTACGATTGGTTTGTCAGGAAGTATGGAACTCAATACATTATCATTCTTTGGAATGGACCAGTATTTGTTAAGGAAGGGAATAAATGAATAGCTTGAGGTCTTGCAGGACCCAACATTTTTAAATAACATACACTTAACAGTTAGTTGTGCATATCTTAATTAAGTATGTCCGGGCCTCTCCAACCTCATCATCTTTGTCTTCATCTTGGGTGCAATTTTCCATCTTCGGCAGATCTTTCTTAATGAAGAGCGCTGTTGGAAGGAAAAATCCCCCTCAAATGACTCCCTCAAACGCATAATGTATCAGAGCGGAGCATAAGCTACTAAACTGCAAGAGGTGTGAATCGTGCTTCCCTTTTCGTATTTGATCTGAGGAGAAGAAAGAGGAAAGACAGAGAAGCAATTACAGGATTAAATCGAGGCCAAAATGTAGGTAGAACAGTAAGCAAAATAAATAAATAAACTCATTCAAATTCTTTGCTCACGTGTATTTGTAAGAATACAGCACAGTTGTTTTCATTAAATTAATTTTCAAATGGTGTGTGTTGCTATATGTCTAATATAGTATGTAAAGTTGTTTTAGTTAAGATTCCTTAACCTGTTCAATATCTTCACAGTAATGCATATTTCAAAAACTGCTGGTAATCTATAATGTGCATCCCATTGGAAGGGACACTTGAATACAGAGACTGGGGTTATTCCCTAAAATCCAAATGGCCCAATACTGGATGGGAGAGATTTTGAAAACTCTTAGCTTTGATTGGAGGGATATATAAAGCGGAACTCTCAATACTGGGATCAGCTCTGCCTTGAGGAAGTATACACAGACGAAACCTGTCGGCATGCAGGAGCAGCTTGAAGCCTTTTTCTCCAGCCTGGATTTGTGCACCAAGTTTACTACCTTTATAAGAAGGGATCTGAATACAGATCCAGTTGGCTTTACTAGAAATTAGTTTCACTAAAACCTGCCAATATACACAAAATGGAAGAGACAATGGTCTTCAACGGTGGTGATTGTAAGCCTTACCTGTCATCAGTGTTGCAAATGGGGATTTGACATGGATTACTTTTGTACAACACCCTCCGTACACGCATCAGTTACGATGGGGCCCAAAGGGCCAGGGCTCCTGTGATAAACGCCTCTGATGTAAATCCAAACGTCGAAAGAAGAAAACTTTGACTACAAGTGGAGATGATAAAAGGGCAAGTTAGATAAATAAAGGAATATCCAAATGACCTAAAGTCAGGAGGACACGGTGAGGATCCCTAATTGATTAAAAACATCCTATACAATATCGATCTGTATTGGAAACATTAAGTAAATCTGGGTGAACATCATATCTAAAAATCACCCAGATCAGAGCAGGGGTTCAGGAAATTCCTGGAAGTCTCTTTTTGACCGACCGCACGCATGGTTTCATACCCAAAACAGTTCCAGAGAATCAGGCTATGCGGCCTGTCTATTTCAAATAGTCGAAGTACCGTTCGAATTACCGAATGTAACGGTTGATGAACATAGTCAGTAAATGTCCTTTGTTCGTGTGCTTCGATTCACCGAACACCGTTCGACTCCCATTCGAATAGCCGAAGTACCATGGAAGGTAACTTTGTTTGTGCCGTCCCGTGTCCGCTTTGAGTTCCATGAACTCTACGCCAAAACACTGCTATATACGTTCGACTAAACAAGATAGCCGTCGCCACATGTTCGAATGGCGGCCACTTTGACTCACTTCGACTTCTCAAAGTGCCACTTCGAACCACTTCAGGAGTTTGAAATGCTACTGTACCAGTCCAAAAGGGCACAAACAATATCTTTAACCCAAAGTCCAATATGCCTGATGTTCAGAGTAGGAGTCGCAGTGTAGAGGTGGATTAGCAGGGTCTGGTGCAGGGTAACCGCACGCCCCCTGGTGTTGAGCACCAGCGTTTGTGCGGCCACATACCAGGACCCTGAATCAGCTTAAGCGGATCCCAGGAACTAGGAGCAGGAATTAAGCAGACCTCCCAGGAGCTGAACAGGGAGGCTCTGCAGCAAGAATGTATCCAGTACAGAAACAAGGCAAGACTAGAGATAGGCACCATACATGAAAACAAGACAAAACCAGGAGAACCCAGAACGACAGGGCCTAGTAGAGAAATAAGTGTTATTAAAACACTGCAATAATGAATATATATACACATATATTGCAAAAAATCAGACTCACAACAATACCTCACACCGTGGATGAATTGATACAGTAATGATCAGGCACAGGAGAGGTATAAACCAATGACATTACTAGGCAAGGGCAAGAAGAATCATATACAGATTAGTTAAGACATCGGTATTAACCGTAGAATTTGTGGAAACTCCTAAATTATAAGTAGGACAATCACATCAGTACCTACATTCAAAGAAACATTGTAAATAGTATAGATCATGCCAAACAGTATAATCAAATTTATTAGAGACCGTTGTGTAGCATAAGTAGGAGATATGTAATCTGCAGGATACTGATGAGAAGGTGGTAACCAGAGGCACATGATCCATTGTGGCAACCGACACATAACAAGCAGGATAGTAGAAGATATTCAGTTATCCTTATGAGAACAAACAACCGCATACTTACTCTTATCTTCAGATAGTGAAGAAGTACTATGGCAGAGCCTATGGCGAAAATAAGCAGTTTGTATTATCTGCAAGATATCAACACCAATACAAGTATATAATCCACAAGTATTAAATCAATGCAATGTTAGGAGTGACCATAACTTATACCGATCTAGGTACAGAGACCATGAAAAACATATCAGTCAAATGTTTGTCACCAACAAACAGCATTACATTATATTATGTAGGATGAATCAACCACTTAAAGCCACACATCGGTTGCAAATTCCAGATATAAGGACCCCTAGAAGAATCCCCATGAATATCAGAAGAGAGGACCGTAATGGAGTTACCTGTTAAGGGATTACCTCTCTTGTTCTGGTAGCAGGTGAATTATACTTGAAATTCCAGCAGACTTTATACAGCCAGGATATCCATTATTAGCACTCTTTTTCACAATGCCTCATTGCATCATAAGCACTCTTTTGCACAATGCCTCCTTGCATTATCAGCACTCTTTTGCACCAAGCATCCTTTCATGTATAAACTTACCTAAATGCTCACCACACAAACCTCCTAAATGTGACCTATTTGTTAGAAGGAAGCCTAATGTAAGCCGCTGGGAGGGACTGAAAGAACAGAGACCCAGGTGCCTATACTAGTTTTAATCTAATTACTAATGCACTTACCTGAACAGCTGCAGGCCTGTGTTTCAAAGGCAAAATGGGGATTTGAACAACTGACAGCCTAAACTGTTTAAACTATAGGCTTCCATCTGTACCCCATATGCCGTCCATCATCACCAGTGGGAGGAGGTTTAACCAACCCCATACAAGGTGGAACACAAATAATAGGTATACCCAGGTAGTCACCTTATGGAAGTGCTGTTTGCTGGGTCTTCAAGGATAAACGCTTAGACTCGGCTGGGCCTCATGTATGCAGTGGACCGCTGTCATCCCCTCAGGGAGAGAGATAGGTCAGACTCCTGATTGCTGAAGGAGGTACCCAGGCTGGCGACTCTTACAGATGTGCTGTTTGCTGGGTTTTCAGGGATAAGAGGCTGAACCCTGGCCTGGTATTATGTAGGCAATATATCACATTCATCCCCTGAGTGGGTACCCAAGCTGGGCTGTTGCTGGGTCTTCAGAGATAAGAGGCTGAACCCAGGCCTGGCTTCCTGTAGGCAGCATATCACATTCATCCCCTGAGGGGGTACCCAAGCTGGCCTGTTGCTGGGTCTTCAGGGATAAGAGGCTGAACCCTGGCATGCAGTGGACCATTTTCATCCCTTAAGGGAGAGGTTGGGTCCGACCCCCGGTCACTAAAGGGGGTACCCAGGTTTGCAGTATTAACAATAGTGCGTTGCTGGATCTTCAGGGCTTAGAGGCTGAACCCCGGCATGGCTACAAAAATATTGCCTGGTGAGCACAAAAGAAAATCTAGGCCTGCATAAGCAGACTCCTTCCAAACTGCTGTGAAGGACAGGAAAAAAGACTGCCTGATGGGAAGGGGGAGGATCTATTTATACCAGTTTCAGAGTTCTATTTCCTGTCCTTTCTGCTGTGAGGGGAGGAGCTAACCCATGAGTAAATGCTGCCATGAATAATGTTAGGAAAATAGCACTTACCTGCAAGAAAGGGCAGAAGACTTGAGCAGCTGCCTGCAGGAACACTGAAACAAAAGGAATGATGGAATACAAACAGGTGTGGCAACATAAAACAAACATTTAAATGAATCCAAGAGACTGGGAAATCCAGGGACGGAATATAAGAATGAACCCAGAAACCCAGCATAAAGAAAACCAGACATAGAATAGAAAACCAAAAAAATAAGAAAAACTAAACAAGAATTGTAAAAAGAGTGCTGGATACCAGAAGCCATAGCCAGAATGACCCGCAGCTAGGAACAGGATGTGACAGGGCCATAGTCACAGGGCAGGAGGCTGGCAAACAGGCCCCTCCAAAAAGCAGTGGCGAGGCCCCTCTACTCTTTGTGTCCCTATCCTCCATCTCCCCTCCATGTGTCCCTTTCCTCCCTCATTCACCCCTTCCCTCTATGTGTCTCTTTGCTCTCTCCCCTCTTCTCTCCATGTGTCATTTTCTTCTCTGTCTTGCCCCTCCTATCCTGTACTTATCTTGCCGCGGCTCCTTGTCTGACAGGAAGTGCTCTCACAGTGAGCACTTCCTGTCAGACTGCTCAGCCACACTACACACAGGCAGGCGGTCAGCAGCACAGTGCAGATCTCCCCAGCCTTGGGAACTGCGGGCCCCAAGCCGGTGCAACTTTGCACCGGCCAAAATGATGTGCTGGCGGACCATGGATGCAGGAGTTGCCACTGCAGCTGGACCCCCTGGAGTGATGGCTTGGTTGCAGTGCGACGGTGGTAGGTAGGCTATTGCTCCTGAGTCCTCCAATATCTATGCTTATCTCTACCTGTTACTGGGAGCATTGTTTAGGATATTAGACTCTTCTATAGAGTTCATATGTAAATTACATTGATAACTTGTGGATTTTTTTTATTTTCCATCGTTCTTCCTTCTTTTACATAGAAACCTAGAATGTGGTGGCAGATAAGAACCATTTGGCCTATCTAGTCTGCCAAATTTCTAAATACTTTCATTAGTCCCTGGCCTTATCTTAAGGATGGGATAGCCTTATGCGTCTGTCCTCTTGCTGTGGTAGTTTCTTTTTTTGAATATAGTCTCCTCCTTTACTGTGTTGATTCCATTTATGTATTTAAATGTTTGTCATATCCCCCCCATCGTGTCTTTCCTCCAAGCTATACATGTTAAGATCCTTTAACCTTTCCTGGTAAGTTTTATCCTGCAATCCATGAACAGTTTAGTAGCCCTTCTCTGAAGTATAAATTTTACTGTATTTTTGTATTGTTTGTTTATTAAACGCATCTTTCTGATTGTGTGGTCTCACTGCTCTTCTCATTCTCTCACTAGTGTTTAGTTGTAGTTACATGGTGTTTGCTCCCGTCTTTGGGTACCTGGGGGATCATAAAATACATAATGGGTGGAGGCATCGCCTTCTGGTCATTCATCGCCCTGTCCAGTTCATTCATCACGAAGGAGGTAACATCACAATGCATTCCATTTAAACCAATGATTGATTTCCTTTCATGGCAAAGAAATAAGAAAAATAAAGTTTTCTTATACGTGTGAACTGAGGTGCTTAATTAATCTATTATAATATCTCATTGGATTTCTCCCCATTTCTATTTTTTACAGTACTTATGGCTGCTTCTGATCACACGGGGCCTTGTGGGAGTTGGGGAAGCAAGCTACTCCACCATTGCCCCAATGCTGATTGCGGACCTATTCCTTCATGATGAACGCAGCAGTATGCCTTTTTTTTATTTGGCTATGCCTGTTGGCTGGTGAGTTTCCGATTCTGGACCATCTTCGGTTCTAATGTCATATAACTTTTAACAATCAAGAAAATATTAGGGTAGGGTAATACAGGTGATACTGAAAAAATTTGAATATGGTGCAAAACTTCATTTATTTCAGTAATGCAACGTAAAAGGGTAAACTACTATATGAGATAGACACATTACATGCAAAGCAAGATAGTTCAAGCTGTGATTTGTCATAAGTGCGATGATTATGGCTAACAGCTCATGAAAACCCTAAATCTACAATCTCAGTAAATTAGAATATTACATGCAATCAATAAAACAAGGAGTCTACATAGAACAATATCGGACCTCTGAAAAGTATAAGCATGCATATGGACTCAGTACTTGGTTTGGGCCCCTTTTGCAGAAATTACTGCCTCAATGCGGCGTGGCATGGAAGCTATCAGCCCGTGGCACTGCTGAGGTGTTATAGAAGACCAGGATGCTTCAATAGCGGCCTTCAGCTCTTCTGCATTGTTCAGTCTCATGTCTCTCATCTTTCTCTTGGCAATGCCCCATAGATTCTCTATGGGGTTCAGGTCAGGAAAGTTTGCTGGCCAATCAAGCACAGTAATCCCAGTCATTGAACCAGGCTTTGGTGCTTTTGGCAGTGTGGGCAGGTGCCAAGTCCTGCTGGAAAATTAAGTCAGCATCCCCATAAAACATGGATCATTGTAGTGAGTGCCTGACATTAGAAAGCCGATTCTTTTCTCTCTTTTACAGTGCTGGGTCAAAGGTATTGAGTGCTCCAGATATTGTGTCTCTTGATGGGTGTTGGGTGGCATATTGCTTGGGGTTTCTTTGCATTTTCATACACCATTTAAATATGGCTGACATTTGCAGTGCTTGGTTCACACGAGATTCCACATTCCCGTTAGCCCTTACAGGGTTAACCTACATGAACTGAAAGCTGTAACTAGAAAATACACACTATGCCATTCTGTTTGTCAAATTGTTTATTTTGACAAACATTAAGTATTTAACAGCAGAAAAGAGGTCTTACAGAATATTGCTGGCATAGTAGAGCAGGCAGCCCCAATGGTCCACAAACCAGTCCTCATGCCCCCCACCCCCCTCACTGGTCCAGGATTTAGGGAATACACAGTTGTGTTTAACGTGTTCGTGGTCCAAGAGCCTCCCAAAGGGGGAAGATAAGAAGGAAACCTCTCACCAACTCTTCCTGGACGTCCAAAATAAAATCCTTGTTAAAGAAGTGAGTGTCACATATTCATCCACATATAAAAATGGGATTAATGGCATTTGCTTTTCTGACAGGAAAAGTTGTGCCGAGCAGCAATCAGATCCACAGGAGGGTTTGTGCTGAGCAGCAATTATGCAAATGGGAACCTGGTAACTGCCTTTGGGGTCAAGGGTCTATTACAGCCTATCAGATCCAGAGAAGGGGTATTTAGGCCCAGTTCTCATCCTGCTCAGTGCCCTGTCGTGGTTTCCCTAGTGGTTGTCCGGATTCAAGTTTCTTCTGGTTTTTGACTTCTCTGTATTCTGGTATCTCTGACTTCTGGCATCCCTGACTTCTGGCTTTCCCTTATCATTGTGTCTCTTTCTGTATCCCCTGACCGTGGCAAGTATCCTGACTACTCTTTGGTATGTTAAGTCCGGCCATTCTAAGGCCCGGTAATACGTTACCTATTAGTCATCTATGTGACATAGTTCTACGTGCTGGTTCAACTAGTAATCCTGACAGTGAGTTATACTTCTATTCTAACTGACAAGCATCTGGCCTCTGCCTGGTGTCTAAGTTCTCCTTTTATTATCCCCTCTAGTAGTCCAAGTTTTGGTTTTTCGAAATTTGGGTTTACAGCAGTGGCGTTTATTGCAGGATCCCTGTCCCTTTGGGCTCCAACGCTACTATTGCATGCACAGACAGTGCTATACAAAAATAATCTGTGTCAAATCCCCATTTGTAGTACTGATGACAAGTAAGGCTTACAATCACCAACGTTGACTGCCACGGTCTTTTTTATTTTGTATGTCAAATGTGTATATTGGCCAGTTTTAGTGAAAATAACTTCTAGTGAAGCCAACTGGCTGCATACATCCTACAAGCCTTTGAAATACCTCTATCTCTCCCCCCAATAATTATAGATTGCTCTGACAACTTCCAGTTTTCATCTTCTGACTACCTAAGCTGTCGCCTCAACATATTTTTTTTTTTTTTAAATTCTTTATTTTTCATCTTGACATTATCAGCGAGCACATCCTTAGCCACATAGCTCGTGCGAGCATCAGGTATTATGCAATATCATAAAGTATAACAATAAGGAACCAATATTTCTACATGTCTTCGATTCTTACATATTCCACGTAAATAATTACAATTTGGCCGATCGTCAAGGATTTTTAGAGAGGTATTGACATCGCCAATATACCAGACAAGTATTTATGTGTGCATTAATATCATCACTTAACTATGCACTTGCACTATCCTAGTGGTGGGGCGTCCGCCACTCCTCAAGGGTAATGGCTTAAGCCTCACGTATTGTTTACCAGATAGTTTATATGTCCGATGATATGACAACCTCCGCTAGTCCTGCCTCCTGGTCTGGACCAGCAAATAGAGAGTAGAGATAGAGGTGAAAAGAGAGAAAAAGAGTGGGATGAGAGAAGAAGAGGGGGGGGACCTATTAAGAACTTTGTTGAGCTAATGTGACAAGCACCTGATGGTGCTATGTGGGGGGAAGAACGGGGGGGGGAGTCGTGTGGTCTGAGTTAGTGGGTGACCGTCTCAGCCCTGTCCCAGGTCGCTGCTGTCCCAAGGTTCCCATATTTTAAGGAATTTTGGAAGTGAACCTCTTATTCTGGCTGTCAGTTCGTCCATCAAATGGATCTCTCTAATTCTTGCTATGACCTCCGGAATTTTTGGGGTATCCTGTTGCAGCCACGTGGCCGCCACTGCCTTTCTAGCTGCTAAGGTGAGTTTATGTATGAGTTTTTGTTCTGCCCTGGTCCACCCCTCGACCGTACGATTGAGTAGGTATACCCAAGGATCTAGTTTCAGGGTCCTGGAGAATATTCTCCTTATCAATTGTTCGATTGCGGTCCAGAAGAGGACCATCTTTGGGCACCCCCACCACATGTGGGTATAAGTGCCTCTTTCACCGCAACCCCTCCAGCATGTGTCAGTGGTGGTTTTATTCATTCTATATAGTGTCTCGGGGGTGGTGTACCATCTGAACATTGTTTTAAAAGATTGCTCTTGGAGGGTTACGCAAACTGAGGTGGTTGCACTAGCCTCCCATATTTCCTGCCATTCGACCCCCTCGAGTACTTCCCCCAAGTCGCGTTCCCAT
Source organism: Pelobates cultripes (assembly GCA_933207985.1). Taxonomy (NCBI): domain Eukaryota; kingdom Metazoa; phylum Chordata; class Amphibia; order Anura; family Pelobatidae; genus Pelobates; species Pelobates cultripes. The sequence goes on from OW240920.1 coordinate 119,411,559, forward strand.
TGGTCCGTATATCTCAGTTGTCCCCAATCCCCATTAGCAGAGCAGAGGTGGGCATATAGCTCCGTTATCAACCCCTTGGGTATGACTTCCGTCAAGCAGTGCCGTTCAAAGAACGTCATTTGCTGTAATGCTGCCTCTTTTATATGGGGTTGGTTCGCAAAATCTCTCAATTGAATATAACGGAAGAAATCCGTTGGCTTCAAGTGCCACCCTTGGGCGAGGTCCTCGAAGCTAATGAGCTCATTGCCCTGGTACAAATGGCAAATTCTCTGAACGCCTGTCTGTTCTATGTTTCTGAAGTCCCTGGGGGCCATGCCCGGGGGGAAGGCTCTGTTCCGTAGGTAGGGCATGAGAGGGGAAGGAGAGGAAGCTAGTTTATGTTTTGTGTGGGAAGTGTCCCATATTCTCAAGGAGTTGAGGATAGTTGGGCATGTGACTCTGAGGATGGATCTATTTTCTTTTGGTACCCACATAGCAAATTGAGGCATATCTGTCCCTACCATGAGTGCTTCTATATCTACCCATTTTCTGTCTCCCGGGGGTGAGTGCCACATTGCGACTTGTGTTAATTGGGCTGCCAAGTAGTAAAAATATAGGCAGGGAAGCCCCAGGCCGCCTCTGGGTTTGGGTCTATATAGCACCTGTCTGGAAATCCTATGCCTTTTGTTTTGCCAGATAAAAGCGCAAATTGCCCTCTGGAGAGGGAGCAATTGGGCCTTGGTGATGCGTATGGGTAGTGCCTGAAACAGAAAGAGAATCTGTGGCAGGACATTCATTTTGACAGAGTGAATTCTTCCTATCCATGATATGGGTTTTCCCTGCCAGTGATCCAACTCCTTCATCAGTGTTTTGATTAGGGGGGTGTAATTGTGCTGGAATAGCTTGTCCGGGTCAGATGTCAGGTGTACCCCTAGGTACTTTAGAGAGGAATGTTCAATGTGTATCGTATGCCTGGCTCTAATCGCTGCCGTGTCCGCCGCCGCCAGTCCCAGTGGGAGAGCACTAGACTTGGTCATGTTTACCACGTAGCCTGAGAGTGCTCCATATTCCCGTAAGGCCTCGTCTAGAGCGGTCATTGAGTCTGTTGGGCTCGTCAGTGTCAGGCGTACGTCATCTGCGTATGCAGAGACTAGGAACTCTTGTCCGCCTACAGTCACCCCTCTCACTTCAGGGTTGTGTCGCAAGGATTGTAGCAGTGGTTCGAGCGATAGTACGAACAGGAGTGGGGATAAGGGGCATCCCTGTCTCGTGCCGTTATGTAGGCTAAAGGGCCGGAGGGGGGCTCCCGCGATCTGTATATGGGCGCGGACGTTACTATACATGGCTCTTATGAGGTTAATAAAATCCTTGGGTATCCCAAAGTGCTCTAATACAGCGAATAGGTATGGCCATTTAACCCTATCGAAGGCCTTTTCTGCGTCAAGGGATACGATCAGTGTAGGCGTGCGTGCGGTAACCTGCCTCCATATGAGGGCGATGTTGCGGCGTGTGTTTTCAAACAACTGTCTCCCCGGAATGAAGCCGACTTGGTCAGCATCTACTAGTTTTGTAAGAAAGGGGTTCAACCTGGACGCCTGCAGTTTTGCTAAAATCTTCATATCGTGATTGATTAAAGATATGGGTCTATAGCTTGCTGGTAGGAGGGGGTCTTTCTCGGGTTTCGGCAGTAGAACAATGGTGGCCAGAGACATGTCCCTATCGGGCGTTCCCCCTTCCCTTAATTCTTGGAATAGTTTGAGTAGGTAAGGAGTGAGGACTTCCCGGAACTGCTTATAATATCCGCCGTCAAAGCCATCCGGCCCGGGGGCCTTATTCCCCTTGAGGGCTGTGATAGCTTGGTCTATCTCGTCCTCTGTAATTTCAGCTGCTAGGGTGGTTATTGCTTCCTGCGGCAGTTTAGGGAGGCCTAGTTCTTGTAAGTAGCTCTGAATCTGTCTCTCCTCTGTGTCCCTATCTCTCTGTGCGCCTGGTGAGTGGTTATATAGTTTTTTATAGAAATCTGTGAATACTGAGGCTATTTCTGTCGGGGTGGTTTTTATAGTTCCGTCTGGGTGTCGGATCGTAGTAATGTGTGTGCACCTTTGTCTGGGGTTTAGGGTCCTAGCTAAGAACGTGTCCATCTTGTTGGCCTTTTCGTAGAATGTCCGCCTTGTGTAAGTCATGGCCTTGGCCGTGTCCTCTATCAATAGGGTATGGATATTGTGTCTCACTTCTGCTAGACGTTGGAACGTTTCTCTGTCAGGATTGGCTCGGTATGTTTGCTCTAGCGCCCGTAGTTCTGATAAAAGTCTTTCTAAGGTTTGGGATTTCCGTTTTTTCTTTTTAGTCGCGAGGCGAATAAAAGTCCCCCTGATTACGGCCTTGTGGGCCGCCCAAGTGGTGCTTGCCTTCAATTCCGGGCAATCATTAAGAGTAAAGTACTCTTGCAGCTCTTTGCTTATTTGTTTGGTAATGGCAGCTTCTCTCAATAGGGATGTGTTCAGTCTCCATGTCCAAGGGGTCGCGGCGCAGAGTTTTCCTAGTGTCAGTGTGACTTCGGCGTGGTCAGACCACGTTATAGAGCCCATGGACGATTTCTGCGCCCGAGTCAGGGTTTAGTCGTTGACCAGGAACATATCTATCCTGGAGTATGTGTCATGTGGTGCGGAATGGAAGGTGTAATCAACCTCTCCTGGATGGTGCGCTCTCCATATGTCTATCAGTCCCGTGCTCGTTATGAACTCGTAGTTATGAACTTTGTCTTGTCCCCTCTACCCTGGGATCTCGGGATCCCTCTGTGAGCGCTCCTGTCGGCGGCGGGACATGGCACCGCATTGAAGTCTCCCCCCATTACTACCATACCGCGCGGCAAAGACCGTAACCTGTCTCGTATTTGATTCCAGAAGCTCGGTTCTGGTCGGTTAGGTGCGTATATGTTAAAGAGGTGGACCGTGTGTGAGTAAAGAGTGCCAGAAAGGATAATGTATCGCCCGTCCGGGTCGATTTCAGAGTTTGAGACTTGAAAAGGGCAGCTGTTGCGTATCAGTATCGCAACTCCGTTGCGCTTCCGGTGAGCCCTGGCTTCATGTGTGGAACCATATGTGTGGTCTCGTAGTTTAAATTGTGCCTGTTGTGGGAGGTGGGTCTCCTGCAGAAAGGCTATATCTGTTTTCATTCTCTTTAGCTCGCGGAACATAAGGTGCCGCTTTCTAGGGGCATTTAGGCCCTTCACGTTCAGTGAGGTGAGATTTATCTCCATAGGCAATGTTGGGGGGGTCTGCCAGGCCACATGCCCACCTCTGCTCCGCCTGTCCTTGTCATGTTTTGTTCGATGGTCAATTTCTCCCTGTCAGTCGCCCAGCCCCCCCCCCATCCCCCAACGTCGTCCCACGGTCCCAGAGGAAAAGAGAAGAGGGGGGGAAGAAAAGAGAGAAGAAAGAAGAAAAGCATGCCATTGGCACACCTAGAACTAGGTATTCTCTGCCTGGTCTTACCTTCTGCCAGGCATTGTGGGGGTACATGTACCGGTACCTCCACTGCGTCCAGCACCAGTGGCCATGTCACGCTACTCCGCTTAAGGCCAACAACGAGGTGCCTGCAGCTCTCCATAGGCATGTGCATAGCTCGCGCCTCATAGGAGGGTTGGGCCTAATTATTCTGTACTATCATAGCATGTAGACAATACTGTGCATATTTACAATAACAATAACAGTGGAACATTTCAACAGAAACCTTAGTTATCTCGGATTAGGGTCGGGGGGATAGGGACCGATAGCTTGAGCATCAGATTGGGCCCTGAATGAGTGCTATACAGGGTGGCTCTATGAGCGGTGTGGTGTTATTTACATGGTACGTATAGATGTTCCTAGGTGAGAAGGTTAGCAGTTTGGGGGGGGAGGGGGAACAGGGGGGGGGGGGCAGGCCTTACACCGGGCCCCACTCCCCAGGGCGTTTCCTCCTAAAAAGTTGCAGTGTGACTTGGTCATTGGCTATTTAATTTATGCCGGGCTCGGGTGGGGGCCTCTGCTCCGACTGGGCCGGTAGGATAATGAGCGATAGGTCTTCAGGTGTGTCAGTGTGGTGAACTGATGCGTGTGTGCGAGTGTTGGGTCTGTTGGATGTAGGTGTACATAGTATGTAGTGCGTCTGTAGTGTGTGTGAAGGGATGTGTTGGCCCTCTGTAGTTGTGCGATATTGCGGCTCGGATATGCCATGGGGTTTAATGTGCGGGGCGGGGGTCATTGGGAGATGTGTCCAGCAGCCCGTCTAGGCACCTGAGTGCTTAGCCGGCACCCGTTTGGAGTGCATCAGCGATAGCGCAAATACCGGCCCCTTTCCGTAGCAGTCTTGACCCAGCTCCCCCATGTCCCTGCAGCTTGTCCATTTGCTTGCTAAGAGCGGGGTCAGAGTCAGTGTCCATAGGAGGGCCCGGAGGCCGCGGAACTGGGCCCCGGTGGAATGTCCGTGAGGACAGTGAACCCCTAACCCACCCCATGGAGCAATAGCCGCAGAGGCTCCCCTCCCCACTTTTGCCCTTCGGGACTCCGAGGTAGCCCATATGCATGGGAATTTGGCCGGCCGGCCTGAGAGATGGGGGTCTCCGCTCCCCTCTATAAACCCCCCCCCCAAAAGCATCTCGCTATAGCCCCACATTATCGTCCGCTATTCAGAGCAGGCCCCGGGTGTGCTGCCATCGGTCTCGGTCCCTATTCATACAATAGCCTTCATTGTTGCCGCCTTCTCCCATCGCTGACTTCTTGCCATTCTGTGGGTAGAGTCGTCAATCCCTCCGGTGTCGAGGGCACCGCCTGTAGGTTGAGGGGGGGAGGAAGACCCAAACTTCGGAACAGCTGGTGTGGGTCACCGCCTGGTGTAAGAACTGTCGTGCGGCCATCTTTGAAGGCTAGAAGCTTGAAGGGGAACCCCCACGCATAGCGGATTCCCGCCCATCATAAAGCCTCGGTAATGGGCTTCCATTCTCGGCGGCGCTGTAAGGTACTGGGTGCCAGGTCCTGGTACAAGTGAACTTCAGCGCCCCTGTGTTTAATGGGGCCGTCTCTACCCCTCTTGAGTAGGGCCTCTTTAGTTTGGTAATGTAGGAAGCGGATGACCACGTCTCTTGGGAATGCAGCGTCCTGTCTCTTCGTGCGCAGGGCCCTGTGTGCCCTCTCTATCGCCCACTGTTCGGCCGGTATGTCAGGCTACAGAGGCCTCAAGATCTCCAGAACAAGGTCTCGGATGGAGCCTTCATTATCCGCCTCAGGTAGTCCTCGTAGGCGGATATTATTGCGCCGCGACCTGTTAGCCATATCCTCCATGTAGAGTTCGGCATCTGCCATGCGGGTCGATAGGCTGTTTACTTGGGAGACCATTGCGTTGTGGGCTGCGGTGGTAGTTTCCAGTCTGGTCTCTAGTCGGTGGGTCCGCGCTCCCAGCGCGTGAATCTCGGCCTGTAGGACCGACGTGGATTTTTCAATTTCACTGGCCAGGTAGGCCCTCACTTCTGCCAGTTTTGCCAGTATCTGATTTGCATCCCCTGAGGGTGCATCTCCAGGTGGGGGAGTGTGCGGAGACGGCGGTCGGGAGGAGAAGTTCCCACCGGCGCCATCTTGTGCCTCGTGTTGTCCGGCTTTTTGCGCCGCAAAGAGACCCATCACGGTGTTTCCGCCCTCCTGGCCCTTTCTGTGCGCCTTCTTAGGGTTTCTTTTGTCCATGTCTGCCGTTTTGGATCGTTGTCGGTGCTTTAGTGAGCTAAATGGAGCGTGAATGGAGCGGACTCTAGTCAGACGCGTCCAGCTTCCTTCACGGTCAGGCCACGCCCCCCGTCGCCTCAACATATTTAAAACAGGGTTTTATGTAAAACAATTCAGAGTCCCCCATTGACCTTTACTTTCATGTGTAAAGAGATGCTATAGCCGCACCTAGTCCACTAAAAAACCACGTTATATGTTCTCTGTGCTGTTTCTTAAAAATCTATGCAAGACTTTAAAAATGGGGAAAGAAAGCAAATTAACAACCTATCCGATTAGGTGCAAACTAGAAAATATATTTTAAACACGAACCATGAAATCTGATAAAAAGATGACTGGCACAATAAAAGATAGGAAAGGTTAATGAGAGGTAGGAAAAGTTTTTTAGCCCCTGACGAAGGTGCAATTTTTTGAGCACCGAAACGCGCGTCGGGTTTTTCTGTCTTTCTTTCTTTTTCACACTGGGAACTTTACACTGTGCAGGTAACCAGCATTCTAAGCATGGTTCTGCACTTTAGCACTTTTTAGTTTTTCCTACCTCTCATTAACCTTTCCTATCTTGTATCTATTTGTGATATATGAGAGATACGTTAGTAGCAGGATTTGATTTTCCTCCTATGTTACAGTGATGTTCTCCTTTTTGATACTTTCTATTCATTTTATGTAGATACATCTTCTGCAGTTGACCTTATAATTGTCGGTAACAGGAACAGTTATTATTTTATATAGACTAATGAGCGAGATCACAAGACATACAGTTCCCTAATCTTTGATTACTGCCATCATTCAGCAGTTAGGTTACCTTGCTACAATTCATGGTCACATTAGCAAAGTTTTGGAAAGCCCTCCGTGACTGTACAAGTTCATATTTATATAGACTATGCAGACTTTGACACACTGAGGTATAAATAAAGTCAGTAGTCTGAGGGTCATTTGATCTACACGGCGGTTTTATGAGAGGTTTAGCCGAAAGGCTTAGATATTATCACGGCACTTTGGATGTTTCTAAACTTTGGGATAATTAAGACCTTTGGGTATACTTTTAAGGTTCATACTTTAATGTTTACAGACTATAATAGATCTATTCATTTCCAGTTTAAACTCAAATCACAGGAGTATTCCTAGTGTTTTGCGTTTCTTTATTTTCTTATGTATAAAACTTGCACATGTATCGCTTGGACATGTCATAATACGTGTACACATTAGGACATTTAAGATTGGTAGGTTTGAACAATATATGAGTGAACTTAAGGAAAGACAGGATACATGCGGTATTAACCGCTTGGTAACTTGGATTCGACCAGGGTGGTATCTCTGAAAGAGCATGCAGTAGCACAAGCCTAGGGAGCATACGATTTGCAGCAACATCAGCATGGGGGTAGGGAGGCATAAGACCGCAATGTGATGACAATGGAGGCACAGGTATATGGGCCATAATTATATGCGTCTGGTATAAAATACGTGTGGCATATCTATCGATGAGGATTATGCTAGGTAGGGTTAGTGATAGGCTAGTATTAGTATCAGGGAGAAACATGTTTGATTGGGCTGCGTTAGTATACTGTACATATTACATTTGCTGTGTAACAAACTGTGTAAGATAATATCTTCAGTGGAAAAGAAAGCTCTGTAAGAGTTGGAGCGAAGTGTACGATAGCAGTACTTGTTAATGAACTGCTATCCAAGTGTGTTGCGTGGTAGTCCATACAAGTTCAACTTGGATGAAATTAGGTCTACTGAGCTTCTGTCAGCCTATGCCCGCTGATAGCAGGTCACAGTCCCACTTTATGGCGCTGGTCACAGGGTCGTGTGTGAGAGAAGCTGGCGTTCCCTGGTGGCAGGTTATTTGCTGTACGCCATGCCGCGGTATGCTCACTGCCTCAGCCTGTCTAGGTGCTCCCTGTCCTGGCTCGATGGTGTCACGTTTCGGTCCAGGTGCTGCTGGTCTCTGGCTTTTCTGTTTCGTTCTGCTCTTAGGCAGGGGGCAGTGCTTCTTTCTCCGCCGTTTTGGAACCTTTTCTTTTGTGTGGATTAAGGGCACCTGCTGGGTACGTGGCGCTGTTCTGCGGGATAGATATGTCCTTGCTTGTATTGGGCTACTGTGTAGCATCCTCTGTTCCAGTGTGCGCCAGAATTCGTCAAATATTCGTTGCAGCCTGGTGTGTACATTGAGTTGGATTTCGCTGGAGTCCAGGAGGCACGCCATGTCCGCCATGATGGGTGAGTTGCCACTTGTACTAGCCTCTTCGTTTATTTGCTGAGAAGGCTGTGTGGTGGCCATCTTGGGCACATCGTGTTGCTCTCTGCTTGGTGAGATAGTCCCTTGTTGCAGGTGGGTATGCTTCCCCAGCGGGGACCAGCATATCCCCCACCGGTCCATGGGGGGGTAGCGGGAGTCCGTAGAGCCGTTGTGCGATGCGGACCTAACCTTTGGGAGATCGGACGCCTCCCCCGACAGTAAGGCCGCTTGTCACGCCAGGCCTCAAACCCAGATCGCGGCTGTTCGGCATCAATAATCGCCTGTGTGGCATCAGAATGATCAGTGTAGCTTTGTCTGTCGAGTGGTCGCCCGTTTGTAGCTTTGCTGGCCTAATAAGTGCCGTTTTACTGCTTTCTGTGGGTTTCAGAGCAGGAGCTGTGCCCACATGTATCTGCTCAGCTCAGAGTTCAGGCCCCGCCCACCCAAGAATGTTTTTTATGTCTCCTCCTCTCCAAGGTGTAGTACATTTTTTTATTCCCATACATTTTAACATTCTTGGATCTTTATTATGTTTAATAAAATGTTTGGACACTGTTCAGGCACTGTCAAGCCAGGGTTGGTAATGACAGCTAGATTTATCTATTGCAGTTTTTGCGCAAACTTTTTAAAAAAACATCTTAGTGTGTATTTGTTCATTTTTGATAAAAATGTTAAAATCTAAAAAATTTATTTGTTCCTTGCTATATTCATAAGTTAAAATTATACCTCTATTGTTGTAATTAAGATGGTTAATAAAAGAAATAAGATGATCTTCTGAACCTTCCCAAATAAAAGAGAGGTCATCAATATATCTAAGGGGTTGACAGGGCAGCCGGGTCCAGTGGAGTGATGGACCAGGTTGCAGCTGTGACCGCGGTATCTACGCCACAGATCACTGTATAGTTGAGGACTGCATTGCTTCCTTAATTACAGAAATGTATGCACTGGCATTATTGCATTTGCTCACACTTGAGAAAAGAATCTACTGGGTTTACATTTTGTTTCACTCCCCCCCTTCCTCCCCCCCCATTATATTTCTACTGTCTTTCTCTCTTTTTCCACTGGTTTATTATACTCTTAATTTTTTAACTCATTACGTCTTTTATTTAATTTTTTTCTAGTTTGATTTTCATTGTGATCACTTGTGTGACTGGTATTGTGGGGGTTATAGCTGGTGTGAAGATCGGCAAGTGTTGCCGGAAAAAAAATCCACGCTCAGACCCTTTGGTCTGCGGCTTTGGCCTCCCGTGCGCACAGCCCTTCCTTTACGTCTCCTTAGTGGTAGCAAAGAAAAGCCTTATCTCAAGTTACGTGAGTACTCCCACCACTAAAAAAACACCACTCATCTCTTCGTAGCAGAAATAGAATTTCAAGGGCCAGTTAGAGGTGAACAAATGACTATTCAGTGTCAAGGTAGATGAGTAAAGCTTTTCCTAGGATCTTGACACACTTGACACTGCTCAATAATTAGTAACCACTCCCCCATTTATAGATTGCTTAATTAAAGGAATACATCCACATAGGAATCCATCCTTCTTTGGTTGTTGGCACAGTGGCGTTACATGTTACTTTCTAATTGTCTCACTCTTCTGCCTCTCTGCAGGTTTTTATCTTCATTGGGGAAACACTGCTATCATTGAACTGGGCGATTGTTGCAGATATATTACTGGTAATGTATGAAGGGACATCTTGGGAGGTTTAAAGGACTTTAATCACAGATTAGCCAAATACATAACTTGCTAAAGGGACACTCAAGACCCATAAATTACTTTTGCCTGCTCAAAAGCTTAATGTGTGAAGAGGGCATCCTCTTTTATAATTTTACAAAAAGTGCAGATTACAAAAGAAATTTGCAGTTTTATAAATTAAACTTGTTACACTCTCATGGCTGTCAATCAATGGAGCTAAACTCAAGAAGCAGCAATTGCTCAGAGTACCTGCCTTGTAAAGGCTTCTCATTGAACTGCATCTTAAAGTCTGTGATTGGAAAGTCTGGGTGGGTTTAGAAGGGGAGGGCTTGCAAAGGCTGCAGACAAGATAACTGCAGCTTTTGCAGGCTGTTTTGATATATACTCCCAATGAGAAAATGCATAATTGAATGCATGCATGTTTCCATTGGGATACATCTACTAATAGTGATTTTTATTTATTTGTTGGGGCATGTATATGGGCAGTAGAGTGTTTCTTTAATCATTCCTTGGACAGTTGTGCACTAATATTTCTAAAGTGGCAGTCCCAATTTTCAGGTCTTTTCCCACTATTCTGACTTTGCTCCCTGACGTTCGACCTTTGGTGACACCAGACAACAGTCCCCAGAAAGTGTAAAGTGTAGATGCGCACATGTAGGGTTGCCACATGGCCGGTATTTTACTGGCTCAGCCGGTATTTAAAGTTGTGTAGCCGGTGTCGGTGTTCTATCAAATTTCCCTACACTGTTATATTTCCCTACGCTCGTCACTTCCGGTGACATGGCCACACCGGAAGTGACGTTCTCCAATTGGAGGAGGAGGTGTGCTGCGCCGCGCAGGCGCACAACGACAGGGTAGGGAAATTTAATAGCAAGCGCTGGGGAGAAGGGGCACCTATTGTGCATGTGCCTAACCTGTCAGCTCCGGGAGTCTCAGAAGGGGTTACAGGGTAGGGAACAATTACAGGCCAGTGCACACGAGTGGCTAAATACTTCCGCCGTCAGGATACAGCGCGCGTGCGCACAAGTGCCCAGGGAGATCTCTTATACCACACATCCATCCGATCTCCCTGCCCCACACTGCGCAGACCCAGACACCCAAGCCTGATTCACGGACACCGCGCCTGCGCAGTGTGGGGGTAGGGAGATCTGATGGACACTTTTACTGTGAAATCTTTTACCACGCGTGCGCACTCAAGGGTATAGAAATCTGATGGATGCATTATGGGAGGTCTGTTCATAATGTGGGGGGGGGACTGTGCTGTATTGGGGGGGGGAGCGTATGTGCAGTATTGGTGGGTCTGTGCAGGATGGGGGGGTATGTGCAGTATTGGGGGGGTCTGTGCAGTATATTGGGGTGGCCTGTGTGTTAGATGTGGGGGGAAGTGTATTAGATGTGGGGGGCTGTGCATTAGATGTGGGGATGCTGTGCGTTAGATCTTGGGGTGCAGTGCGTTATATGTGGAGGGGCAGTGTATTATATTTGGGGGCTGTGCGTTAGATGGGGAGCTGTGCAGTACGTGTGGCCTGTGTGTTAGATGTGTACAACCCTAGTTTCCCCCAAAAATATTTATTTCCTAGATCTCATATGCCATGGCATGCTTTTTGCTACGAAACCGCAGCCATCTAGTTACTCACCAGAGAAGGATGAGAAACTGCACCCCAGCCAGAAGGACTGCCCCACATCTGCAACCAAATCCGTCGGTCACTGAATTCTGTAATCTCCGTCTCTTTGTGCATTGTGTATGTATATTACTCCCAATTCTTATATTTAATACGGTGTGTCTCCTACAATCTTTGTCTCTGTCTGCTGTATATATGTGGACCGCAAGTCTGCATGTACTGTGTCTGTTATGCCATTTACTCTAACCATTTTTTTTTGTGTCACAACTCTGACAAGCATGTTCTCCTATGGGACACGAAGTACATGAAGAGGAATGAAGAAGCCCATGTTTGAGGCCCTCATCCAGGGTGGAGTATTGAATTTATAATTACTAAAGTGGCATGTGACACGTGACAAGCTTCTCCTGTTTGCATATCGACTTCAACATTGTGTACTGTGATCACCATCTAATTCAGAGGTAGGTAATCTTAGGCAGTCCAGATGCTGTGAATTACATCTCCCATAATGCTGGCGTATTGTTTACTGCTTCCTTGTAATGAAATATGGCTTTGTATCAAACTATGATAATTTATGGTGCACATAGGTCCTCTTGTTGCTGTACCTATGCAAAGTTTTGCTTAGAACTGTGATGACTTTCAAAAGATAGCAATAAGCAGAGTAAAAAGTTGATCTTTAAAGGGACACTATAGGCACCAAGACCACTTCATCTTGTTTAATGGGTTTGGGTGCAGTGCCTATGTTCCCCTAACCCGGCAATGTTAAATATTACCTTGCAAGGTTAACTCTTCCTCTATTATCTGTCTACCAGACAGCCACTAGAGTCGCTTCAGGAGCCTTAACGTAGTCCAACTACGTGAAATAACACTGGACATCCTTACGCTTTGCTTGACGACAACCAGGCTCTTTAAAAAACGAACAGGAAAGCATTGAGTTAAAGCTTTCCGATGGGGGGCCCAAATGTGAGCGCAATCAAGTAACTGACAAAAAGGGTGCAGAGGAAACTATAGTGTTAGAAATTGTTTGATATTCCTAGCACAATAGTTTTTACCCTTTGTCAATATTTATATACGGTCCCAAAAAATCTAGAACGCCAAAAAGGCACTCCAATCTGTGCTCAACAAGAGAAACTGAGGTTTCTTTTTTCTACTCTGAAATCCACCATCTCATATGGCCATTTCATCACACCCATTATAGAATTGGAGAGATGTCATAGAATGGGACACAGCTAGTGCTGTTATTTTTTTTATTTAATTTTTTTACACAAAGTAACACAAATTGCACGTCAAGGTGTCTGGAATCTAATTTATTTCTTCATCATTAATCTTTATATCTCTATTAAAAAATAAAAGTGTAACAGAAAATCCTGCCATGCAAAGCCAGACTGTGGTAACCACAAATAACATGGAGAAAGTTCAAGCACCTTTCAAAGACAAGCTGGATGGCATGAGGAATGCAGTATCGTTATAACTGAGCTCTCTCTCTACGTGGCCCACCATTCTTAATCACTGGAAGATGAAGGTTACGTCATGTCTGCAGCATGTGTTACGAAGCAGCCCAGTGGAGAAGGAAGTTTTCGGTTTCAGCAGGTTTAGGTTAATGGTGGGTTTGTCTCTGGCACTGGAACCATCACTAAGGGAGTGTAAAATGCAGAGGATCTCCCTGCTCTTACCACCTGCTCTTACCACCAATCTAAGAAAACACAGAACAGAAGATTGAGGATGGTGGTTAACAAATAATGAAACTGAAAACATAAAGCCTACTTTAAAAAAATAAGTGTCCTTTTAAAGATTTTAAATATGTACTATTATTCCCACTTGTAATAAGTTAGTTATTTATATAGTTCAAACATATTATGCAGCGCTGTCTACACTAGTTTTCGATAATAGTGACTTTCCCTGTCTGTCTGGAAGGATAGAGCTTTTGAATGGCATGTCCAATGTTCAGTTAAAAAGACTAAGCTAAAATATTTACTGTATCATTCCCCCCTGATATTAAGGGGATATCAGTTGCGGCTGCAGCATGTCACATTGTGAGTCCTGGTTGTGTTACTTCCAGCGCCACATCATGTGTGTTAAATCCTTGGTACGGCATTACCATTAAAAGGTAAAATGATTGGTTTGGATCATCAATAACTAATACACTCTGGTTAAGCATCAATGGAAATGTAGCATGCAACAGCTACAAGGGCCATTGTTGAGCTTTAAATTACTAATTTTAATTTAGATTTGCCCTGAACCCAACATCCATAGAGACTTAAAGACAAAGCCTGCTATAAGCTTTAATAATTGAGACACAGACTGTTACCTACATCAATGACCTGACTACAAACAAAGCCTGCTACTGCCTTAATGTTCTGACTTGGGATGCAGCTTGCTACCTTAAAGGCTCAATATAGGCCCTATTAACAGTTGATCTCAATGAAGTGCTTATTTCACCTAGAGTCCTCTGGAGCTGTCTATCCAGTCAGTATTAAACCATTTTGTGCAGTTTAACACTAAAAAAAGGTTCATGGCCAACCACAGCCCTGCCGCAAATGTGGGTGTGTCTTAGGGAGAGATTACACATCATACTAGCCAGATTGATTTGATACAAGCAATAGGCACTGTGAGAGACTGAGTGGTTAACTGACATAATCAAATCACTGCTGCTCACACTAAGTTCTTCTCATTATAAGTGAATAACAGAATGTAAGGACAGTACCAGCGGACTCTAGACACCATTACCACTTTCCAAATAAGAAGCAGTTACAGTACCTACAGTGCCCTTTTAATAACCACACTAGGACCAAAGCCTGCTACCTACCTTAACCTGTGTGAAGCATCAGAATTCAGTGTACAATCAACTGGCCGATGACACACCAAAAAAATAAAATAAAAAACATGGTTAGAGAGAATGGCGTTACAGTAGCCACAGGAGTCAGTAACAAGTACAAAAGTATTACAAAATTAAAATAAAAAAACAGAATAAAAAGGAAACAAATTGATTGGAAATGGAGACTAGAAGATCCGAAAATTAACTTCAAATGCAATACTCTACCTTCTCCGTGAGTATCAAACATGGAACCCTTCATCTCCCTCGTATGCCACTGGACGCAGTGCTCAGCAGAGTTGACAAACAAGAAAAAAAAAAAAAAGAAAATGTTAGTGTGAATAACTAGCTACAGGAGTAAGTGACAAGTACAAAAGTATTATAACATTAAGAGTGAATACAGCATAAAAGGAACGGGATTGAAAATAAAGACTAGTAGATCATGAAAAGTACAAGGGATGGGATTAAGTTTGTTTGTCTTACTGGACTCTCTAAAATATTCTGCACACAGGAACCTCTCATACAATATAAGTATAAATGGAGTGGTCTAATAATTAAACAATCCTTCTATTCCAAAATGTAATTACAGTATACTCACCTTATTGCATGTTTTTAGGTCTATTAATTATGGGGCCACACACAGGGGCCATCCTGTTAGGACTCATACCGCACCTACAAAAAGAATTAAAAACAGCGTATGTTATGGTGCTGCATGTTAAAATGTAAGTGAATGTGTATGTTCACAATTAGTGTTTATGGAGTGAATTAATAATACAACACATGTTTCCGGTGCAATGATTTCATCAGTGTGGATTGAGTATGAAGACAATTTTTCAAGACAAAGCTTTCATGCATTGTGTGATCGACCTGACCTTTATACTGGAGTAGGGCACAAGCTATTTCCAGTCGTGCATCCGTTATATATTCCGCAGATGTCTTCACTTCAGAGATTGTTCTTGTCCATAGGAACTCCTTGGCAAACTGTAAAATAACAATTCACATTTATAACCGCAGTTCACATTTGTTATCACTGGCTTTCACTATGTTAGAAAACTTTTTACCATCAAGATTAAAACTCCACAGCTACTGAAATCCTGCTGGTTGCTGTGAAACATTATCCATGTGCTCCATTGTGCTGCCTGTTCTTCCGGCTTGTACATCCTCAAGAAGATACTATTAAAAAAAATAATACATTAAAAAAATATATACCGGTATATAAAAAAAATGCATCACTATTTAATTGAAGCTTGTGCCAAGTTAAAAGTGTTTACAGAAGCACACTTACTTCCAGTTCCGTTGCACTTTAGAAATATAGCTGTTTTCATTTCCCATCAGATCCATCAATGCAATGGCCTTCTTGGACATGATGACAACCTAAAAAATATATTGGGAAATCACACAAGTTTGTTGATGACATTGATATTTTTAATATACCAGGTGAACCAAAAGTAGACATACAGTGGAATCAATGAACTTCACAACATAAGAAAGTGTCATTTCAATTTCATGCATTTAAATATCAGTGTGGAATTTGGAAAGAATAGTGAAGTGCAGATATAAAAAGTGGATTCTGCAGCAGTTGCATTGATTCAACTGTATACCTACTTTTTGCTAACCCTGTACAGCGAAAATGAGCATTGTGGTGTCATAGGGTTGTAGTTTGATATATCTATATATATATCATAATTACATAGAATATAATAGTGCGTGACAACTTAAGTAAAAAAAAAACAATACAATTTGTTCAATAATAAATACCAAATTAATCCAGTGAGCTCCAACGTTCACAGGGCATAACCACAGATCTTCGAGGATCTTTCTGAGGAAAAGGTAGAAAGCAATATATTTAATATGTATAACTGGAATTGTAACAAGTCACTAACCTTTCCAAGCTTTTCTATTTCACCGTAAAATAATACAGATGGCAGGACAGCATCAAACTGTCGAACAGGATCCTTGTTTCAGTAGATTAAAAAAAAGTTAATATGCAAAATAACAACGCAACAAACATAACAGAAGAATGAACGTAATTCACACTTGCCTGATGCTGCTTCACAATCAGATGATGAATCTATGCATCAATCACCTGCATCAAAAAAATGTTTTTATTAGATAGGTATATATAATTTTTTTTTTCATATTTTTGCTTTTGATTAATTATTACCAATGTTTATTCTTACCTCATCAACCAGCCACTTATTGCCATGCATTGTACGAAACGATGAAACATACAGCTTGTATGGTCCCACAACTGCTTCCACAGAGCCATCATCTTCAGCTTCCCACAGCATTTTAAGAAAAAAAAAAAAAATACAGCAAGCTATTTTAACTCCAGGTATGTAGTGTACATTTGGGAGCCAAAGCTAATACAGGTTGAGTGTGCCTTATCATAAAATTAAGTATTGAAAAAATACAAATTGTGTCCAAATAAAGCATCATCTAAATATAACACCCAATCTGAAGAAAACACATTATATATACTAATCTTCCTAAATGCATTCACTTATGTTAAGAGGCATTTCTGACAAGGGGAATAACTCAACCTGTATAGGTTCTTTGGTATAATCTAAAACTTGTATGGTTAATGATAACAGGAAATGGATGAAACACAATGCCAAACAGTGGCAACTTCATAAAAATAAAAAAAAAATGCCAGAAAGGGCAACATAGTTAAAGGCCAGGCCAATAGGGCATGGCCAAACAAATGACCAACAGGGTCAAACAAAAATATTAGAACCCAGTAACTGCTACCTCTGTCTTCTATGCTGTGCATGACAATCAAAGATGCGGATGGCTTAAAAAAAATATCAAGATTAATGTTAATCACTTACATGTAACATTACTTTAAACTAAAATACTACATAAAGGAAGAATAGGAAGAAGAGATAGAACAAGGCACACTACATGTAATGCAAGGCAAGCTATATGCAAACAAAAAAAAATGTATATACATATATATCTATACATATATATTGATTTGGGTATTCTCTTTGGTGGTACCTCAATAGTGCTCTCCTTCTTCGGTGCAGCAAAACAGATGACAGAGGTCCTTTGTAGTATGGAGGACACGCAGGTGCTGATTTCCTCAGGCAATTCGGCATCACCTTCCTGCCTGTGGACTGTGCTTTCCTCACTTCTTCTGTATGGCTTGATGTGGTCTATACTGATCTTATTCTTAAGTGTAACCCCGTCAGAATTTGCCAGTTTCACCACCTTGCCACACACCTCCTTGATAATGTAAGGACCAGAGAAGTCAGGCTCTATCCTTCCTCCTTTTCTACCACGCTTCCTCATATTGTAAAGAAGGACCTCATTGCCAGCACTGTACACTACATCCTTGTGTTTCTTCAGCACTTTCTTCTCATACGTCATCTTCTGCTTTTCCTGCGCTTTCTCAATGTTTTCCTTTATCTTCTCCATTGATGTTTTCTTCTCGTTTAGAAAGGAAACATGAGTCTTCTCCTCCGGAAGAATGATGTTCGAAAGCTGTGAAGAAAATGTAAAAAAAAAATGTTTATATGTATACGCGGACACCAAAATTTAAAATAAATAGTAAGATAAAGTATGATTGAAATGTTGCAAAGATAAATAAAAAGTACCTTTTGTTGTACAGTCATACCTCGGCGGGGAAAAATGCCTCCCTCCCGTACATCAAATGAAACGGTGAAAATTTTGTTGTGGTTTGGACCTTCGATCTTATGGAAAATAATGTTGCGTCCAAATACACGTCCCAATCATTTTGCTTGTCATTCACCAATTTAGTGAGAGCTCTACATTGAATAAAATAAACAAGATAAACACAGTTACAACGCTCTTGTAAGCAATGCAGAATTTATAGTTCTCAGCATACAATAGAAACAAGTGCAATGCAAAATTAACGTGAGGAGATGCCGATTTGTGCAGTGCTGTGTTTTCCATTGCATGTGCAATAGCCTCCCAATGTTTTCATATGGAAAAGCACTGAATTTTCAGAGATGTTCAGATTTGATTATCTCAGTCAAGGAGATGGTGCATGTTGAGGTCCACCAGCGAGGAGACATGATTAGCTGGAAAAAGGTGAGTAAAAAGCACTATTTAAAAGTAAGTAGAAGGGGCATGGAACCTAAAATGTTTCTTTAACCCTATTGTGTCAGGAAGAGGTTTGTATTCCTGACAATGTAGTGTTTCTTTAAATGAACCTGTGGAGCAAAGTTCTACTAAAAGCAGAAATAAAAACAAAACTTGAATTAAACTTGCCTTTTGATGTTATGATTAGTCTTTTCATCCAGACCGTTGGTCTGTGGGTGATATGCCGCTGTCACGCTTCTTTCAATTCCAAGAAGACTACACATGGGGTCGTTGAGCTGAAAAAAACAACAAAAACATTTGGAATATATTATTTTAATAAACCAACATATTACAAAATAACTATTAAATACAATAGTAAATGGAAAGTGCACATACTTGATTGACAAATTCTCTACCCTGGTCTGAAAGAATTCGCTTGGGACAACCATGTCGATAGACCATGGAGCAAATATGGCGTCCCACCTCAGCAGCACATTTTGTTCTTAGTGGAAAAGCCTCCACCCACTTTGAAAAACAATCCGTAGCCATCAAAATGTACTGAAAACTATCCACTGTCTTTGGGAAAGGACCTGTTAGGTCAATTCCGACAAGCTCCCAGACAGCAGATACCTATTTTGATTAAACAAATATATAGAATTTTCAATAAACCAATGCTTTAATATGTTTGGTATATAATACTATAGTAGATATTTACCTTAATACACTGTAACGGCTGTGGAGCAGACATTGGCTTTCCAGACTTCTGGCATTGATCACATTCCTGGATCTATAGGAAAGGAGTTGTTAACCTGTGTACAGCTTTCATTAATGTTTCAAAACACAAAGATAATTAGTGTGTACCCATTTATCCATATCAATGGCCATGCCATGTCAGAAAAATCTCAAGGAGATGGCCGATCGCGTTCTATTGATGCCTGTATGTCCTCCAATGGGCGATGCATGAAATTCGACGAAGATCCTCCTTGCTTCTTCCTCGTTATTAATAACTCTTCTTTTTCCAACGAAGTGCTCTCCTTCTGTAATGAAAATTAAAAATTAAGAGTTTCATTCATTACAAACCTATCTTTACAAACAAATAAGATTGACTGTATTATACTCACTTTTAAAGTATATTTAGCCTCTGTGTCCTGCTATACCCAGATGGGTATTCTCCAAAACAGAGGAATTTGAAGATCTTTTTGTACTTTTTCTCCATACCTATAAAAATAGAACACAATTATCATTTTACAAGTGTAAAAAATCAATAAAAACTAACCTAACTGCCATACATAACAACTAGTTTACATATGTAACCACTAACTGAAACTATCCCCTTCACACTGTAAAATTCAAAATGCCTCACTGTGCAGTGTAAAGAAACTATGGATTGACCGATATTGATTATTTTTATTTTTTGAAAAACATTTTTTTTACTATTAAGGTAAATGCACAAAATATATATGCCAGTCAGAATTTACGTTTTAAAGAATATATGTGTGTGTAATGGATGCAGTGAAAGTATTTGTAATGTAAAAGTAATGTAGTGTGTGTGTGTTTGTGTAGTGTGTATATAATGAATGCAGAGTGTATGTGTTTGTGTATATATAATGAATGCAGAGTGGGAGTGTTTTTTGTGTATATAATGCGGAGTGTGTGTGTGTTTGAGTAGTGGGTTGGGCGTCATTTAAATTTTTTTTTAACTTACAAAATATTTTTTTCCCCCTTCCCTGCTTGTTACCTGGCCAGGGAGGGGGGATATAGTATAACCTGGTGGTCCGGTGGCATGGACTGTGCAGTGGAGGGCACAGCAACTCCCTTCAGCTGCTGTCTAACTCTAGCGGCATGCCTGCTGTGTTGCCATGGTAATCCGTGGTAACACTCTGATGGCCACGGGACCCGCAAGATTTAGACAGGGCAGCTGAAAGGAAGGTAAGAAAGAGCTTGCTGGGCCCCCAGTACCACAGGGCTTGTCATGGGCACGGCAGTCTGGATCGGCAATATCTGTATATTTATTGGCCGATACCGATATTACCAAAAATAACGATAATCGGTCGATCCGAAAATGAAACCACAACATTGTGTAAAATCCATTAACACTGGATACTACAGTGTTCAGATGAAAATCTACTAAATTATAAAGTCTTATAAATGATACACAACGATATGGGTATTACTCACCGTCAAGGAGTCTGATGAGACGGCCACTGCTAGACAAGTGAATCAAATGTGAAGCCTGTAAGGGGACAATAAGTACCAAATTATAAAATATAATAATTGTCTCAACACGATATTGGAATTACTCACCGCCAGGGAGTCTGATAAGATAGGGCACTGCTTTGGCAAATGACTGAATCAAATGCAAAGCCTGTGAGGGGACAATAAGTACACATGGATAAATTAAGTAAAATAGTTGTTTCATCATGATAGCAGTATTACTCACCTTCATGGAGTCTCTACAAAATCAAGATTGCTATGCAACTGAGATTGTCTTAACACTTACTGTACACAGTACAGTGTATTGTACATTGCATTGTTTATTAGTGTAAAACAGTATGTTATGTACAGAAAAATGTTATACACAGCACAGTGTATACATGGTACATTTATAACACAGAAGTGTTTGTACAAAATGTTATCAAATGCTAGTCAACATAAAATATCTGACAGACTATCACCTGCGGTGCAGTCGCATCCTCTTTACACAGTTAGGGAGACATAGCGGAGTCTGTTAATTGGATTCATTGTTTTTCCCCTGTCTGATGTTTTATGTTGACTAGCATTTGATAACAGTGTGTATAGAAAATGCACCTGCACTGGGGGTAATCTATAAAACACTGTCCTTGACAATGGAAAACACATCAAGATAAAGATAAGAAATTTAAAAGACTTAAAATATCTACACATGGGATAGAAGGGGGTGTAATTCACGTCTGTCTCACTCGTCTAAACACTGCTTATACAAAGACACCTCCACAAATTAGGAAATAAATAATGTAAAATATATCAAAATGCATATATAACTTAAAGCTAATAATTCAAGAGGGGAAGAAAACATCCTATGCAGTGCTGCTATGCTGCATCATTGTCGGTGGAATACTGTAACTGATAGGAGGGTTCACGGGTCTAGTTACTAAATATTACTAATCAATTACAGAACTAGATGAGAAACTGGATCGCCGTGATTGATAGGGGGGGTGCCTGGTGCTGTCCCATTAATAAGGAATAAATATCAACGGTATCAGCTAACTTTCACCTAAACCATCCCTAGTGAGTGACTGGATGTCTAGAACTGATAAGAGGGCTCCCTTTCCCCAGCACTCTCAGCCATCCAGTCAATTTCAGGGGACATGGAGAGACAGTTCTGGTCATTGGCAACCAGATATACAGGTAAATCTTGCAGAAAGGCAGGATAAGCACAGCATGGGGGGACTGAAGGGGTATATAGTGCAGGGCAGCAGGGGGGAACTGAGGGGGTATATAGTGCAGGGGAGCAGGGGGGAACCGAGGGGGTATATAGTGCAGGGCAGCAGGGGGGAACTTAGGGGGTGTGTGTATTGTTCAGCAGTGTGTGTGTATTCAGCAGTGTGTGTGTGTGTGTGTGAATTCAGCAGTCTGTGTGTATATATTCAGCACTCTGTGTGTTTTCAGCAGTCTATGTGTGTGTGTATTCAGTAGTCTGTGTGTCTATTCACAAGTAAATAACAGTGAAAAATATTCCCTGTATCTGTTTTGCAAATCGGGTAGCGTAACAAAAAGTTCAATAAAAGCAAGTAGCTGCTGCTATGTAAAAGCTCAATAAAAAGTATCACAAAAAAAGTTTTAAGCAGAATAACCGCTACCAGCATAGGGGAAAAGCACTGTGGCATCCAATAGTGAAATTTACAAAACCTTAAGGATAATAGGAGGAATAGGTAATACAATCTACATAAAGTCTTAGCAAAGATCCCTTACCTACACAACGAGCACAGGTACCTGCAACCCAAGTCACAAAATTAATTACCATTCAAATTCTTCTATTCTCCGTGTGTGTGTGTGTGTGTACTCAGCAGTCTGTATATTTAGCAGTCTGTGTGTGTGTATACTCAGCAGTGTGTCTGTGTATGTGTATTCAGCAGTCTGCATATTTAGCAGGCTGTGTGTATTCAGCAGTCTCTGCATATTTAGCAGTATGTGTGTGTACTCAGCAATGTGTGTGTACTCAGCAGTCTGTATTTAGCAGTATGTGTGTGTATTCAGCAGTCGCTGCATATTTAGCAGTCTGTGTGTATTCAGCAGTGTGTGTGTACTCAGCAGTCTGCATATTTAGCAGTCTGTATGTGTACTCAGCAGTCTGCATATTTAGCAGTCTGTGTGTGTATTCCGCAGTCTCTGCATATTTAGCAATATGTGTATGTACTCAGCAGTCTGTCTGTGTATGTGTATTAAACAGTCTGTGTATTCAGCAGTCTCTGCATATTTAGCAGTCTGTGTACATGTATTCAGCAGTCTGCGTGTGTGTTTATATATACACATTTAAACAACGACACACTGCTATGCACACACACATACACTCATCCAGAGAGTATATACACACACTGCCTCACAATACTATACACACAGTCAGACAAAGTACAAATTCAGGTCTATTGGGGGCCGGAAGTGCAAAATCTGTATATTGTTGAATAGTGTGAACAGTGTCTGGATTTTGGAGTCCTAATAGCCGCATATGCAGCCAGATTGTTTTCCCATCCGGTACTGCGCTACTTAGACTTTATGTAAAACTCCTGTACGTGTCTCTGTTTAAGTGGTCCTTCCAGTGGGATGCCCATTATAGATTACCAGCAGTTGTTGAAATATGCATCATTAAGTAAAGATACTAAACAGGTACAACCAGTATGGAAACTAAAACATGAACATCTTTACATATTATATGTGACAGATGGCAACACTCACCATTTGGCAATTTGTCTAATGAAAATAACTGTGCTGTATTCTTACAAATACACGTGATCAAAGAATTTGGATAGATTTATTTATTTAGTTTACTGTTTTACCTGCATTTTGGCCTCGATTTAATCACCAGCTGTAACTGCTTCTCTTTCATCTTTCTTCTCCTCAGATTTCAGATCTAATACGCAAAGGAAAACCAGATTCAGACCTCTTGCGGTTTAATAGCTTAGGCTCCGCTCTGATTATTTGTGCCTTTGTGGGAGTCATCGGAGGGGGATTATTCCTCGCAACCTCTTTCTACATAGAGAAAGATCGAAAGAAGGCGGTGTGGCGAAACCGGCCTCGCCACATGTCCTTGGAGGGGGCTGCTTGCCCGCCTCTTGCCTTTGGACTATGGACCAGACTTTATGTGAATGTGTTAACCCAGATAGCTATGCCATGGAGCCCATTCGTGTAGTTAAAGACTTCGGCTCCATGGCAATTGAACTGTGTGAATAGGATCTGAGCGCTATTCGGTAGTTTTGTGCGCTCAGATCCCAGCTATCTGGGGATATGTGACATGTCTGTGTTTTATGTATAAAATGTGACTTTGTGTATTTTATAATATTTTAATGCTTTGTGCTCACCATGTGCATAATGGAGTCTTGTGTCTGTCCTGGGAGATAATTGAATTACTTCTCAATTCAATCTCCAGGATAGAAGACTCTGAAACTGGTTTGGGCCGGAAAGCCATGCTTCATTTAGTCACAAAGGACTTTCCCTTAACTTTTGAACCCCTGGTCTGATTCGTGCCATTTTTTAATATGTTGTTCCCCTGAATGGATTGATTATGAAAATGTATGTTTTATGTTTGTGACATGTATATTTTAGAAGTTATAAATATTGTGTAAAAACTGTATTCCTCTGCCGGTGATAATGAGATTACCCATTGTGTTCAGTAATCATATCACAGCCAGAGGGGAGGATTTTGTGTGGGAGTGTCTTTCTGTAATGTACGTGTGTTATTGGTTGTTATGTAAAACCCTGTGGGCAGTACTAAGTTTGTGGATTGGGAATAAAAGAGGCTGTATGTGCCAGTACAGTCAGTTCCTGTTTTAACCCTCAAAGTGAAGTGTCGTCTCATTATTGGGGGAAGGATTTATTGTATGCTGTTCCAGTTTGACTGCTAGGAGAGTAAACCTATTCGTATGGTTCCTATTCAACTGTCTACAGCATTCATATGCTTGGGAGAATTTATTTGTTTCTCCGGTTCGGTGATTGTGGTGTCTGCCAGAGTGCTTGGAGTCCTCAGGAAGCACTAGGAGCATCCTTCAACGGAGGTACCCAGTCGGGGTGCCAGGTGATCCGTTACAGGCGGAAAGTTACTCCCAAGATGAAGATGGTGAGGGTTGAGAAGAGGCCTGGACATCCTTTACAAAATGTAACGAACACGGTAAGAATTAAGTGCTAAATGAGTCCTGGTAAGGAACAGCAGCAACAACAAGCTGCCAAGGTTTCCTCTTCTTGGCTGTACTGATAATTTCTCACAATGGGTTGGTGGTTGCTCCTCAAGTAGGTGAGTATGTAAGAGAGCAGAAAGAAATTTAATTGTGGAGTATAACTAGAAATTTGGTTGGAGTGAATATAGAAAATCACTTACAATTTTAGGAGCTTTTAAACGAGTTCTGAGATGAAAGCTTTGATTGAATAATCCCCATCTAGGCATATATAGTTGTTTTCCTCAGCATATCAGGGTCTTCAGCAGAGTATTAACAAAAAAAACCAAAACACAGAAGCAGTATATAGTATGTTGGAAAGTTCTAGGGATATATAGTAATGAGTGGTAATGCACTCACATGACATAGAGCCTTTTATGTGTTACAAACAAAACAGCATCCAGTGGTATAATCTCCACTTCTGGATAATGTTTAGCTGGATTTTCTTAGTGTTGTCATGCAAGGCAAAACTTAGACATAGAGCTCTCTGTTGAAACCATGTGTTATAGAATAAAAAGAGGTCCTATTCGCATGCCCCTGAGCAATATGGTGATGCTCAAACCTTATGGCATAGATGTCTAGATAGGGAAAGCGACCAACAGGATTGAAGAGCATATAAAGTCCTGGTGTTTCAACATGTTTGATAAAGATCTCTCAGTGATTCACAATGCTAAAGAAAACCAATTACATTTTGATTCTCAAACAGACAGGTTAGGAATATACTTGGATTATGAGGCTGGACGTATCTCCTTGTATCCCCTGTGCGATTCAAACACTTTCACACCTTCTCTGCCACTTTCACCGAGCCTCTTCATGTAGCATTCAGAGTTTACATCGACAGACGGTTAAGATTTTGGTTTTCTGCACCACTATCCCAGTGTGGGATTAACCAATTTTATGCTTGTTCTCTGCAGGAGTTCCTCATTAGATGAAGTGCTTTCAAGCCATTAGGGAAATTAGTTAGTACGGACTGGTAGACAGTCTGATCCAAAAGGCATAAAGTTGGCTGCCAGAAAGGGGGAGTTGGAAAGGTAGGCAAGCAATTTCTTTAAAAAATTAATATACATGAATTTAAAATAAAAATATTTGGTGATGGCATGTTATAATATAAAGCTTATATGTATAACACTTGAAATGACAGTTATCTTTTAAGTACAGTTCCATTTCAGTTGTGAAGTTCATTTACCCACAATCCATAAGAAAAGAATCCCACAAAAGGGCACACTCTAAAGAAACTTGCCTCGCTCCCTTCTCTTTTCTGGCAGCTACCTTTATGCATCTTTGTCCTGCGTCTATACCCACAGTGGTAAGTGGTTGGAATAAGATACTTTTGTTCTAACTTACCTCCATTTTTATATGCAAGTTTCGGTAGATCATCAAATCTCCTGAAATGTCTTGCAATGGACCTTGACAACAGCTACAGTTGCAAGAAAAAGTATGTGAACCCTTTTGAATGATACGGATTTCTGCACAAATTGGTCATAAAATATGATCTGATCATCATCTAAGTCACAACAATAGACAATCACAGCCTGCTTAAACTAATAACACACAAAGAATGAAATGTTGCCATGTTTTTATTGAAAACACCATGCAAACATTCACAGTGCAGGTGGAAAAAGTATGTGAACCCCTAGACTAATGACATCTCCAAGAGCTAATTGAAGTGAGATGTCAGCCAACTGGAGTCCAATCAATGAGATGAGATTGGAGGCGTTGGTTACAGCTGCCCTGCCCTATAAAAAACACACACCAGTTCTGGGTTTGCTTTTCACAAAAAGCATTGCCTGATGTGAATGATGCCTTGCACAAAAGAGCTCTCAGAAGACCTACGATTAAGAATTGTTGACTTGCATAAAGCTGGAAAGGGTTATAAAAGTATCTCCAAAAGCCTTGCTGTTTATCAGTCCATGGTAAGACAAATTGTCTATAAATGGAGAAAGTTCAGCACTGCTGCTACTCTCCCTAGGAGTGGCCGTCCTGTAAAGATGACTGCAAGAGCACAGCGCAGACTGCTCAATGAGGTGAAGAAGAATCCTAGAGTGTCAGCTAAAGACTTACAAAAGTCACTGGCAAATGCTAACATCCCTGTTAGCGAATCTACAATACGTAAAACACTAAACAAGAATGGATTTCATGGGAGGATACCACAGAGGAAGCCACTGCTGTCCAAACAAAACATTGCTGCACGTTTACAGTTTGCACAAGAGCACCTGGATGTTCCACAGCAGTACTGGCAAAATATTCTGTGGACAGATGAAACCAAAGTTGAGTTGTTTGGAAGAAACACACAACACTATGTGTGGCAAAAAAAAGGCACAGCACACCAACATCAAAACCTCATCCCAACTGTGAAGTATGGTGGTGGGGGCATCATGGTTTGGGGCTGCTTTGCTGCGTCAGGGCCTGGACGGATTGCTATCATCGAAGGAAAAATTAATTCCCAAGTTTATCAAGACATTTTGCAGGAGAACTTAAGGCCATCTGTCTACCAGCTGAAGCTCAACAGAAGATGGGTGTTGCAACAGGACAATGACCCAAAGCATAGAAGTAAATCAACAACAGAATGGCTTAAACAGAAGAAAATACACCTTCTGAAGTGGCCCAGTCAGAGTCCTGACCTCAACCTGATTGAGATGCTGTGGCATGACCTCAAGAAAGCGATTCACACCAGACATCCCAAGAATATTGCTGAACTGAAACAGTTCTGTAAAGAGGAATGGTCAAGAATTACTCCTGACCATTGTGCACGTCTGATCTGCAACTACAGGAAACGTTTGGTTGAAGTTATTGCTGCCACAGGAGGTTCAACCAGTTATTAAATACAAGGGTTCACATACTTTTTCCACCTGCACTGTGAATGTTTACATGGTGTGTTCAATAAAAACATGGTGGGCGTGGCCTGGACACCGGCGGGAGCAGTCGCATGTGAACGCAGCTCCGCGATATACAGCCTACTTTATGCAATTGCCGCACATTTCAAAATACCTACTACACAAACAATGTCTCACCCTAAGACGAAGAGGCAAACAGAGAAGGCGGACAAGGCACGGTTCTTTGCCCCAAATCAAGGCGCGCAACGGGACTCACCGCAGACAGTGGGAATCCAAGATGGCGCCGATGACAGCAATGAGGCAGCTCACTATGCGCCCAATGATCAGGGGCTCCTGACCCGGCCAATCATGCAAACCATGTTGGACGAAATGTCCACCAGAATAATGAAGAGTGTACAAACATCCATAGGAGAGCTGCGTAAAGAACTAGTAGACCTCGGCTCCAGAACCTCAAGAATGGAAGAGAAAATGGCTAACGCTAAGGAAGCGCATAATGACCTTGCAGACAGGCTGACGCAGTTGTCAGAACGTTTGGCGACACAAGAGGTAAAACTAGCTGACATATAAGACTAGAGCCGTCGAAACAACTTGCGGCTAAGGGGGTGGCAGAGACTGTGGGCATAAACGAATTGACAGCACATGTCACATCCTACCTAAAGACACTAGTGCCAGATATCCCGCAAGGCATTCTCCTTTTTGACCGCATCCACAGGACATCGAAACCCAGGTTCCTGCCCCAAGATGCCCCCAGAGACATTCCGGTGCGTATGTACTATTATCACATCAAAGACGCTATTTTAAAAAACAGTAGAACCCGCAAAGATCTACCTGAACAATATTGTGACATTATGCTGTTCGCAGATGTCTCGGCTTTTACCCTCCAAAAACGTAGGAAGTTCCGAGATATCACAGCAGCACTTAGAGAAAACCGAATAGCATACCGCTGGGGATATCCAGTTAAACTGCTGGTGCAGAGAGCAGGCAAGACTACAGTGATGTCAAGCCCAGAAGAAGGAGCAGAAATATTGAGAGAATGGGGCATCGGAAGAGAATCCCAGAAGAATCTGTCTACAGAGCCGAGAAGATTGACTCCAGAGTGGAAAAGAGTGAAACACACTGTAAATGCACGGTGCCCGGGAGAGCCTAAAGTCGCAGACAATGTTGTACCGCAAGTATAAAATTCAGTGAAATGATTATGCCACATGCCAGAGCTAACAGTTGAGTAATTGTATATGCCCAGTTGTATTCCATGTGCTAAATGTAACAGGGGAGGCGGGCAATGTAACGCAGGGCACATAGGAAGGACTAGCGATATTAAAAAAAACAAAAACTTTAATGATTAACAGGATTGAGATCCCTGGGAGGTACAACATACCAATCGCATAGGTCACAACATGATAACAAAAAAAAAAAAAGGTAAACGGGAGACACAATATGCAATTAAGCCATAGCAAGAAAGGCTGGCGCGCAGCTTATCTCCCCCTAAGGCACAGAAGCTAAAGGCTTCTACCCCCACGGCACTTGGACGAAGTGCCTAGCCACGAATAGGGCATAGTTCAATCTTGTATATACTTTCTTTGTTGTTTGGTTAAATTTTTATGTTGTTACGCCCAGTGAGATGTGGCCCGTGGCCCCTACCACTGGAGAGTATGTTTGGGACCTTGTGGGTGGTCTCACCTTCTATAAGCACAGAACACACACCTTCTATAAGGGTAGCGAGAAATTACGACCCAACTTCCATCAGGATACCTGTGGGAAGTTGTTGCAGTCCCCAGGGGATGGCCTGCTCCGCTTGCTGGCGCTGGGAGGAGCGAGGCACCCCGCAACAAATGAACATTCTCAATACACAGCACAACCCTTCATGTTAGACCCTATATGAGGATATACACACATAATGTAAGGGGATTGAATATCCCAGCAAAAAGACACTTTTTAAATCGAGAACTAAAGAAGCACCATGCAGAAGTGGTCTGCCTGCAGGAGACACATTTCTGTACAAACGACCACCCAAAAATCATGGATGTGGACTATCCACACCAATTCCACTCTACTTCCCCAACTAAAGCTAAAGGAACATCTATCCTGATAAGCAAGCATGTCTCCTTCTCCCTAAAATCAAAGCACCTAGACACAATGGGCAGATATGTGGTGATAGTGGGAATGATAAACGACATGATGTACACAATTGCAAACATATATGCGCCCAACCAAAATAAAAGGAACTTCCTACACAAGATACTTCAAACCCTGACACCAATACAACAAGTCATAACACTAATATGTGGTGATTTCAACCACATTTTCGACACAACCATAGACACAACCCTGAAAAGAGCTAGTGGCAGATACAAAACTCTCAGACGACAGAGCAAAGCCCTCCAGACCCTAATACACAAGTACCATTACTACGATACATGGAGAATCACACATCCCACAGAAAAAGCATACACATATTTCTCACACGTTCACAATTCCTACTCTAGAATAGATGGGTATCTCCTCCAAGGTTCCCACCTTAACCAAATCCTAGCATGTAATATAGCACAAATCACATGGTCAGATCACGCTCCAGTGCTCCTGGAGTTGAAAGACCTCTACGATTTTAAACATCGAAGCCCTTGGAGAATCAACGATTCTCTCCTCCATGACCCACAATTCGAGGCCGACTTATCCA
The DNA here is from genome assembly GCA_933207985.1 of Pelobates cultripes. NCBI lineage: Eukaryota > Metazoa > Chordata > Amphibia > Anura > Pelobatidae > Pelobates > Pelobates cultripes. The sequence goes on from OW240920.1 coordinate 119,441,605, forward strand.
CACAACTGAAGCATTACTTTGTGGAAAATGAGACGCCAGACGTCTCATCCACCACGGTCTGGATGGTCCATAAGCCGGTAGCGAGAGGACTGCTAATAAGAAGGGCCTCATACCTCAGAAAAAAACGCCCAAAAACAAACACTTGAAGTGCAAAAAGAATTATATGACGTAACCCTGCAAAACCAACTCTCCCCCACAGATGACAAACGCAGGTGCATACTCCAAATCACCAGAAGTCTGCACACGCAGGCCTTGGCACAAACGGAGCACAACCTCAAACGATTGAAAATTAATCACTACGCCCAGGGAAACAAAGCAGGCAAACTACTAGCGCACAGGCTACGGGAGAAACAAGCAGCACAAAAGATAGCATACCTCACTGCGCAAACGGGAGCAAAACTCATTACTCCGAAGGCCATAAGTGACGAGTTTGCGCGCTACTATGCCAAACTGTACAATCTACACCAAGACCCGGCGACCCCACAACCAACAGAGAGAGACATACAGGCATACCATAGAGACACAGACCTACCCCGACTTACGCCCCAACAGCAGTTAGAACTTACGAAACCACTATGTGAAGAGGAACTAATAGCTGTAATAAAGACCCTCCCATCAGGCAAAGCCCCGGGACCAGATGGGTTAGACAACACATATTACAAGAAGTTCAGTGTCATTTTAGCACCACACTTAGTCAAGGCCTACACACAAGCCACTCTCCATAAAACCTTGCCCTCCCCGAAATGTTAACTGCGCACATAGTCACACTGCCCAAACCAAGAAAGCCACCCACAGTACCGCAAAACTTTAGGCCCATATTGCTTCTCAACACTGATGCGAAAATCCTGTCCAAAACTTACACACTCCGTTTAGGAGCAATCCTGATGACAATTATCCACAACGATCAGGTAGGATTCGTTAAGGGGAGGCAAGGATCAGAAAACACGAGGAAAGTGCTAAATATATTATATCATCTCCGCAGAAAGGCACAAAGGGAACTGTTGATCTCCTTAGACACAGAAAAGGCCTTTGATCGCCCTCATTGGCGATTCCTGCGCGAAGTGCTGCAAAAATTTGATATACCAGAGGGGTTCATAGCAGTGGTGGAAGCCCTGTACAGCTCCCAACGGGCTCAGGTGCTAAACTCAGGGTTCCTCTCGGAACCAATAAGGTTATCAAACGGCACCAGACAGGGGTGCCCTTTGTCGCCTCTGTTGTATGTCCTGGCCCTAGAGCCCTCCTAGAGCCCTTAACGATGAAGATAAGGGACAACCCAAGCATACATGGCATCACGATCAACACACGAGAATACACTACCAACTGATTTGCAGATGACGTCCTGCTGACGCTTACTCAGCCGCAGATGTCCCTCCCCAACCTACTAACAGAGATTACCACATATGGGCAACACTCCTATTATAAACTCAATGTTACAAAAACACAGGCCATGGGGGTGGGTCTCCCGACAGATATAATGGACCTTCTACAAAATTCATTTTCACTAGACTGGAGACGAGACCACCTCACATTTCTTGGGATCAAACTTACAAAAAATCCGACAGGCTTGCTTATGGCGAATTATGACCCATTATTGAGGAGTATAGCAAATACACTGAAAGGATGGGAGGAGAAGTTCTTGTCGTTGCTGGGCAGGATGGCCGCAGTAAAAATTATAGTGTTACCAAAATTCCAATATTTAATAAGAACCCTACAAATATACATACCTAAAACCTACCTAGAAAAGCTTTTCACAGGTTTCATATGGGCACACCGAAAAGTAAGAGTGGCAGCTGTGCAGAAGTAAGTGCTGTGCAGACCACAAGCGAATGGGGGGTTGGGCATGCCAGACGTTAGGCAATACTACAGAGCGGCTATCCTAGCCACTGTTATACGAACACACGCCAGAGAGGATACGCCGCAGTGGGTGGAAATTAAGGCCTATTGGGCCTGCCCACGGGGCCTCAACTATCTGTTCTGGGTACCTCGAGCACATAGAGAGGTGCCACCCACGACACGACTCCTACTTAACATATGGGACATTTCTAGGAAGCAATGGGGACAGGACAAGGGGTGGGCATTGGAGGCCCCCCTATACAGTTTACACCTAGCAAACACTGCCTTCGATTACCACCCTTGGATAAGACAGGGCTGCACCAGGGTCAGCCACCTATGCGACAGCGACAGATTGCTAGACTTTTCAGACATACAACGCAAATACACCCTGCCACATAACACAATTTTCCAATATCTTCAGCTGAAATCTATGCTTCAAGGATCCATAATTAGCACTGTACCGCCCATTGCAAAACATATCAAACAACTGTGCACAGTTACCAAACAGCCCAAGAGGCTACTCTCTACAATATGTTGATCCAAGGTGGTACCAACTACAGTAAAGGATGTTGATTACCAGAAACTTTCCCATGTCCCCCTCAGTTCCTTTTATCCCTTCCCCTCCTGCACCCCTCCCTCCTGAGAGCAATCGGAGAATCGAACCCCAGCAGGTTAAAGGTCAAAGGACAAATGTGATAAACAATATGTGCAGTAGTATAAATGCCATTGAATGTCAAGTTGCTTGAATTCTTTTTTTTTTTAAATAATCTTTTATTAAAGAAATTTTTAGTATATCAAAAATGAATAACAATACAAAGAAGTATTCAATTAATGTGTTACAATCAGACAGTTGATATAAAATCTTATTTATGCAAAATAAATCGAATACACAAAGAAAAGCAAAGATAAATACAAAAACCAAGACAACACAAGTAAACCACCACCTATACAGGGCAGGAGTGCTTTCTTACTAATATATTAATATTCCCTTCTTTTTCTCTCTTTTTCCTTTCTTTTTCCTTTTCCTTCCTTTCTTTTTTCTTTTTCTTTTTTTCCTTTTTTTACCTTTATTTTTTTTCTTTTTCCCTTTTCCTTTCTTTTTTTTTCTTTTCCCTTTCTTCTTTTCTTTTTCTCTTCTTTTTTATATATAAATGAGAAAAATGGGAAAAAGGGACCAGAAATATATTACCATTAAATGTTGGAAAGTTTTTGAAGCCAGTTTGAATACCATATAGTTTTTTTTGAAAGAGCAGTGGTATTAGTTATAATATCTTTTTCCATAGTTAACTGAAATATAATTTGATCAATCAAACAGGACTTCTGGAATAGATTAGAAGACTTCCATTGTCTGGCTATATTAATTTTGACAGCAACAAAACAATGTATAACAAAGCAAATATGTTCGTGCGACTTTAATTGCCAATTCAGATGTAAAAGTGGGTTGACCGGATTTTGATTAAGTTTAATATGTATAGCTGTGTAAATGATGTTAAACGCCCATATCCACAACGGTTTGACTAATAGACAGTCCCACCATATATGCATATATGTGCCCAAACATGAGCCACACCTCCAACAGGTGGAATCATATGTTTCATACATTCTTGTCAATCTTGGAGTAAAATACCATCTGTGTACTACCTTAAAATGGCATTCAGTCAAAGTTAAACAATGTATATATTTATTTACATTAGTTAAAGAAGTTAGCCAGTCATTAAGGGGAATCACTAGATTGAATTCCTTCTCCCAGATGTTAATCAATGTATGAGGTATTATCCTAGATTCATCAAGCAAAGAGATAGCAACAGAGGTAACCTTAGAAACCGTTCGATGGCTAAATAGAATTTCCAATTTCTTAGCCAACGGAAAAGAAGTTGGAATAACACATTTCTGTATGAAATGTTTGATTCGCAGATAAGTAAATATCTCTCTGGGAGAAATATGTATATTATCAACAATCTGTTGAAAAGACTGGATATTATCTCCTTGCATAATATCTGAAATAGTTAATGAATCAATATTTCCCCAAAAAGTCAATGAGAAGTCCTCTATAATATACTCCAAAATATTAAGATTACAAGATCTAGGTATTAGTTGTACAATATTCAAAATTTTCTTAATTTCTGCCCAGTCTTCTAGAGTATAAAACAACGTGGATGGAATCCAACTATTTGACTCTTTCAGAATCTCTTTGAGATCCATCCACATATAATGATACAGTCTAGAAGAGTGGACAGCTTCCGACTCTAAAATATACCATGGTTCCCTACGAACCTGTGGATCTTGGAGAATGTAAATATGACGGATAATATTAGCAAAATAAGTATATGTAATACTAGGAAAGCCAAGGCCACCTTGGGATAATTTTTTAGAAAATTTTTTTTGATTAATTCTAGGTCTTTTGTTCTTCCAAATAAATTTATTGAAACATGATTGAATCATTGCTAACCAAGGCTTAGGCATTTTTAATGGGACCATAGAAAAAAGATATAACCACTTAGGTAAGATATAGGAATTTATAATATTAATTCTACCTATCCACGACATTTCCAAATTTTGCCATTTTTTTTAATTTAAGGTTCATATCTTTCATTAAGATTAAAACATTTCTCTCCATTATAGTCGAAACACTTACAGGGATTGTTAGACCCAAATAATTTAATTCCTTGTCTGTCCAGATAAATTTATAATTCTGGGATAAATTATCAACCAAGTCTGAAGGCATATTAATGGTTAAGGCTATTGATTTTGAAATATTTAACTTGAAATTAGATATACTGTAGTATCTCTCAATTTCAAACATTAAGGGCCGGAGAGATTTTTCAGGGAAAGACAGGGTAATTAAAGCATCATCCGCATATAAAGAAATTTTAGCATCACATAGTTTTATTTTTTTTTTTAAATCTGACAATTTTTATTGTTTTCTTCAATATCGGTAAAAGGGGTGGGAGGGGGTACAGAAAAAAGAAGCGGGAGGGGGAAGGGTAGGTGGTGGTGAAGATCAGTACATGCAATTTTCAGATATTTGACATTTACATGCTTTGTATTCGTCAGTGGTTCACATGTTACATACATTTGTAGTCATTTCGAGGTGTGACCCATGGTTCTGCATTATTTTGCCCACTTTCTTTTCCTTCTTCAGGTGTCGGGTTTAGAAGTGTGTGTGACTTGGGTTCGCATTGGGGTGGTGTATTTCTCACCCTGTTTGTGTCATTACGAGGTATGGGGAGTTTTGTCTTGGGAGATCATGGGATGGGGAGAGGGGGGGGGCTGGGTGCGGCCAGGAGACAGAGGGCTGTGAGTGCAGTGTAGGTTGGGTGTTGTGTTTGATGTGTCCTCATTTCGTGTGCTTTGTGCCTCCGGCGGGGAGGTTCTGGTTTTCGTCTGTTGTGTTTGTTGTGTTTTATTTTTGCCTAGTGTCGCGTTGTCCCACATTTCCCATGCAGTGGGCCAGTAGTTGGCCTTCGGTCTCGTTTTCCTCGCCATAATTTCATAGTGTTTGGTGGTTTCGATCGCCTTGATGCATTGTTCAATATGTGGGCTGGATGTCTGTTTCCATTGTCTGCTGATGACCACGAGGGCCGCAATTATAATGTGATATAGTAGATACCTATGGCTTTTCTGTGGGATGTTCGGGAGCAGGAGCAGTAAGAACGTTTCAGGCAATTTTAGTAGTTGTACGTTTGTACCAGATTGCCAGATCATACACCTGTTGCCAGTATCGGGTTAGTTTCGGGCAATGCCACCAGATGTGTATCATGGTTCCTCGGGCCGTTTGGCATCTCCAGCAGATATCTGAGCTTTCGGGGTAGCTGTGTTTGAGCTATGTAGGAATCAAATACCATCTGTAGAGTATCTTCCGAGACAGTTCCAGGTGGGTTGTGCAAAGTGTAAGTTGTTTGTGGGCTTTAAAGATGTCTTGCCACTGGTCAGTTGGGAGTGGGTGTCCGATGTCTCTTTCCCACGCTAATTTGAAGGAGGGGGGCGACTTGGGGGGTTGGTCGTGTTCGGTGGCGTAGATCCTAGATATAAGTTTCGTGGCCGGTTTGAGTCTCGTACAGATGTTTGTCACCGTTCTCCAGTGTTGGTTCTGGGGTTTTGCTGTTTGCTGTTTTGGTTGGAGGGCGAACCAGGAGCGTAGTTGCATGTAGGAGAAGGTGGCTGTGTTAGGTAAATTGAATTCTGTTTGAAGATCTAAGAGTTTTTTAAGGTTTTGGTCGTTCATTAGCTGTGACATGGTGGTTATTCTGTGCCTATGCCAAAGTTTATAGTTGAAATCGGGTATGAGCAGGCGAAGCGCCTTGAGCGGGAGCGCAGGTGAGAGCAGTGCTGTGTCGCCTATTCGTTTCCTGTACCTGTCCCATATCGAGAGGGTTATTGCGGTGGTTGGCAGCAGATCAGAGAGTTTCGGTCTGTGCGTTGTCGGCAGCCAGGCTAATAGTGGCAGGGAGAGGCCATGTGCATAGTTCTTTTCTAGGGTGGCCCACGCCATCGGGTCTTTTCGGTGGGATGTTGTGACTAGTGGAGTTATTTGAGCTGCACAGTAGTATCCCGCCACGTCAGGCATTCCCATCCCTCCTTGGGCAAATGATCGGTGCATTGTGGTTTTTGCTACTCTTGGTTTCGCGTTTTCCCACACATAAGCGTTGAGGAGGCTTTGTAGTTCCAGCAGATACTTTGTGGGAAGCTTGAGTGGGAGTGTGCGGAATAAGTATTGTATTTTTGGTAGGAGCACCATTTTTATCGAGGCTATCCGGCCTGTCCATGAAATGTATTTCCCTTTCCACCCTTGTAGAATGGATTTGACTTCACCAAGCAGTTTGGCGTAATTCGCTTTGAAGAGCGTGTTTAGTGTGGGTGTAAAGTTGATCCCTAGGAACTTTATATGGTCATGTCTCCAGTTGTAGTCAAAGTTAGCTTTTAGGGCAGTCAAGTCTTGGGACAGGATGTTAATCCCTAGGGCAAGGGTCTTTGCAATATTTAATTTGTAGTATGAGCATTTGCTGTATTGGGATAGGGTCTTATGAAAGTTGGGTAGCGACATGTGTGGTTGTTCTAGGGATAAGAGGATGTCGTCCGCGAACAGGGATAGCTTATATTCTCGGCCTTTGGCTTGGATCCCATGGACGTTTGGGTCGTCTCGGATTCGCTGTGTTAAGGGTTCTAGAGCTATTATATAGAGTAGTGGAGAGAGTGGGCAGCCTTGTCTAGAGCCGTTAGAGATGGTGAACATTTTTGATATGAATCCCCCGTTTACTACTCTGGCTGTTGGTGTGGAGTATAGTGCTGTGATCAGTGCTATGAATTGGGGTGGGAATTCAAATTTCTTTAAGGCTGCGAGTAGAAAAGGCCAGTGAAGTCTATCAAAGGCCTTCTCCGCATCCAGGGATAGGAGGATGCTGGGGGCCTTTCTGTTTTGCATTCCGTACAGTAGGTCTAGGGTTTTCCGTGTGCCATCTGCTCCCTGTCTGCCTCCAACAAACCCCACCTGGTCCTCCCCGATAATTGTGGGTATGATGGGTGCTAATCTATTGGAAAATATCTTGGCGATAAGCTTGATGTCCGTATTTAGCAGGGATATGGGCCGCAGGTTTTGGCATCTATTCGGGACTTTCCCAGGTTTGGTGAGGGTGGCAACATGTGCCATTAACATTTCTGTCGGTATCGTCCCTGACTGGAGAATATGATCAAACAGGTTTTTTTAGGTGTGGGGCGATGATGGGTGCAAATTGTTTGTAGTATGTGTTGGTTAGTCCGTCTGGGCCTGGTGATTTCCCTGGAGGGAGGGATCGGATTGTGTCTAGTATTTCTTGCGTGCTAATTGGGATTTGGATGGTGCTTTGTTGTGCGGACGTTAGTGTGGGTAGTGCTATAGGTTGCAGAAAGTTGTCTATGTCCTGTGAGGAGGGTTGGTGGAGTGTCGGGTCTGCATTGAGGTTGTAGAGGGAGTGGTAGTAGTCGGCCATGTTATCATTGATGTCTTGTGGTTTGTGGATCTTCTCCCCTGAGGGAGTGAGGAGATATGGTATTTTGGAGTTGGCCTGTTTTTGCCTAAGTAGCGTAGCTAGGTGTTTCCCTGCTTTGTTGCCTTGGGTATATGTCTTCAGTTTAAGTTTCGTGAGTATGTGGGTTGTTTTTTCCAGAGTCAAGGCGTTAATTTTGGCGGTAATATTTTTTTATGGTTTCGGCGCGTGTGTCAGATGGGTCCAGGAGGTGTGCATTCGTCTCATCTCGTAATGTTCGTAGCAGATCCATGTGTTCTTTGGTGCGCTGTCGCTTGAGGAAGGATGCTCGGCTGATTAAGTAACCTCTCATGACTGCTTTGTGGGCCTGCCAGACGGAGGTAGTGGAGGCCCCGGATTCTGCATTGTTGTGGAAGTAGTCTTGCAGGTGTTGCGTTAGCTTTGCTTTGAATGCAGTATCATGTAGGAGTGTGTCGTTGAGGCGCCACGGGGGTCTACCCCTGTGTTGGTAGTGGTCGTGTAGGGTCAGAGTTACCGGTGCATGGTCTGACCATACTATGTTCCCTATGGTGCTGTCAACTATCTGCGGAAGTAAAGAGCCTGAGACGAGGATGTGGTCGATTCTGGAGTACATTTTATGGACTTGGGAGAAGAAGGTGTACTCTCGCGTGGAAGGGTGGTTGGTCCTCCAGGCATCATACAGGCTAAAGTCCTGTATGAGTTTCTGGAATGCTATATTGTGAGGTTTGAGCTTGAGGTGCCTAGCGGAGTTGCTGGGGGTTGTTGAGTCCACGCGGGAGTCCATGGTATGGTTGAGGTCACCACCTATGATCATGGGGGTTGTTGTGCTGGTCGGTAATTTGGTGTAGAAAGTTGCGCTGTTGGTCATTCGGGCTGTATAGGCTTACTAGTATAAAGGGGTTATTGTTTATGATGCAGTGCAGAATCACGTATTATTTATTTATTTATAAAATATTTTACCAGGAAAGATACATTGAGATTTCTCTCGGTTTCAAGTATGTCCTGGGTCCACAAATCATTGCATTGTTACATTAGGTACAACAAAATACAAAAACAATATTAATACATAATATATACAAAATTTAACATAGAACAGGCAGGAAATATATAATCAACCATGACACATGCATTCTGTTTTGAGGTATGTAGAGAGGGATCTCTTAAATGACTTTAGGCTTAGGGAAGATTTTAAATTGTGCGGGAGGTCGTTCCACAATTGCGGTGCTCTTTTTGTATTGAGGTAGACTAAGTAAAGTGTGTGACGGAACGCTGGCACTCCGACTGAGTACCTCCGCCAATCGATGCTCCTAGTGCTCGCTGAGGACTCCAAGCACTCCAACCGACACCATCAGCACTGCAGACCCCACTTCCAGCGATGCAACTGCGCCGGGGTCTCTGCTGTTTCCACCCACCCTGGACCCAAGGCCAGGATCCAGCTTCCAGTGGGTGAACCTCTCTTTCCCCAGAGAGCAGGAACAGGAACAAATCAAGCTATTGCAAGAGCTTCCTCTGGGGAGTAAGTGATTATAGCAATCCCCAGAGTGTAGGTATCCCTTCCCCCAAACATGAGCCAAGGCTTAATGCTGGAACAAGACTGATTTACTGGCACACAGAACAATTTATGCAACACAAAACTCCTCCTCTGGGCCAGGCTAGATAATTGAGTTTCTACAATACACAAAGCTCAATTATCTGCTGGCCAGAAATAATACAGTTTCATAAAACACACAGGGACCCCAAAACATGCAATAACCCCATAAAAAGTATATCCTTGGAACCGGGGGATCTGGGTGAACCACATATCCAAAATTCACCCAGATCCGTTCAGTACTTTGGAAAATACAGTTTAATGCAGATTCTGCAGAACATATACAGGCTAAATGAAAAACAATCACTGTATAATGTGTCCCCTGCTGTATAGTCCAAAACCACTGCACGATGTCTCTGTGCACCAAATACTGGCGAGATGGCACCGTGTTGAAAAGTCCAAACAGTGTCTGTGAGTTAAAATGGCCGCCATCCATTGTTCTCACCATGTGCTTCATCCATTGTTCTCACCATGTGCCTCTGATACAGGAAATGGTGGCCACCCAGTAACTCCACAGTATGTCCCCAGATGGTTCTTAAAGGGCCAGCAGCAGCACAACACAAATCCATTATGCCCAAATCATGTCTTTAAAGGGCAATACATCCCAGGGGCCATAGTCACAGGGCAAGAGGCGGCAAGCAGTCCTCTCCAGGCACAAGTGGCGAAGGGCACTTCGTCACAATGTGCTTGTACTGGATCGGAGCTTATAGAAAGTGGGAACAGCTAGGGAAAGCATTTTGTTCAGGTAGGGTGGGAGTTTCCCAGAAAAGCTCTTAAAAACAAGGCTGGAAAGATGAAGGGTGCGTCTGGATTCCAGCGATAGCCAGTTTAGTTCCTTTAGCATGTCACAATGATGGGTCCTGTAATTACATTGTAGCACAAATCGGCAGAACGAGTTATACAATGTATTGAGTTTATTCTGCCTTGGCTGTCTTTTTTGATGTGGAGTATTTCCGCTGTCAGAGACTTGTGTAGTAGAATGGAGACCCCTCTGGATTTGGATGTGTGTGTTGCGTGGAATTGTCTGGGGTATTCCTGGGTGGCAAATGTGGGTATGCGGTTGGTGACGAAATGCGTTTCTTGTATACAGGCTATGTCTGCTTTGGTGCGTTTCAGATCGTCTAGCAGTATACGTCTTTTGTGCGGCGTGTTAAGGCCTTTAGTATTATGTGAGTAGATAATCATGTTTGGGACGTTGCGTTAAAAAAGGTTGTTTTTTTTTTTTTGTTTCTTTTTTGACAGACAAGTTGTCCCTGTTTCGTGATGTATGTGTCGGTGTGTAGGGTTGGGGGAGCAGGGGTAGGGTGGGCTGCGTGGGAGTTAGGTGCTATATACAATGACCGTAGTCGGTCTGGTACCCTGGGCGTACCGTGGGGGTTAGGAATAGAACTTCCAATTGGGTGGCTATATGGGCTCCAGTTTGGATTTGTGATAAGGCAGAAATAACATTGAGAGATAACATAACATTAAAGCACAGTAATGTATTAGGCATTAAACTTGTAGAGTGCGCAAGTATCAATTCTAATGGCCCTCAAGGGCAGTGTCTGATTGTATGTAGCCGTCTACGACTGTCCTCGATGTGGTGGGCATTGGCAGTCAGGGTGGTCAGGTCAGTGGCTTTGGGTCGTCTGCTGGGGCTAAGGTTCTCATTTCCCCCTGCTTCACGCATGGGTTAGTCCGCAAGGTTATGTGGTCGGGCTCGCTAGGGCCCCCGTATATCTGGTCTTTTGCATGTTTGTCTGAGTGGCCTCTCCGAGCCCCTCCTCATCTCTCCAGGGGGCTTTGTCACCGGTTGACCCCACATTTGTGTTGCGGTAGTAAAGTCGCTGTATAAGGGGGTTGCCGGGTTAGGGTCAGCATCCTAGGGAGGCAGTAGCACTCCTCCGGCTCGAGACCCTTAGGGTTTATATTTGCTCAGTCGCCCACCTCGGGTCGTTTCCCCAGTTTTTTTTTTTTTTAAAAGATCGTTCGCAGGACCTAAGTCAAGGTCACTAAGTAGGAGTTAGTGGATAGTTTAGTCGTGCCAGTTATTAAGAGATTTTTTTTTTTTTTTAACAAAACCATGAACCTAAGTCTGTAGCTCAGTCATCGGGTAGAGTCAGATTTTGGACAGTATAGACATGATATAGGCATACATTATCAGTTAATCACATTTTTGCATATCAAGTTATGATACTTGCTGCTAGGTGAGCGTTTAGGCGGGCAGTCTATGGGCTGAGTCCGTCACGGTGTTGCGGCCTTGGCATTGAGGCGCGGGGGTTGCGCCGGTCGTTGCTCTGGCAGTGGAGCCCCACTTTTGAAGTGCTGTTCGGCCTTCCTCCGGTGTTGAGATGATTACTGTCTCTCCGTTCCTGGTGGTGATGATTTTTGTCGGGAATCCCCATCTGTATCTGATGCCTTGATTTCTCATCTCTGAGGTGACTTGTTGGAATTCCTTTCTACGTCTCAATGTCGCTGCGGACAGGTCTGCCATAATTCGGACCGTTGGGTAGTCATCATGTGGGCCGGGTCTGTTGCGGTGCGCTCGGAGGATCAATTCTTTTATGTGGTAATAATGTGCCCGGAGTAGCACATCACGGGGTGTTGAATCGGGTAAGTATTTAGGCTTGGCCACTCTGTGGACCCTGTCCACGATGAGCATGTCCTCTGTGATTTCTGGGGCATAGGAATGCAGTAGGCCCCTCACATATACTTGCAGGTCTTCTGGTGAGACGGATTCTGGGACCCCTCGCAGCCGTAAGTTGTTCCTGCGCATTCTGTCTTCATAATCCGCCATGCGCGCCTCCATTTCTCGCATTTTGTTTTGCAGAGTTTGCATTTGGCCTGTTAGGTCGGCTTGTGTGGACTTCATGTCCTTGCATTGCATTTCCACTGAGGCAGTCCTGGAGGAGAGGTCTCTTACTTCTCTTTTGATCTGGTCCGCCGTGGATTGCCATGTGTGGATCAGTTTTGTTGCCATCGCATCCAAAGCTCTCTCAAAGTGCCCTCTTGTGAGGTAATCTGAGGTCTGGGAGGTTTCTGAAGCTGCCGGAGGGAAGGTAACGTCTGAGTCCCCGGCGCCATCTTGCAGTGCGGCCTGTGTGGTCTCTAGTGTCGCGGCCGTTTTTTGCCCCAAAAAACTCAGTTTTTCCGCCTTCGAAGCGGACTTCTTAGATTTGGAGGACGACATAATGTGCCTGATGTCGGGTTGTATTTCTGCGGCTTTATTTGCTGTATATTAGGAGCCCATGTGCCGGAGCGAGCTTCTATGCGGCCATCACTCTCGGCGGTTAGCCACGCCCTCCACACATAGTTTTATTTTAACACCGCTAATTAATAAGTTATTCCTAATATTAATGGCTAAAGGTTCAAGCGATAAGATATATAATAAGGGCGAAAGAGGACACCCCTGTCGAGTTCCATTTTTAAGATCAAACGACCCTGCAGTTATATTCGGACCCACTGTTCTAGCTGAAGGGGAGGAATATAGAGCTAAAATAGCACCATATATCCATCCCGTAAAACCGAATGCCTTCAAGACTTCGCTTAAATATCCCCAACTGACCCTGTCAAACGCTTTTTCGGCATCTAGTGACAGGGCCAGGAGGGGAATATTATGTCTGTTTGACCAGTCAATACTCTCAATCAATCTCCGGGAATTATTTGATGCCCATCTTCCAGGGATAAACCCGATCTGGTCAGGATGGATAAGTTTCGATATAATAACTTTAATTCTCTCAGCAATAATAGCTGAATATAACTTCATATCTACATTAATTAACGCAATCGGTCTATAATTGCACGGGTCGGTACTATCCTTATTCTGTTTCAATATGGGAACAAGATTAGATTGTAATAATTCTTTTGGAATGGTTTTATTTTCAGCTAATTGATTGAAAAATTAATTAAAAGGGTTTAATAAATGTGACTTCATATGTTTATAATATAAATTTGTGAAGCCGTCAGGCCCCGGAGTTTTATTTATGGGAAGTCTATCTATTTGGTATTTAACTTCCTCCATAGTAATTTTCTTATTTAAAAGTACCAGTTCCTGTAAAGTGATTTTCGGAATTATTGTATTATGTAAATAATTTAGAATATCCTTTATTTCAGGGTATAAATTTAAATTATATAAGTCCTGATAAAATTGATTGAATTTTTGCCCTATTAGGGAAGGCGTAGAGTAAACTAATCATTGGTATCAAGTTAATTTCCATCCAATTTTGTGGCTTACCTGAAATTTTCAGGCCTAAATACGAAAAATGTTCCCTTCCCCAGAGAAATTCAAAGTTGGACGTAATCTCTGATTTCATTAGACGGCTTATTAAAAAAAAGCCATCGTCTTAGAAATATTCAATGTTGTTCTTTCTTATCTCGATAGCCAAAACTTATATGGTCATTACATATAAGAGTGGGGAAAGCGGGCAGCCTTGTCTGGTACCATTTTTCAATTTAAAAGAATTAGAGAGAATACCCTGGCCTATTACTTTTCATGTTGGATTAGTATATAGCGCCATAATTGCCTGATGTATCCTGTCTGACAAACCAAAAGCCTTTAAAGTATTTGATAAAAATTCCCAGCTGACCCTGTTGAAGACTTTCTCTGCGTCTAAAGACAGGGCCAACATCGGGACCCCTCTTCGATTGGCTATATAAAAAATATTTGACAATGTATATATATGATTAATCAAAGTTCTCCCTGGTATAATTCCTACCTGATCAATATGGATTAAAACAGATATAAAAGAACTTAATCTGTGCACTATAATGCCTGCGTAAAGCTTTAGGTCTTCATTCAAAAGGGAAATAGGTCTATAGCTCTTAACATCATCAGGATTTTTATTTTGCTTTAATATGGTAACAATATTTCCCCTTAGAAGATCTTCTAGTAGACCGCCACTTTCTGCAAACTCATTAAAAGTAGTTTGCAAATGTGGCACCAAGTCTTCATTAAAGGATTTATAAAATATAGCTGTCAGGCCATCAGGTCCGGGAGCTTTATTAAGTTTTGAGTGATCAATAATGGTTCATTTTGTTTTTCTAGCTGTAGTGGAGTTATTCTCCTAAATTCTGTCCCATGAAAATAAGATTCTATATTTTGTAGAGACTCTTTAGGACTGATGTTATATAAGTCAGCATAGTAACTTTCGAAAGCCTTTGCTATTTTGTCAGGAGACAAGAGAGTTTCATTATTGTATATTATCTTAGATACAGATTTGGCCTTTTGAATATTTTTTAACTTGTTTGTTAGAAGCTTATCAACTTTATTGCTCTTATAATAGTGATACGATTTTAGTTTTTCTAATTGCTTAGAGGTCTCCAGCATTAGTTTCTCAGTAATACATTTTTTAATATCATCAATTTGATTGGAGATATCCGTTGTGGGATTTCCCTTATTACTACGTGATAGATTTTCCAATTTAATATATAATTCAGAGAGATAACTTTCCTTGATGTGGTAATAGTGGACTTTGGTCAGTGTGTCTCTGGAGACCGTGTCTGGGCCGTGGTACTCGGTGCATGCGGTCTATGAGCAGCATGTCAGCAGGGATATCAGGCACGTAGGTATGGAGTAGGCCTTGGATATAGACTGGTAGGTCTGCTGTTGTGATGTCTTCGGGTATCCCCATAATGCGGATGTTGTTTCGTCGTGCTCGGTCCTCCAAATCTGCAAGTTTTGTTTCTGTTCATTCTAGTTTTGCCTCCAATTCTTCCACATGGTCTGCTAGGTCATTGTGTGCGGAGGTAAATTCCTCCATTTTGGATTCCGTATGCGCTGTGCGTGGGCCGAGATCTGTAACGTCTTTGTGCAGGGAGTCCATTGATGCCTGCCATGATGATATTAATTTCCTGGAAAGATCATCCAGTGCTTTGGACAGGTAAGTTGTAGTAAGGGTACTCCCTTGGTTTTGTATTTCGGCAGTGTGCTGTGGGATTTCTGATCCCTCCATGCTGTCGCCATCTTTTTCTGAGGCCTGTTGTTCCACATGGTCAGAAGATTTCTGCACGAAAATATTTTTTTTTTTTCAGTTTTAGCTGAGTTCTTCTTTGTCTTGTATTGAGACATTCTCTAGTTTTCGTTGTTTTTGTAGCTCTGTATGTCAGGATGGCGATGGATTAAGAGTTCTGAAGCCGGGATTATGCTTCCATCTCACTCGGCTGCTAGCCACGCCCCCCACCACCATGCATTTTGAGTTATTAATTATTGCGTTATTACCTCTTAGTGTTACCATAATTACATAGCATTTCTTATTTAATCCTTTTATATACCCATATTATCTTTATCTTGCTTTTAAGCGACAATATCCATATTTTTCCATAACATATATATCACCCTTGGACCCCGGTAGACCAACCTTTATGTAGCGTGGCCGAGCAGAGCAGTGTGCACCGTGGTACAGGAGATTCAGTTTCCTGTTCCCGGACAGACTGAAAGGAAGTGAGCACTGAGCACATTTGCTCCATAAGACGCACAGACATTTCCCCTCACTTTTAAGGAGGAAAACAGTGTGTCTTAGAGAGCAAAAAATACGGTATTTCTTTTCATAGTTATCTTTATGGTCTTTCTCTCTTTCTTCTCTCTTTTCCCTTTCTCCTCTTTTCTCTTTTTCCTCTTTTCTTCATTCACTTTTTTTCCTTTCTTTCCCTTTAAGCATAAACTGTGTGAATATTGGTTTGCTGTTTAGCTCAGGCACCCCTAACGCAATATATAAATTCTAATATAGAGTACGTGCAAATTATATGGAACAGACCACAGAGACCCTGTATTTATCAAACTATTTCCTTGGAACAATAAAAGAAATGTGTGTTTCTGTGTAACCTCCGAGTTGTTTTAGTGTAATTTGTTACAGCAAGACTGAAGTATAATGCTCCCAATATCATATCAGACCCAGAATTTTTTTATTAATTTATACGACACGTTCCTTTCATCCGTCAGGGTATGTGTCCTCCCTGAATTTCAGCGCTCATATCAATCGTCCATATTCAGTCAGTGCTTTTTATAAATGTTGTGCCATGTGTCGTAAGATTGCAGTCAAAGACTCTTCACAATCCCGGTAACAATCTTGCTTATAGGATTACTCCTTTGTCTCTCCGAGTATCTTAGCGGTGGCAGCCAGAGTAAAACCGTTTCTTTACCAGCTCAGTGAGATCCAGTTAACATCCGCGGCATTCTCCTTCCATCTTCCCCTCTTCCGCTCCTAAACCCGCGAGCTCCACCCGAAAATAATTTTAAACATTTTAAATCAGAGTTTTATCCAATTAATTTAAAAACTGAAAGTATGAAAGTCTTTTTTTTTTTTTTTATGTCTTTGTTTTTAATTGATGTTAATAATTTGTAAACAATGATTTCAATTAAAAAAAAAACAGTTTAAACAAAAAGGGTATAATAAAAAAGACTTAGAATCGCAATACACAATAGTAGAAAAAATGGAAAGGAAACATTTAAGTTATAAAGAAAAAAGTCGATCAAAACAGGAGAGTGAACAAATGCTCATAAGAATTGCGTTTTTCATGTTCAAAATGAAGCTTTGTTAGTTTAAAAAAAGACTGGCTCCTAACTTTTTTAGCTGGCTCCTAGATTCCAAACAAATTTGTAAAGCCATGCATTACAGTAACTTTTGTTAGAAAAATATAAAATAAAAAATAAAAAACACTTAGACCATTCACGGAGCACATTTATATGAAACCTGGAATCTGCACTCTCTTAAATGTGCTTACATTATGGGACAAATTGACTTTGTGACAAGCTGATGCAGATGATCGTATACTGTAACTAGAGCACCTCTATTTTTGCCTCATTCTTGTGTTTTTTTTTTTTAAATTACATTTTTTTTTAAATTTTAAGCTTCTGGGTGAGTGTACTGGATTTTGTATAGTTTATAGCAGGGGTGCCCAAAAGGTAGCTCCCCAGATGTTCTAGAACTACAACTGCCATGATGCTTTGCATGCTTTTAGAATGGCAAAGCATCGTAGAAGCTGTAGTTTAAAAACATCTGGGGATCTACTTTTTGGGCACCCTTTTTTTAATAATATATGTTGAAAGGCCATTTGGCCTGAATTTGTGGGAGGAGTTATGATCCTATATAAACCCTATCCCCTACTTACCTTTGCCGTTCAAGCTGTTTTGTTTCCATAGTTACCTGCACTTCCGGTTCGTTGTTCCCGCCAGTCTTGCCTCGAACAAACAGTCAGTCTTCAGCAGCTCCTGCCATCGACCTCTGGGCTCGTCCACCAGCTGCCCCGCTGTATTCCCTACTCGTTACCCGGCTATCTGGCTTCCGGTCACGATACCGGCACGCACACCTTGTACTACTCTTCTTCAAGAAGACTCCAGGAGGTGATTCCAGTATCCCATTTCACGGTATCAGGTAAAAAAGGTTAACTTTTTACGTTTCTCTTGAGGCCTCATTCAGCCTCCACTGCTTTTTTTACAATGCCCTCCCACCTCCCAAAGTGGGTTCAAACTTTAAGCATACCATATTTAAAGATGCCTCACCCTCCATGTTACTATTATATTAAGTGTTAATTCTGTTTTTAATTTCTACATATAACTTAGACCTGCACCATATCGCAGATTCACTACGCCTTCAACGACCATCAGGCTACCTGGTTCCCGACGTTTCAGTATCAGGTATCTTTAAATCTTAATCACTACGATTACGTCTTTCTAAGGCCTCACTTCGCCTTCATATCTGTCACAAATATTGCTCATTTGTGGGAACCCAGGGGCTTGTCTCAAAAAAAATTTGGACCAACGTTCAGATCCCTCAGATTACACAGGTGCTTACGATACAGTTTTACTGTTACACACCATTCCATACATTCTACATGTTTACACTTGGCATACCAATGGCACGCCTCAGGCCTACTAGCATCTTTCTTACCCCTAGTTTACTGGACTGGACCTGTTCTTCACAGTATATATAGATATATATATTGAAGTCGCCCTGAGCAATTGTCTAAATATACTGGATAAACACTCAAGGTCAGTATCTATATACGTTATATACTTCCTTCAAGAGACAAGCCCCCATCAGGGTAGAGAACTGGCTTCCAGGGTCAGGAGTTGGCTCTAGCTTTCCCTAATAATACTGTGGTCCGCGAGGTCTACACCCCCACCTCATACACAGAGGTTCAGGTCCACGACCAAATCATAGCTAGCCACCTCGCTTGCTCTTCTTTAGGGCTACAGTTAGGGCTTCCCATGTCAGGGCCACACGTTTTGAATATCTTACAGTCACCGAGAGGCCGACATCCTGCCACCTCGTTCTGGTGGCCACAAAACCCCCTCGGCCCAAATCATAGGTAGAGCCTCTCACCACTTCAGAGAAACTGCTATGTTTACATTGCAGGGTTAATCCAGCCTCTAGTGGCTGTCTTCCTAACAGGCACTAGAGGCGCTTCTGCGACGCTGGATGCGAAACTCGCATTCAGCGTGCAGAAAGTCCATAGGAAAGCATTGGGAAATGCTTTCCTATGGACTGTTTGATTGTGCGCACACGGCTCTTGCCGTGCATTCCGCCCCTCTCGGGAGCTGACGCCGGTGGGGGAGGAGAGGTCACCAGCACCGTGGGAGCCGGTGCTGGATAAAGGTAAGTGGCTAAAGGGGTACCCTGAGGGTAGGGGGGACCTAGGGGTTATATTGTGACACTATAGTGATCCTTTAACTGATCCCTGCGCAAATATCCCTCTACAGTGGGTTGATGCTCTGCCCCCTTCCACGCCCCACAACAACCAGGCGCTAATGCGTTGCAAATGCCGCGCATGCATTAGATCACCCCATAGAAAAGCATTGAATCAATGCTTTCCTATGGGGAAAAATCTGACCCTGGAGGTCATCAAGCAGAGCATGAGGACATCCAGCATCAGATACCGGACCAAATGTCTGTTTTAATCCAGGAAGCCCTCAAGTGGCTGTCAGCCACTAGAGGCTGACTTACTGCTGGAACGTAAACATTGCAGTTTCTCTGGAACATTGCAGCTTGATGTGCAAAAGGGACAATGTACCCAGACCACTTCAATGAGCTGAAGTGGTCTGGGTGCCTTTAGTGTCTCTTTAACTTTGAAATCTTACTTTAGTAAATAACTCTGTCCATGTTTTATTTAATGGGATAATATCCAGAGCATTGAAACTTAAAATGGCACATTGCTGTGCACATGGTTGATGGCTTGGAGTAGGTTTCTGATGCAAAATGTGCAGTGCTATGATTGGGGTATGGTGGACATATTTCCCATAATAGCAGAAATTTTTCATATAGTGTTGGTTTTCATTAACATTGTATGACCTTTTAAAGCAGCACTGTCATGCCGAACTTACCTTTTTTAATCGATTCCTCTTCTCTCCCTCAGTCAGGATCTGTTCTTCATTTCTTCCTGTGTGCCTAGTTTTCTTTAAAACATAAGACAAAGTAGGGACTATTTGTCTTATGGAGGTTTCCTACGCCTGACCATCTCTGACCAGCAGGGGAGCAAAGTGTGCTTCATTTCCGGAGGTCAGAGAAATTTTCCCACAATTCTTAGCTTTCCTCCCTGTTCCCGCGATGCTTCCTGTCAATATTCCTGAACGGCCTGTCATTTAGACAGTTTCTCCATTTGTGTTAGAATGCAATACGGGACTTTGTTTGTATCGGGAGGACATTCTAATGAATGAAATTCCGATCCTATTCGTGCCGCGGTTGCATCTTGCTGCCACTTAGTAGATAACTTCCTAATTCCCACGGTATTAGGGAGCTATCTACCAAAAGGATGAAAGACCTAAATTGGTCTTTAAGTCAAATTTACTAATACTAAGTAAAGATTACTTAGTATTAGTAAATTCTGCCCCTACTCGCTATACCACGAGTAGGGGTATGTCTAGTAAACAGTGAGCAGCCAGTGGCTGCTCACTGTTAAAAAAAAACAACACACCTACCCACTCCCGAGCCCTCACCCGTGCCGTCCTAAAGGATAATGGGGAGGAGGGAGGAACTATTGTCCTCCACCCCGGCGTGGCGGGTGGGGGCCCTAAATAACAATAAGGGGGGGGGACCTTTTGTCCTCCCACCGGCCCCCACCCCTGAGCAGTGGGTGGGGGCCCTAAAGGATAATGGGGGGGACCTATTGTCCTCCCCCCATCCCCCACCCTTGAGCGGTGGGTGGGAGCCCTGAATAACAATAAGGGGGGGACTAAGAACACTCTGATTAAGGCTAAGAACACTCTGATTGGTTGGTTTAAGCAAATCAGAGTCCTCTGTGTCATTTTACACAGCGTGGGAAAGTTCTTTTTCCCACGCTGTGTAATTTGACTCATAACATTCTGATTGGTTGGCTTGGAATCTAACCAATCAGAGTGCTAGTCATTTGTTCTTTAAAATGACACAGCACTCTGATTGGATGGATTTCAAGCCATCCAATCAGAGTGTTTTGAGCCTAATTGCAGGGCGCGGCAAGGCTTTATAAGCCTTTTTCCCGCCCTGTGGAGCTCAGTCTGCGCCGTGCCCTCCCTGGGTGGTTTTTATTTGGCCTTTTTGGGGGCTGAAAAATTGAGATTTTGGAAAAAAGAAGACATCAAATGGTAAGTTTTATTTTTTGTACAGTAGTTAGTTCCTTTATTCCCCCTCACTATTTTTAGGTTGAGGGGGGTAGGTAGGGGATTATTTGTTATTTGGGTGGGAGGGCTGACTAGGGGCTTGGGGACCCCTAGTCACCTTGGAAGGGTGGGGGGGTGGCATTTTCATTTCGGGCCCCCACCACAACTCAGGGTTGGGGACAGGGGGGAGGACAGTAGGTCCCCCACTTATTGTTATTTAGGGCCCCCATTTGCCTCTCAGGAGTGTGGGTCGGGGGGGTGGTACTAGGGTTTGGTTTTTTTTTTAAACAGTGAGCAGCCACAGGCTGCTTACTGTTTAGTAGACATGCCCCTACTTGCAACATAGCGAGTAGGGGCATTCTGGAGATTTTAATCTCCCTTATGCTATTATGGGGGTCATATTGACCCCCATAGAGTGAGGGAGGACATGGGGGGGCTCCCTGCCACTTCTATCTTTACATATTACAAGGAGGGAGCTGCGCACCGGTAACCCCCTCCTTGTAATAAACTGAACAAACAAACGAACACTGATATTCAGTATTTGTTTGTTTGTCTGACATTTCTATTCATTCGTCTTTCTGACTGACTGAGAGCATCAGCCAACAAATTTGGATAACACTAACATTTCTGCTCTTGCTACACATAGTGTACTTAGGTGATAGGTCTTGTAAGCTATCTTCCCCAGGAATGAGCACTAGTCCTTTTCTCATTGATGAGTGGTACAGTGTACTCTGCTTCGACATTGTCCAGGTGTGTGTTGGGAAACTGTTCATGCACTAAGGAATACATTATTGTAATCTAGATTTTTTTTTTATTTTTTAAACACAAACTCGTGTCATTGAGTTCAACCATTAAACATTTCTTTTTAAATGTGTTTGGCAGTTCATTTTCACCAACAAATGATTGATGAGACTCATATCTAATCCCTATGACACATTACATACGCAGGTTGTCGTCATTTACAGCACTACAATGTCTTCATCAGAAGGTTATAAACACAAAAGTGGTGCAATGAAGAGAAAGGAAAATAAAGATGAACAGAAGAAAATTGAAGCCTCAAAAAGCAAAATCCAAAGAAAATTTAAAAAGAAAACTGGGGGGCGGGGCCTGACCACAGGACTGAGAGGATGCAAGTCTCAGCAGCTCCTGCTACTCAAAGCGGAAAAATACTAATAAAGCTACAGAAACTACACTAAAAAGCTAAACAAAGGCCACCAAGTGAAAGGGAAAACTGGGACAAACTCAAAGATACCAAATAAGTGACATTTAACCCGGTCCTTACCAGCCACATGGATGGGGCCTAACAGCATGGCAGGCGCGGGAGAGACGGCCTCTTTCTCACTTTCAAACACGGCCGAAAATCTGACCCAGAGCATTCGCTCCCCCCCCTATGGACCGGCGGGGGATATCCCGGTCCACCCCAACTCAACCCCCCAGCCAAGCTACACTAGAGTGATACGGCTCAGCAGCCTGGAGGCTGCTAACAAGGCCTACAACATGGCGGAAGGCTCACTCACTGCAGCCCAGAGCGACATCAGGAGGGAAACTGAGCGCCGCTATAACCGCATCTTCAGCGCACTCTGGGAATGGCTAGAGGCCCTCATGCAGACCACCTATTCGTGGACCACACCAGGAGGCATGTTCCAAGGTCCGACAAGTGCAGTTGCAGGGAGTAACATGGCTTGCCCCACACACCTCACTCGCGCGACGGGCAAACACCGGCGCAGACGCTGCCAGCACAGAGTAGCCAAGAACCCAGAGACTCCCATGCCACACCGCCAAAGGCTGGCCCACCATGGCGCGATGGCCCTGCAAAAACCCAAAAGCGGCTTTACCCACCTGAGAAGACGACTAAGCACAAGGCCCACAATTGCGGCAACGCCAACGCAACAGCGACCAGAGCCGCAGCCACTCAGCAAGGGGACGTTACACCCCCCCGCTCCCAAGCGACTGAACAGGCGACCTTGCAAAGGCCAGGACACACCGAACCCCCCTGGAGCAGGGCTGGATGCGGCACAAAGAGGTGACACAGGTCGGAGACAGACAAAAGCAATGGGAACTGAAACTCACAGTGGCCCGGTCCATCCTACATACCCCATGGCTCACCTGGACAGAGACTGTTTAAAATGGCCCATTAAAGGCATCGGCTGACTCTCTAACCCTTCATGACTGTCGCTCCCTATCTGTTGCCGGAACAAAGACATCTGTCGACCACCCATACCACTCTTAAGGACGCTCTCCAGATCCGCAGCCCAGAGAAATCGGTTGTGCCGGGCAGGGGGACTTGCTGTGCCTCACAACTGAGATCCAAGCCAAAGCTTGCATATATTTTACTATTTTACTATTGTTTTCTTGTCTTTATTATTTAGGTAGCTGCCTAGACAATGTTATCTCTGTCTCCCATGCCCACACGGCCCTCCACCAGGTTATTGCAGCCACAACGAGAGGCCAGCTTCCGTGGGTAACCTAATAAGCTACCTACCATATTAACTCACCAGCCCAATGCCCACCTACTGACAGAGATAGCCTAAGCATGTTGATAGCTGACTAATACAGTCTAGACCACGCAGCAACGTGAGGTATGACCTTTTTTTTTTTTTTTTAACACGGTCCTACCCAGTGGACTCGGCTATTTAGAAAAATGTTCCCCCCACTCTTCTACCACAAGATTAATCTGTCAATGTCCCTCACTGTATGAAGGCTACTTTTCGTAAGTTTTGTTTGCTGGGGACCTACTTAAGATTCGATTTCCTGATATAAATAGCCACACAACTGTTTGTTAAGGCATACATAATAAGAATGGTCAGTCAGTTATTACACTCACCGTATTCTAAATCTGTTTCATATGTACAACCATTGTTTAATCTTGCAAGCTACACTCATACAGTGAGCAGGAATAGTCTGGTCTTTTTATTAATTGATGTGTTGTCACACCACTGGCTATCATCTTGTTTCCTTTGTTAACCCTCATACAAAAATGTGCATCGATTTCATAAGCCACAACTGTTATACTTTGTCAATTTCAATGCATGTCACTGCTGTTGGGGCATGACATGAATGCTTGTTAAATTAACTCATGCACGAAAAAAAAAAGAATAAAAAAAAAAAAGAAAACTGATCCAGAGAAGGATGTAGCAGGTGGAATGCCAGTGGAGACTGAAACATCTAATGTATGTCTTTTAGCTGAAGAGGAGACCAAAGATGAGAACCTCCTATAAAAATGCCCAGTAAGAAGACTGCATTGTCTCCTCTACAGAAAAAATCACTGTCCCCAGAAGATTTCTTTCTTCATTCTCATGATTTGAGAAAGGCTGGAATCTCCATGGAAATTTTCTGGGAATTTCATCCTAAACAGCCTACTCAGGACATACCATTCAATGGAAACTTTGTTTACTTCAGAAAAGGTATACAATGATCAAATATTAATAGAAAATGGGATACTTACAATGGCAAAAAGAAGACCCTGCACTGTTCAATTTACTTTACTTTCTGCAGAAAAATATCATCATACTCATTGGATTCAGGGTTGTAATGACTGGAGACATATTACATTAAGACTCACCAAGCATGAGCAGTCCCAGTGCCATAAACTTGGTAGTGAAGCCTATATGATCAATATTAAAGGCAAATCGATCAAGCATAAACTTTCAGTTGACCAGCTTTCTATGAGGCACTTCAGCGCCGTACTGTTCTAAGCAACAACATTGATGTTTTTTTTTATTGTAATCCAAGCATTGCCTTTCAGAAGCAGCCATTCAGAGTCTGTAGCTGATGTCTTTGATGATGACCATCTTGAAAATCAAGGAAATTTCTTGGAGGCGGTGAAACTCCTTGCGGAATATAGCCCAGTCCTAAAAGACCATTTGGTAAAAGTGACCAAAAAACATGACCCATCTCAAAAAGGGCGAGGAAAATTTTTAACTTTTCTGAGCAAGTCCTCTATAACTAAATTGTTCACAATCATTGGAGATATGATAAAAGAAGACATTGTTAAGGAAGTTAAGATGTTTTCGGTACAAATGGATTCTACTCAGGATGTCTCTGCACATGATCAATGTGCCATTGTGCGATATATTGTGGAAGATAAAGCTAGAGAGCGATTGGTACGCCTTCTGAATGTTGAGGACTCAAGCAGCAAGGGCTTACATGATTTGCTAAGAGATTCTTTGTGTGACATTGGACTGAATCTGGAGCAGTGTATTGGTGATTCCTTTGATGGAGCTGCTAACACGAGTGGCACATATACAGGATTGCAAGCATTGATGAAAGAAGTGCATCCTATTCACATTCATATGTGGTGCTATGCTCATGTCCTAAATCTTGTTATATGTGATGTTCCAGCAGTGAGTCTGTTTGGACTTCTTGGTAACTTGTCCACCTTTTTCTCTAAGTCCTACAAAAGGATTAAAATTTGGGAAGACCAGCTGAAAGGCAAAACTGGAAGTGCTAAACTGAAAAGACTTGATAAAATTGGTGCTACCGGGTGGTCAAGCAAAGCCAGAGCCCTGTGAAAACTTTGCGGAACATATGAAAACCACTCTGAGGAATTATATTCTGACCTCAGCCTTGTTCTGAAGCATGTAAGTAGTTCATCTGATTTTAGAAATTCTGTTCGTCATAAACTAAATGAAAACCTATGCAAATTTGAAACCATCCTGGCAGCTTTTACATTTATAAGAATTTTTGTCATTACTACTCCCGTGTCAGATTACTTGCAGTCACCAGTCCTTGACATTATGCAGGCATGGTGAATGGTTGAAGATGCTACAAACCGTCTATGGATCTGCAACGACTTTCATTGATCACCTGAATGAAAGACTAGCTGCAGAGAACATTGCCATCAGTAAATCTTTCACAGAACATCGATCAACAAGATGTGTAGTTCCTGCAAATCAACAACACATCTTTGAAGTTTCATGCTACAATGTCATCTGTGATACAGGCAAACTTTACATGCAGCTTGCATGTTTTGACCCAAACCGGTTTGAGGAAATACTGTCTGTTTGATTTGTAATACTCTGGTTTTGTCTATTTATGATTTGTAATGCTCTGGTTTTGTCTGTTTATGATTTGTAATGCTCTGGCTTTGTTTGTTTATGAGTTGTATTGCGCTGGTTTTGTCTGTTTATGATTTGTAATGCTCTGGCTTTGTCTATTTATGATTTGTATTGCTCTGGTTTTGGCTATTTATGATTTGTAATACTGGTTTTGTTTATGATTTGTATTGCTCTGGTTTTGGATGTAAATTAGTGATAGTAAAATGTCTATTTACTGTGTACACATGTATTCAATATCTACTCAATATGGCTGCTAGAGCACCCACTCCCACCGACTAACTACCTTGTGTAACAAGATGGCACCCACATCCGGAGTAAAATCCCAGGATGATGGAGACATCACGCCTCGTAGGATGTGCACTTGATAAGACACTTAACACCTAACCATTTGAAGATGTATTCTTTCTGTTATCTACATTTTTGCATATGATGTATTTCTGCCTTTATAAGGGGCTTGCCGCCCCCCTGATTAAACATTCCGAAGTTTTTCATTAACCTGATACCTGTGTCTCAGTGTGATTTACTTCAGAAGTGTGCACGCATTTATTTTACCAATTTGGAAGGGAGCAGATACTCAAATAAACAAACACTTGGTTTGATCCACAACAAGGGTATACTTGGAGAGGGTGATAGTGAAGGGGGTTACTAAATGGGTCTATTTATGATTTTGTAATGCACTTGTTTTGTTTGTCTATTTATGATTTGTAATACTCTGTTTGGTTTTGTCTATTTATGATTTGTATTGCTCTGGTTTTGTCTGTTTACGATTTTGTAATACTCTGGTTTTGTCAATATATGATTTTGTAATGCACTTGTTTTTGTTTGTCTGTTTATCATTGGTAATGAACTTGTCTTGGTTTGTGCATTTGTTAATTATTTTGCACAGTTTGGTTTTTGCATTTGTTAATTAAATGACACTTGTTTAGAACTTTTTGCACTTTTGTTCCTTGTGTCTAAAGATTGTGTCGGGTGTGGCTGGAGGTGGGACAAGAGTAGGGCTTGCGGCAGAACAAGTGTGGGGCCTGTAAGGGGGCCCTTGATTTATTTTGCCCGAGGGCCCTGAGGGTTTTCAGTCTGCCCCGGATAAGGAAATAACATTCTAGGCAATTTTGTAATAACAAAAGTTCTTTGGAAATGTCAAATCCTATTTCAGCATGGCTCTGTGCTCAAAACCTGGCCCCTATATGGCATTTAAAAAAAGTTTGTAAACAATAGGCACCAAGATACTTCCAGGTGGCAGAATGCGAGCAGCTTCCACGGACCTGATGAGGTCGAGGCGATCTAGTCAGGGAACATCCCCTGTATATCCAGTACCAGCCACTATTGTCAGACTCCCTTCCTGGAGACCAGGGACCCATTCCTGTCCATTGCTATGAAGAGGCGGCTCTCTAATTAGGAGGCCGTCTGGGGCCTCGCGGCTGCCTAAATCGCCTTATGGCAGTCTGTGTCAGTGACCGAGGACCTGACACCAGGAGGGGTTTACATGGTCTGCAGCTCTGCACAGTGCGGGGAGCTGCAGACCAGACATCACCACTGGACCACCAGGGAATTGAATTAGGTATTTAGTCCCCCCTCCCACAAGGGTAATGGTGGAACTCTAGGAGTCTCAATACAGAGTTGGGGGAGAGAGCCATACTGGCTACCATCGTCAAGGGGTGGGAGCTGGCGGCCTCGGAGGAACTTGGGGCCTGGGCCACTCTGTTAGTATCGTACCTGGACAGGTTACGTAGGGGTTTAAGTGGAGTGGGCAGAGTAAGGACGGGTGGGTCAGCAAGGGACACTAAGGGTCTATCGACCATGACGGGCATAATAGGAAGGGGCATACTGGAGGCCGCCATGTTAGGGGTGGGGACGGAAGTGACAGGTTCAGGAAGGGAAGCAGTAATAAAGGCGGAAGTGGCGGAGACAGGAACTAAGGGCGGAAGTGACAGAAGCAAGAAGCGAGGGCAGAGCAAGGGCGGAAATGGCAGAAGCAGGCTCAGTTGGGGCGGAGAGGGAGGACGTATCCTGGGTTTCCAGAGAGGGCATGACGGGGCGGGGGAATATAAAGATCTATCCGCCCTAAGGACGGGAAACACGGAGGTGGGGACTAGGGGCGCAGTGACTGTTGACACAGGTAGTTGGGTGGGGGTCACAGAGACTGGGCTGACCTCCCTCCCTCCGTGCCAGGCGCTATTATAGGGCGGTGGCTGGCTGGGGATTTCAATAATACTTTCAGCATTACAATTACTTTCATAGTAAACATATAATTTCCTTCCCTCAACGTTTATTTCTTCCTCTATCCACTCCTCCTGGTGAATGGCTCTAGCAAACCTAAACCAAGCCTCAGCTGTCTGTACTAGGTTATTGTCCTGCAATAACCCCCTTTTCTCCTTTAACAGCTTACGCCACCCCTCTGGCTGTAATCACCCGCTAGAGGACATAGTAATGCCACATAACTTAGCTAACTTCTTCACCTTTCCCACTGCTCCTTCACCCTCCCTCTCTCTGACTATGTCACAGGCTAACCAGACCTTAATGGGCTTTGCATGCTCCTGTCCCATCCTCTCTACACAAGTCGTCAAAAGATAGAGCCGATTTTTGATCAGCGTGCGTCTTCCCGAAAAGTAGACTAGTCATCGGGTCCACACACCCCAGATGGTGGCAGCGGACGGGAGCGAGGTGAGGAGTGTGTGACCAAATACTTCTCTCATCAGAAGAGGAGAGGAAAGCAGTAAAACAAAGACTCACACCGCACTCATTACACGAATGGATTCTTTAAGGCCTGCCATGAAGGCTGCGGAGAGCATTTGGGCATGGGCCTTGTTATACAAACTAAAACCCAGGTCAGAGAAGATTTGGGACAACCTAGAGTGGTACTTCTCCACTGATTCTGTCTTATCCTGGATAACATCATTAATACAGGTAGCCTGATCAGCTAATTTATCTTGAGCCCACAGCTTAAGTTGTTCGCAGGATTAGACCCAGGGGGGGCAGCAAGCCCATATAAAGGCAGAAATACATCATATGCAAAAATGTAGATAACAGAAAGAATACATCTTCAATTGGTTAGGTGTTAAGTGTCTGATCTAGTACACATCCTACGAGGCATGATGTCTCCATCATCCCGGGATTTTACTCTGGATGTAGGCGCCATCTTGTTACACAAGGTAGTTAGTTGGTGGGAGGGGATGTTCTAGCAGCCATTTTGCTTACATATTGAATACAGGTGTACACAGTAAATAGACATTTTACAATCACTAATTTACATCCATAACACCCTCTCCCTCCCAG
Source organism: Pelobates cultripes (assembly GCA_933207985.1). Classification (NCBI taxonomy): domain Eukaryota; kingdom Metazoa; phylum Chordata; class Amphibia; order Anura; family Pelobatidae; genus Pelobates; species Pelobates cultripes. Next base: position 119,470,888 of record OW240920.1, read on the forward strand.
TAACCCCCTTCACTATCACCTCCCTCCCAGTATACCTCGTTCACAATCACCACCCTCCCAGTATAGCCCCTCCTTTCCAGTAACCCCCTTCACAATCACCACCCTCCCAGTATAGCCCCTTCCCTCCCAGTAACCCCCTTAACTATCACCCCCTCCCAGTATAGCCCCTTCCCTCCCAGTAACCCCCTTAACTATCACCTCCCTCCCAGTATACCCCCTTCCTCCCAGTAACCCCCTTCACTATCATCCCCTCTCAGTATACCCCCTCACTATCACCCCTCTCCCTCCCAGTAACCCCCTTCATTATCACCCCCCCCCCAATATCCCCCTTCACTATCACCCCTCTCCCTCCCAGTAAACCCCTTACTATCATCCCCCTCCCAGTCAGGGGTGTATCTATCACGAGGCCAACAAGGCATTTGCCTTAGGTGGCACTTGCCAATGGGGCCGCAAAATTACTTGTTTGCCTAGTGAGAGATACATATTTCAGCTTTAGATGAAGAAGAAAAGCTGTAAGAAAAAAAACCAGCCCGATCAATCCGGCCCACTCACACTTGCCACTCTCTCTCTGCTCTGTTCTGTCCCTGCTTCCTGATTAATGTCTTGCTATGGAGCAAGCTGACCTCCCACGAGAAGCAGCATGCACCCTTCAGAGCCCCATTCCATTTTAGCCGGGCAGCACGTGCAGTGTGTGTAGAGGAGTGGAGACGTGCTGTCTGCACACTGAAGCTCCGCTGAGCTGTGACCAGGAGAAACCGGGAAAAGCTGCAGTCTGTGTGTTTCTGTTTTGAACTCTGCAGAGTGGGTGAGTAATTTAAATTTAACATTTGAATGTTTTTTTATTTTTTTATTTTAACAACAATAAATTCCCCCATATATTTTTTTGCCACTGTTTAAAGAACAAACCCCTTATTCCTAAAACCTGTATTCTATAAGTCTTTTGTAGTAATGCAAATGTTTTATTTATTATTTTTTATTATTATTAATTTTATTATTATATAATTATAATAAAATGTAATTAATATTATATAATTTATTTTATTTTAATTTTTTTATTATTGCTTTTTTTTTTAAGGGTAAACTGACTGTCCTCAAAAGTTCCAATAGGTTCTCCCCTGATTGCCGCCATGTCTTACACAAATTTAGTCAGGATATCCAGACATGCTATGTCTGTTGATTTTCACTGATGCTACATCTTTCGATTTTTATTGACGGTGCATCTGTTGATATTTATTCGCGCTATGTTGATTTTCACTGACGCTATGTCTGTTGTTTGATTTTCACTGACGCTATGTCTGTTGATTTTTATTGACGCTATGTCTGTTTGATTTTCACTGACGCTATGTCTGTTGATTTTTATTGACGCTATGTCTGTTGATTTTCACTGACGCTATGTCTGTTGATTTTTATTGACGCTATGTCTGTTGATTTTCACTGACACTATGTCTGTTGATTTTTACTGAAGCTACATCTTTCGATTTTTATTGACGGCACGTCTGTTGATATTTATTCGTGCTATGTTGATTTTCACTGACACTATGTCTGTTGATTTTCACTGACGCTATGTCTGTTGGTTGATTTTCACTGACGCTATTGTTATGGACAGAAGAATTAAAATAAAATGGCTATTTACTAATGTCTATTTATTCTGTGTTCACTATGTTAAAACTGGCTGCTAGAGTAAATATTCCCTTACCCACCTACAATGTGTTCAGTCACTATTTCCTCTGCAAATTCCTCCCATCCTGGTAGCCTCCCCCCTTCCCATCGAGCAAGCCTCATGTTTCCTCTGTTAAAAGAACATCTTCCTTTATTAAACTCCTCCCCCACTTCCTTTGTGCAAAGTAACAGCTAACAAAATAGAGAATCACTGTTAAAGTAACTACTACTCACTTCCCCCCTCCCATCGTGTAACCAAGATGGAGCTGGAATGTGGGTGGGAGAAGTCTGTAATGACGACACTACATCCTGTAGGGGGGTTTAGACAAGACCCCTTAGACTGTTAACCAATTGATGAATGTATACTGTATGTTAACTGTGACTCTGTACATGACGTATTTCTGCTTTAAAAGGGAATTGCACCCCCTGGAATAAAGGCCACTCTGGAGTTCTTCATAAACCTGCAATGTGTCCGGTGTGATTTACTTCCAGAAGACATGCGCACAATGAATTTAGAAAGGAGTAGATAGACAAATAATCAGTTTTCTTTGCTCTAAAACACTATGTCTGTTGATTTTCACTGACGCTATGTCTGTTGATTTTCACTGACACTGTATCTGTTGGTTGATTTTCACTGGCGCTATGTCTGTTGATTTTTATTCACGCTGTCTGTTGATTTTTATTCACGCTACACCTGTTGATTTTCACTGACGCTATGTCTGTTGATTTTCACTGACACTACATCTGTTGATTTTCACTGACGCTATGTCTGTTGATTCTTATTGATTGGGCGGTGCCCGAGTTTAGTCTCGCCTAGAGCAGCACAAAACCAAGATACACCACTGCTCCCAGTAACCCCCTCACTATCACCCCCCTCCCAGCATACCCACACCCTCCCAGTAACCCCCTTCACTATCACACCATCCCAGTATCCCCCTTCACTATCACTCCCTCCCAGTATAGCCCTCCCAGTAACCGCCTTCACTATCACCCCCTCCCAGTATCCCCCTTCACTATCAACCCCCTCCCAGTATAACCCCTTCCTCCGAGTGTCCCCCTTCACTACCAGCCCCCTCCCAGTATACCTCCTCCCAGTAACCCCTTCACTATCACCCCTCCCACTCCCCCCTCACTATCACCCCCCTCCCAGTAACCCCCTCCTCCCAACCCCTATATCTCCCTCCCAGTAACCCTCCCTTATCACCCCCTCCCCAGTACCCTATCTCCCTCCCAGTCCTCCTTCACTATCACCTCCCAGTGTTCCTCCCAATATCCCCTTCACTGTACACCCTCCTCCCAGTACCACTATCACCTCCCATCCTCACTATACCCACCTCCACATCCTTCACTTTCACCCCTCCCAGTAACTCCCTACCTCCCAGTGCCTCCTATTTCCCTCACAGTATCCCCTTCACTATCACCCCTCCCAGTAACCCCCTTCACTACCACCCCCTCCCAGTATACCCGTCTCTCCCAGTATCCCCCTTCACTATCAACCCCTCCCAGTATACCCAATCCTTCACTCAATCACCCCCTCTCTCCCAGTATCCCACCTCCCTTACACCATTAACCCCCTCCCTCCCAGTATCTCCCCTCCCTCACACCATCACCCCCTCCCAGTATACCCCTCACTCACACTATCACCCACCTGTCTACCAGTATACCTCCCTCCCAGTATACCTCTCCCTCACACTATCACCCTCTCCCTCTCAGTATTGCCCAGTCTTTTCCAGTATCCCCCAGTCCCTACCAGTATTGCCCCTCACACTATCAACCCCCTCCCTCCCAGTATCCACCCTCCCAGTATTACCCCCTCCCTTTCAATATTACCCTCTCCATTACACTATCACCCCCTACCTCCCAGTATCCCCCTCCCTACCAGTATCCCCCTCCAAGTATTCCCCCCTCCCAGCATTCCCCCCTCTCTCACGCTGTCACTCTCCTCCCTCCCAGTATTTCCCAACTTACAGTATTACCGTCCTCCCTCCCAGTATTCCCCCCTCTAGCAGTATTGCCCTCTGCCTCACAGTATTGCCCTCTCTCTCACAGTATTGCCCTCCTCCATCCCTCATATTACCCCCCTCCCTCACAGTATCACCCCATCCCTCACAGTATTACCCCCTCCCTCACGCTATCACCCTCTTCCCTCACATTATTCCCCCTCCTACACACCATGACCTCGCTCCCTCACTGTATATCCCCTCCCTCACACACCATCATCCCCTTCCTCACAGTATCACCCCCCTCCCACACACTGTCGCCCCTTTGTCCCACACACGATCACCACCTCACACACACAGTATCATCCCCCTCACACAGTCACCCTCCCTTATACACACTGTCACCCCCTACAATGTATTGTCACCATACTCTCACACACTGTCAGCCTCCCCTCACACTGTCACATTCCCTCACATTGTCACTACACTGTCACTCCCCCCCACACTTTCAGCCCTTTCACGCATTCACACTCACATTAACCACTCCTAATCCTGTTAATCTCACCCCCTCCAAACTCACCTGCCCTCGCTCTGCCACACTCACCCTGTCAAATTAACCCTTCTTAATCCTGTCACACTATGCCACACTTAAACTGTCACACTCCCTCGTCAAAACATGTCATACTCGCCCCCCCTTATTCTCTCTCACAAACCCCCATCATGTCCCATTTTCCTCCTTCGTCCTGTCACACTCTCCCTGCCACTGGTACCCTTTACTCTGTCACAGTCACCAGCTGAAGACATACATGATACACACTTAATTTGGTAAATTATTTTTTAAAAGCTTTTTTGCTCAAACTAAATTTTTGTTTTCGAGAACCCCCTCACCCCAGTACTTATGTATACACGACTGCTGGGCTATGCAACCACACCCCACAATTGTGTATAAATGATTGGCATAATTGCAAATTAAATTTATTTATTGCAAATTAGTTTTGTTTGCAAATTATGCTACAACTACAGCCGGAGAGCTCACAATGCAGGGGCACAGGAAGCCATGACACTGCAAGCTTCTAGAATGAATGCAGAGACCAACCCTCTGTATCCAGCCCACCTTTCAATATCGCGAATGCTCCTTACACGCACATAAAATATAATCCTATTATTTTATACTTTGGGTGTTAGTTGCCTCATAAAGTCTAGAGCCACCTCTGGCTTTAAGTATGAAGAATATGCCTTATTTCTTCATTTAACAAAAAGTTCAGATTTCAGTAAAAATTGGTACTTTTGTAAATTAACATTGTTACACCCCCTGGCTGTTACTTCCTGGTTTAGTTAGCTCAGTGGAGATGACCTCAAGAGGCAGCAATTGTCCAGAGCACCTGCCTTGCAAAGACGTCTCATTGAGCTGCTTTGGGAAATCTGTGATTGGACACAATATACACATTTCACAGAGGAATAATAAGGTCATGTGGTCCCGGGAGCAGGTACATAATTTGTGCCCCACCCCTTAAAGCAACCAGGAAAAACTTTAGGTTTATCTGGTACTCAAAGCCCACCAACACATCAGATTCTGATCCTTTCACTTGCTAACTTACATACACACACACATTCAAAACGTTCAGCTCCAGGTCCATTGGGCCCTTAATCCAGCATAGGGTTGGACATCACTGGCTGATACAGCTGGCCATCACTGGAGACTGGTGTCAAAGAGGGCTCATATCTGTGTACCAGGCAGAGCATTAACTGCTGGCTACCTGACACACAGAGACTTCAATGTGCTGTCCAAGGTTCTATACAAGAACACGATTTGTCATCTAAACCAAATTATTTCAGCTTCTTACGCTGAAACCACAGTTCCTTCCTTTTTGTCCAGGGAAGGGCCTTCTTGTGAATATCTTTTTATTTAGACAAGATGAAATCTTCTTTCTCTCTCTTTTTTTTTTTTAAGATTACCGTATAACGTATAACAGAGCAGTACAAGCCTCAAAGGTCTGTATCAAAATATATCCCTCGAGCAGTTCTTCTGCTAACCAGTTTTCCATGGATGTTATCAGAAGATCGGAGTAATGAACATCTAAGTGTAACCATGGAAGTTTGTGTTTTCCAAAGCTATCCTGTCTCTAAAAGAAGCCATCCTGTCCAATCTACCCAGAAACCAACCCTAACTGGTCACTTTTTACAGAGTGTTGTAGTGTAACAGGGAACATAAACCACTTTTGGGAAGGAAAAGGGATTCTGGGACTTGTAGTTAATTAAAGCAAGAATGAGTCTTTAAAAGAACAACAGCCAAGGGGGTTGGGCTCCTCTCTTCTCCCCTCTCTCTTTATTTGTCTCTTTTGGAGAGGATGGCGCAGCAAGCACAAGAGACTGTCCCAGATTACTACCAATATGAAGGTGCAAGGGGAAGACCCCATTCACCTCCCAGCTCCTCCACATGTCTTCCCTGTTCCTCTATGTGTCTCATTCTCCCCTCCACATGTCTCACCCCGATCCCCTATACGTGTCTCACCCCCCATCCCCTCCATGTTTCTCATTTTTCCCCAGCCCCTCTATGTGTCTCACCCCCACAGCTCCTCCATGTGTCTCATTCTTCCCCCAGCATCTCCACGTGTCTCACCCAATCCCTCCATGTGTTTCAAACCCCCCACCCTCCCATACCTTCCATGTGTTAACAGACCCCCCACTCTCTCCATGTGCCTCAAGTATGCTGTAGTCGTTATGGTCCTATGAGAGTCCTGGCACCCCCCATTGTAAGTAGTCATGTTATATAGTTTGACATCTTACCAGGGGTTTGCTCTGTCCTACACTACCTCAGCAAGAGAGCTGTGCACCGCATGGCTTAGCTCATTGGCTGAGAATGATTAGCTGATGCCCTCAGCCAATGAGCTAGGAGAGCTAACATAAGCTTCTAAGCAACGAGTTTCCAGCTCTCTGGAGTGGCGTCTGAAGACCCCCAGCTAATACTTCAAACCATTCTAACACTTTGATAACTGACAATGACGAGAGTCCGTACACATCTGGCACCATAACAACTATAGTGTCATTTAGTGGTTATGGTACTTGGACTATTCCTTTAATATACTCATGTAATTATCAAAATGTTCAGCTCCAAGTTTATAAATCCCTTAATCCAGCACAGGGTTGTCCTTCTCTTGCTCATACAGCTGGCAATCACTGGAGACTGGTGTCAAAGAGCACTTATATCCGTGTACCAGGCAGAGCATTAACTGCTGGCGATCTGATACACTTCAATGTGCTGTCCAAGGTTCTATACAAGAACAGGATTTGTCTTCTAAACCACATTATTTCAGCTTTTGAGCTGAAATAGTACTTCCCTTTTGTGCAGGCCAAGTTTTCCATTTACAAGTTGAAAATCACACCAATCACACATTCTTTCAGGTTAAATTGCCTTCCTTCTCCCCACCCCCTCCCCGCCTCATCCCATTCCTTTGCCATCGACTCCAGTCATGAAGGGGTTAACTCTTTTTTTCTCACTGTATGAGCCAGCCATGTCTTGCTAGCTGCTGAGCCTTGATGACATCATCAGTGTTTGTTCAGCCTCTGTGATGTCACGGCCAGTCCTGCCTAGACTCTGGCATAGCCAGAAATCAGTATTGCAGGGGTCAGCAGCAGGAAGGTACATATATATAACTTTCTTGTGGAAATCTCACCCAAACTGCAAACGAGGAGATAACCAGAGTAGACAAGGTAGGAAAGAAAAAAGTAAAGCATCTTTTGGTGTCATGGAGCTGCTTTACTCATGTCCAATCACTGTTTTAGCCTAAGAGTCGAAATACTGCATTTTGGCCACTGGGGGCAGCACCTTGGTGACAGGAGGGCTGAGGCAAAAGGGGAAGGGGGGCTGTGAGGCCTGCACACGCATCCAATGCTTCTTATAGAAAAACATTAAATCCAATATTTTCCTATGAACTGTCACATCATTTGACCAAGTTTTACTCGGTCAGTGCAATGGTCAGTATGACAGCCACTAGAACAGGGCTGCCCAACAGGTAGATCCCCAGATTTTGTAGAACTACAACTCCCATGATGCTTTGCATGCCTTTAGAATGACAAAGCATCATGAGAGTTGTAGTTATACAACATCTGGGGATCTACCTGTTGGGCAGCCCTGCACTAGAGGTTTAAATTGCTGCCTTGTAACGCCTCTAGTGGTAGTCACTCAGACTGATACATGCAGAGCAAATTTGTTTCAAATATTTTGTAGAAAACAATGCTTGCAAGAAAACATTCAAATTCTATCAACTGATATGGATATGTCTTTGCACGAAAGAGACCAGTACTTTGCTAAATTCTACCTCTTTCTCTGTTTAGTTTTCTTGGGGATTGTGACTTCAGGAGCCAATTGAAATGGCAGACAGAGATCCAGAAAACCCTGTGTCCGATGAGAAAAATGAAGACATAAATAAAGATTTGGAACTTCTAACTGGGATCTCTCATAGGCGCTCTATCATCATAGTCATGATCCTCGTTTATATTAATCTCATTAATTATATGGATCGTTACACAATTGCAGGTAATTGGTCAGTTTTTTTTCATAATCTATGATTACCAAGATACAGGACATAGCCTATATGTTCCCACATTCCTTTGCATGGTTATTCAATAAACAATGAATTTAGAAAATTAATGGGAAAACTGAAAGTTTTAGGTCAAAAGAGTCAAAGATCAAAAATCCTCTAATTGTTTTCATACTAGATATTCTGCCCTTAAATTTGCCATTTTCAGGTTAATTCCCTACACCAGTAGTGTGATCATTGCCCCCCTTCCCCCAAATTGTGTAGTAGTTATACTTTCTTGTGTATAGTATTATGAATCTCAACAGTCGTGGAAGGTCAATCGTGCTGGGGGCTGGTTAGCCTCTCACCCAAACCACCACATCAACCTGTAGTGATTAGGATTCCCTTTTAAGTGGCTAAAATTGTCCTTTTTAAGGAACAGGACCCCCAAGCACACACACTATGTACGCAAAAAAAGCACCATAGCTAAGGTTTAACAGACAAGTACCAAAACATGGTTATGAAGGGGATTAATTAAAAAATCATATATAACTTTGCCATTGTACATTTTTATAGCCATAATAACGTATAAAGGATATTAAACTCTATCTTGCGATTTTATACATTGTTTACATAGGTGTTCTCCCTGTTATTGCTAATGATTTCGGGATAAAGGACAGTGACTCCGGACTGGTTCAAACAGGTACACCCCTAAATAAATTCACTGGTCTTTTTCTGTGTGTTCTATGTCAGTAAATATTGTATCTCCTGAGCAGAGGCATAACTACAAACCATTGGGCCGCGGTGCGAAAATTACCCTGCCCCCCCATGTGTCTCATTCCCTTGTCCCCAGCCCCTTCATGTGTCTCATCCCGTCGCCCCCCCCCCTATGTATCTCATGTATCTTGTGTTTTATTTTCCCCCAAGCCCCCCTACGTGTCTCATATTCTCCCACCAGCCCCTTCATGTGTTACATTCCTCCATCTCTCCCCCCTCTCCTCCATGTGTCCCTTTCCTCCATCTCTCCCCCCTCCATGTGTCCCTTTCTTTCCTCTATACCCCCCCCCCTCCACGCATTCATTTTCTTTCTTCTACCCCCCCCCCTCCATGTGCCCCCTTCTTCCCTTTCCTCCTTCCCCTCTATGTTTCCCTATCCTCCATCTCTCCCCCCTTCTCTCCATGTGTCTTTTTTCCTCCCTCATTCGCCCCTGCCCTCTATGTGTCCCTTTACTCTCTCTCCCCTCTTCTCTCCATGTGTCCTTTTCCTCTCTGTCTTGCCCCTCCTTTCCTGTACTTGTCTTGCCACAGTTCCATGTCTGACAGGAAGTACTCTCACAGTACACACAGGCAGGAGGGGAGAAGTACAGTGCAGATCTTCCCTCCTGCCAGCCTCGGGAACCGCGGGCCCCGGGCCGGTGCGGCTGTTCACCGGCCCAAATGATGTGCTGGCAGACCACGGACGCATGGTTGCCACTGCAGCTGGACCCCCTGGAGTGATGGGCTTGGTCGCAGTGGCGTGCGACCGTGGTAGGTACGCCACTGCTTATCTCTACCTGTTACTAGGGGCATTGTTTAGAATATAAGACTCTTCTATAGCGTTCATATGTAAATTACATTGATAACTTGTGGATTTTTTATTCTCCATCATTCTTCCTCCTTTTACATAGAAACATAGAATGTGATGGCAGATAAGAACCATTTGGCCTATCTAGTCTGTCAAATTTCTAAATACTTTCATTAGTCCCTGGCCTTATCTTATAGTTAGAATAGCCTTATGCCTATCCCACGCATGCTTAAACTCCTTTACTGTGTTAACCTCTACCATTTCAGCTGGAAGACTATTCCATGCATCCACTACCCTCTGTGTAAAGTAATACTTCCTGATATTATGTGTAAACCCTTGTCCCTCTAATTTAAGTCTATGTTCTCTTGTTTTGTTAGTTTTTCTTCTTTTAAATATAGTCTCCTCCTTTACTGTGTTGATTCTCTTTATTTATTTTAATGTTTCTATCCTATCCCCCCTGCCTTGTCTTTCCGCCAAGTTATACATGTTAAGTTCCTTTAACCTTTCCTGGTAAGTTTTATCCTGCAAGCCATGAACAGTTTAGTAGCCCTTCTCTGAAGTATAAATTTTACTGTATTTTTGTATTGTTTGTTTATTAAATGCATCTTCCTGATTGCATTATCTCAAAGCTCTTCTCATTCTCTCCCTAGTGTTTATTTTTAGTTACATGGTGTTTGCGCCCGTCTTTGGGTACCTGGGGGATCGGTACAACAGAAAGTACATAATGGGTGGAGGCATCGCCTTCTGGTCACTCATCACCCTGTCCAGTTCATTCATCACGAAGGAGGTAACATCACAAGGCATTCCATTAAAACCAATGATTGTTTTCCTCTCAGGCCTATCCATTTTGCAGAATGCTTGTAGAGCTTTGATGGTCATCCATCAAATCTCCTGAGGTGCAGTCATCATGCAGTTTGCCGAGTTCTCAGAGTATCAGATTTACTGTGGCATTGCTGCTATTGTTTCTTCAGGATATTTCTAGATAACTGTTGCCCTCTACCCATTTTTATTTTTTACAGTACTTCTGGCTCCTTCTGATCACACGGGGCCTTGTGGGAGTTGGGGAAGCAAGCTACTCCACCATTGCCCCAACGCTGATTGCGGACCTATTCCTTCATGATGAACGCAGCAGAATGCTGTCTTTTTTCTATTTGGCTACACCTGTTGGCTGGTGAGTTTCCATTTCTGGACCATCTTCGTTTCTAATGTCATATAGCTTTTAACAATCAAGAATAGATTAGGGTAGGGTAATAGATTGTAAGGCTATTGAGGTTGTAAATGTTGTTTTTGTGGCCATAAAATTTATAATTCCGGAAACATAGGTTTTATTGACCAGGGAACTCTAAATGTGTGATCAAAATAGGGAAACTGGAAAAAAATGAATTTCGAGATTTTCTTTAAATTCTGTTCCATTTTTGCCTGAAGTTAGCAATTCCCATTTTAGTCTTCTAGAATTTCTGGTTTATTGGCAATGTTCTTTCCATGTTTTTTTATAAAGACAAAGGCCAATCCCTAATCCTGGTTTTGTGTAAGAACATGGATCATGGTAATGAGTGCTTGACATTAGAAAGCTGATTCTTTTCTCTCTTTTACAGTGGACTTGGTTACATTGCTGGGTCAAAGGTGTCGAGTGTAGCAGGTGGAGACTGGCATTGGGCATTAAGAGTAAGTGAAAGAAAAAAGCTTCAGATATTATGTGTCTTAGTGGGTGCTGGATGGCATATTGCTTGAGGTATCTTTACATTTTCATACACCATTTAAATATGGCTGACATTTGCAGTGCTTGAGTCACACGAGATTGCACATTCCTGTTAGCCCTTACAGGGTTTCTGTTTGATATTCTGTCAAATTGTTTAAAGTATTTAACAGCAGAATAGAGATCTTTCAGAATATTGCTGGCATTGTAGAGCAGACAGCCATTGGTTCACAAACAAGTCCTCATGACCCCCACTTTCCTCACTGGTCCAGGATTTAGGGATTACACAGTTGTGTCTAAGGTGTTTGTTTCTTTTTAAAAAATTTTTAACTCCTTAGACACAACTGGGTAATTCCTAAATTCAGGACCTGTAGTGGGCAGGAGGACTGGTTTGGGAACTACTGAGATAGACTGTAATTGTGTCAACTGCACTATGCTCTTACGTACTTATTCATCTTGTATGCACGTCTGTGTGGGTCTCTCTGGCCTTATACTTTGTGCCCAGATATTTGAGGTATGTAGTATGGTCATTGACACTGTCTGATCTTGTGCTGTAGGTTACTCCAGGACTGGGTCTTGTAGCAGTGTTATTACTGCTCTTCATGGTCCAAGAGCCTCCCAGAGGGGCCGCTGAAGGGAAGATAAGAACGAAACCCCTCACCAACTCCTCCTGGATGTCCGATATAAAATCCTTGTTGAAAAAGTGAGTTATATTTCTATTCTAACTGACAAGCATCTGGCCTCTGCCTGGTGTCTAACTTCTCCTTTTATCATCCCCTCTTGTAGTCCAAGTTTTGTTCTTTCAACGTTTGGGTCTACAGCAGTGGCGTTTATTGCAGGAGCCCTATCGCTTTGGGCTCCAACATTACTGATGCGTGCACGGACGGTGTTATACAAAGATAATCCGTGTCAACTCCCTATTTGTAGCACTGATGACAGGTAAGGCTTACAATCACCAACGTTGACTGCCATTGTCTTTTCCATTCTGTATGTCAAATGTGTGTATTGGCCAGTTTTAGTGAAAATAACTTCTAGTGAAGCCAACTGGCTGCAAACATCCTACAAGCCTTTGAAGTACCTCTATTCCCTCCCCCCCCCCCCCTTTTTTTAAAAGCACATTATAAGTTCTCTATGCTTTTTCTTAAAGGCATACTCCAGGCACCCAGACCATTTCTGCCCATTGGAGTAGTCTGGGTGCCAACTCCCACCCTTAACCCTGCAAGTGTAATTATTGCAGTTTTCATAAACTGCAATATTTACCTTGCAAGGTTAAGTCCTCCTCTAGTGGCTGTCTATCAGACAGCCACTAGAGGGACTTCCGTGTTCTTAGAACACGAAAATAGTTTTAGGCAACGCTGGACATCCTCACACTATTGAATAATGCTTTCCTATGGGGAGGTCTAATGCACGTGCGCGGTCGGTCATTGCCCCACATGTGCATTAGGTCTCCCCCGCGGCGGGGAGGAGTGTGGGTGGAGCCTGACCAGCGCCGAGGGACATTGGCGCTGGACTCCAGTAAGTCACTGAAGGGGTTTTAACCCCTTCAGCAACTTGGGATGGGTGTCGGGAGGGAGAGGGGCACTACAGGGTCCTGCAGTGCCAGGAAAACACAGATACAATATGAAAAATACAGGACATGTGCATGGTCATTATTATGGTTTTGTGACTTCATCTGGCCAAAATAGCTGAGTTATGGGGAAAATATATCAACTTGTCTTATTGACCAAAAATTGGAACTCCCCTGCTGAATTCAGTTCACAGTATGTTGAATAACCCTATTCAGTCAGGTTTAGCACAACAGCTGCTATGTCAGGGTACACTGCCTTCTCTGTAATTTTGGACATGTGATTAGTATGAAGACTAGAATATCATTGTCAGAAGTGAATTAGAAACCATCAGGCCCTGGTGCAGAAATTGCATCCCCCCCAAGCCCCTCCTTGTGTTTAATACCCCCCAGCTCCTCCATGTGTCTCATTCTTCTCTCCTAGCCCCTCCATGTGTCTAATTCTTCTCTCCTAGCCCCTCCATGTGCCTCATTCTTCCCTAGCTCCCCCATGTGTCTCATCCCTCTCCCCGGCCCCTCTGTTTGTCTTATCCACCCTCCCAGCTCCTTCATGTGTATCATTCTTTCCCTCCCAGCTCCTACATGTCTCATTCCCTTCAAGTGTCTCCTTCTCTCCATGTGTCTCCCTCACAACTCCTGCATTTGTCTCATTCTCCCCAGCCCCTTCATGTGTCTCATCCCTCCCAGCCACTCCATGTGTCACATTTCTCTCCCCAGCACATCCATGCGTTTCATCCCCCATTCCCCTCCCCTCCTGTGCCTGCTTACCTCACTTGCCGAGGGAATCGCCGGTCAGACCGCAGTCCACTCGGCCATGCTACGTACAGTGACTGGCAGAAGGGGAGCACTGTGCTGTGTACTCCCCTTCTGCTAGTCATCTGGAGAACGCGCCGGTGTGGCTGTGCATCAGACCTGAAGTTATGCAGGCCCAACTGTCTAAGGGGTCAACAGGGCAGCTGGGCAGTTTTGTATTTTGTTTCACTTTTTTCCCCCCATTATATTTGTCTTTCTTTCTTTTTCCACTGGTTTATTATACTCTTAATTTTTTAACTCATTATGTCTTTTATTTTATTTTTTTCTAGTTTGATTTTCGGTGTGATCACTTGTGTGACTGGTATTGTGGGGGTTATAGCTGGTGTGGAGATCAGCAAGCGTTGCCGGAAAAAAAATCCACGTTCGGACGCTTTGGTCTGCGGCTTTAGCCTCCTGTGCGCACAGCCCTTCCTTTACGTCTCCTTAGTGATAGCACAGAAAAGCCTTATTTCAACTTACGTAAGTACTCTCCCTCCCTTTACTAAATATGCACCACTCACCTCCTCTTTGTAGCAGAAATAGAATTTTAAGGGCCAGTTAGAGGTGAACAAATGACTATTCAGTGTTAAGGTAGATGAGTCAAGCCTTCTCAAAATTATTTGTGAGAAAATCAAGGATCCATCTTTCCTAGCATCTTGACACACTGGATGCTGCTCAATAATTAGTAACCACTCCCCCATTTATAGATTGCTTAATAAAAGAATACATCCATTTAGGAATCCATCCTTCTTTGGTTGTTGGCACAGTGGGGTTGCATGTTACTTTCTAATTGTCTCACTCTTCTGCCTCTCTGCAGGTTTTAATCTTCATTGGGGAAACACTGCTTTCCATGAACTGGGCGATTGTTGCAGATATATTACTGGTAATGTATGAAAGGACATCTTTGGAGGTTTAAAGGATTTTAATCACAGATTAGCTAAATACATAACTTGCTAAAGGGACACTCGAGACCCATAAATTACTTTCGCCTGCTCAAAAGCTTAATGTGTGAAGAGTGCATCCTCTTTTAAAATTTTACAAAAAGTGCAGAGTGCACTTTTATAAATTAAACTTGTTACACTCTCATGGCTGTCAATCGGTGGAGCTAAACTCAGGAAGCAGCAATTGCTCAGAAAACCTGCCTTGCAAAGGCTTCTCATTGAACTGCATGGGAAAGTTTGTGATTGGAAAGTCTGTGCGGAGTTAGAAGGGGAGGGCTTGCAAAGGCTGCAGACAAGATAACTGCAGCTTTAGCAGGCTGTTTTGATATATACCCCCTGTGACAAAAGGCCTTTTGTCATTGTTTTTTCATATAACAAACTACCCTGTTCCCGTGGCTTATGGAAAAGCCTGATTGCCAGCCTCCTTCCCCATGATTATGGCCCTGGAGTGTATGGCCCTTTAAAAACAGTATATGGGCATGTTAAGACCTTCCTTTTGTGGCAATGCCCCTTTAAAACTGTGTCCCTGCTCAACTTCTTATCAGCCCGTGCTAAACTTTAACCCCATGGCGATTTTATTCTGTTCGTGGGATCTGAGCGCTGTTCGGATATATTAAGCGCTCAGATCCAAGCTATCTGGGGATAGGTGGTGGTGGTTCTGTTCAGTGTAATGGGAATTATGTATTTTTTTGTATTTTTTCTGCTGTTGTGAATGGAGATATTTTCTGTATCTGGAGATAATTGGCTTACCACACCCAGTTAGGCCAATTATCTCCAGGATAGAGGAGAAGATAGACCGGCTGCACAGCCTAACTCTGTGGAACTGGTTTGGGGCAGGAAAGCCATGCTTGCAGTTGGTCAAAAAGGACTTCCATCTAACTTTTGAACCACTGGACCAATTTGTATGATTTTGACATATGTTTGTATACTGCATATGCTTGTTCAGAATGTGATGTATACTTTTAAAGTTATGAATATTGTGTAAAACTGTGTATTTTCCTGCCTGTGATATTACATTAGCCCTTCGTGTACAGTAATTCTACCACAGGCAGAGGGGAGGATTTTGCTGGAATGAATGGGAGTGTTTGACTGTATTGTAATGTTTTGATTGGTTGTTCCACAAGACCACGTGGGTGGTAAACTTGTGGGAAAAGTTGCATATAAGTTGCCAATAAACCCTCAGACTGGTGAGTTCCTGTTTTGACCCTCAACATAGAGCCTTGTCTCATGATTGGGGGAAACGGTTGCATTTACACTGGGGGATTGCTATACTCTACATACTCCCCTAGCTATAATCACTAAGCTCTTTTAAGAGCTTGTTCCAGCTTCGCTCTTTGCAGGAAGAGAGGTTCGGTCTGCAGTGCTGATGGTGTCAAGTGGAGTGCTTGGAGTCCTCGGGAAGTACTAGGAGCATCCATCAACGGAGGTACCCAGTCGGGGTGCCAGGTGATCCGTTACACCCCCCCAATGAGCAAATGCATAATTGAATGCATGCATGTTTCCATTTGAATATATCTACTAATAGTGAGATATTTTGGCAGTAGAGTGTTTCTTTAATCATTGGACAGTTGTGCACTAATGTTTCTAAAGTGGCAGTCCCAATTTTCAGGTCTTTTCCCACTATTCTGACTTTGCTCACTGGTGTTCGACCTTTGGTGACACCAGACAACAGTCCCCAGAAAGTGTAACGTGTAGATGTGCGCATGTGGGGCACAGCCGGTATTTATGGCTGTGTGGCAGGTGCCGGTATTGCAAAAAAACCTACAATACAATTGCCGGTATTTTTCTTTGAAGAGAATGTTCTGCAATATCGGCACCGGCCACCAGGGTGTGCAGTGTTCTAAAGCCGTGCTCGGAACACTTGTTGGTGCTAGAGCTGTGTGGAGAGGGCTGAAATGGGATGTCGCTGCATGTCCCTGCCCTCTCCACTAACAGAGTCCGCATGAGAGGAGTGGGAGCAGCAAGAGCTACATGACAAGCAGATGGAAGATTAGCACCAGGACCTGAGTCCTGAAAGCGTGTGTGTGTGTGTGTATTCAGCAGTCTGTGTGTGTGTTCACAAGTAAGTAGCAGTGAACAATATTCCCTGTATTTGAAAGTTTTGCAAATCGGATACCATAACAGAAAGTTCAATAAAAGCAAGTAGCTGCTGCTATGTAAAAGCTCAATAAAAAGTATCACCAAAAAAGTAATAAGCAGAATAACTGCTACCAGCATAGGGAAAAAGCACTGTGGCATCCAATAGTGAAATTTACCAAATCTTAAGGATAATGGGAGGAATAGGTAATACAATCTACAGAAAGTCTTAGCAGAGATCCTTTACCTACACAAAGATCGCAGGTACCTGGAAACCATGTCACAAAATTAGTTACCATTCAAATTCTTCTGTTCTCCGTGTGTGTGCATTTAGCAGTCTGTCTTATGTATGTGTATCCAGCAGTGTGTGTGTGGACTCAGCAGTCTGTGTATTCAGCAGTTGATACATATTTAGCAGTCTGTGTGTTTGTACTCAGCAGTCTGTCTGTGTATGTGTATTCAGCAGTCTGCCTATTTAGCAATATGTGTGTGTATTCAGCAGTCTGCACATTTAGCAGTATGTATACGTACTCAGCAGTCTGTCTTTGTATGTTTATTGAACAGTCAGTGTATTCAGCAGTCTCTGCATATTTAGCAGTCTGTGTATGTGTATTCAGCAGTTTGCTATGTGTGTCTATTTAGCAGTCTGCATGTGTATTTGTATATACACATTTACACAACGACACACTGCTATACACACACTGCCTCACATATACAATACTATACACACAGTCAGACACAGTAGAAACATTGCAAGTATTTTATTAGTGATTTAGGGAATTTTCTGCTTCCAAATGTTCTCGTTCTTTTATGCACATCGTGTGCTGTGATGTCACGCATATATAATTAATAATGCAAATTAGCATGGCCGGTATTTTTTTCCAAAAAGGGTGGCAACCCTATGCGCATGCTGCACGGTTAGGGAACTAGGACCCTGCAGAAAGCCTGGCATGCATTTGACTTGATCCTATGATTAAGAGTAGATATTCCACACAATATGTGTGAGGAGGTAATGGGTTGTTTGCCACGCTGAGTTGCAATTCCCATTATATTTGTATTTTTATAGATTTATAATAAAACATATGGATTTGGACCATGCTATTTTATTAGCTATACTGTGAACAGAGGAGTCTCCTTTGAGAAATTTTGAATTGTTACTGCTGACCACAGTTCCAGTTCCAAAATCATCTGACTTTGATGCAAGAAACAGTATATTGCTGCTTTTCAATTTTCTCACACCTGCCCTGCACAGACCTTTACAGGGTTATTGTAGGCACTTTAACAATTTTATTGAAGTTGTTATAGTGCCTGCAATCCTGCCCACCCCCCAAAAAAAACGTTTTAGTTCACTAATTAGAAGGCTTGGAACAGCGGCTTAGTGTGTGATGTTTTGCTCGTTTCTCCTGGTGTGATAATATTTCTAACTCTCTCCTCTTGCAGTATGTGGTGATTCCTACAAGACGTGGAACGGCAGGAGCATTGCAGATCGTTGTGTCCCACATATTAGGAGATGCTGGCAGCCCGTATGCAATCGGAGTGGTAAGTGATCATTATATCTCCATGAACATTAAAGGGTTACGCCAACCCCCATGACCACTTCAGTGATTTGAATAGATCATGGTAGTGGGAGCTTGGATGTGCAAATGTGCTTTAAACACTGCACATTCAGAGATATTTGCATTTGTGTCTCGGATGCTAGTTACTCTGAACTCTGTTGCAGGTTGCCTAATGTCAATTCTATATATATTTTACGTCAGTCATCAGTGCACACAATGCATGCTTTCAACAGACAATATTATCTTGTCCCTCACAGACAAAGGGCCTGCAAAGGGAAGATCGCTTTCCCCTCCCTCCATCACTTTAATCGCTTTTTTATTTTATTTTGGAAATTTAAAATTCCACCGTCCCAAAATCTCTCTCTCTCCCCACTTCGGGGGTCTGTGGGGACAGTAGGTCCTCCCCCATGAATATTAGAATAATAGAATATGTTTTAAACTATTTCATCACAGGTTGCTAGCAATGCCTGTGGGCAAAAAGTCTGGATTTTTTCAAACCGGGGCCCGAATTTGAAGCCTTTGAGCCTGGAATTATTTAATTTAATTCAGGTCTATTTGGGCCCCAAAATGCAAAATCTGTATATTGTTGAATAGTGTGAACAATGTCTGGATTTTGGAGTCCTAATAACCCCATATGCGGCCCGATTGTTTTTTCCCCATCCGGTACTGCGCTATTTAGACTTTATGGAAAATTCCTGTACGTGTCTCTGTTGAAGTGGTCCTTCCAGTGGGATGTCCATTATAGACTACCAGCAGTTGTTGAAATATGCATCATTAAGTGAAGATGCTAAACAGGTACAACCAGTATGGAAACTAAAACATATATATATCTTTACATATTATATGTGACAGATGGCAACACTCACCATTTGGCAATTTGTCTAATGAAAATAACTGTGCTGTATTCTTACAAATACACGTGATCAAAGAATGTGGATAGGTTTATTTATTTAGTTTACTGTTTTACCTGCATTGTGGCCTCGATTTAATCACCAGCTGTAACTGCTTCTCTTTCATCTTTCTTCTCCTCAGATTTCAGATCTAATACGCAAAGGAAAACCAGATTCAGACCTCTTGCGGTTTAATAGCTTAGGCTCCGCTCTGATTATTTGTGCCTTTGTGGGAGTCATCGGAGGGGGATTTTTCCTCGCAACATCTTTCTACATAGAGAAAGATCGGAAGAAGGCAGAAAGTTACTCCCAAGATGAAGATGGTGAGGTTTGAGAAGAGGCCTGGACATCCTTTACAAAATGTAAAGAACACGGTAAGAATTAAGCGCTATATGTGTCCCGGTAAGCAACAGCAGCAACAACAAGCTGCCAAGGCTTCCTCTTCTTGGCTGTACTGATAATTTCTCACAATGGGTTGGTGGCTGCTCCTCAAGTAGGTGAGTATGTAAGAGAGCAGAAAGAAATTTAATTGTGGAGTATAACTAGAAATTTGGGTGGAGTGAATATGGAAAATCACCAACAATTTTAGGAGCTTTTAAACCAGTTCTTAGATGAAAGCTTTGATTGAATAATCCCCATCTAGGTATATATAGCTGTTTTCCTTAGCACGTCAGGGTCTTCAGCAGAGTATTAACAAAATAAACAAAAACACAGAAGCAGTATATAGTATGTCGGTAAGTTCTAGCGATATATAGTAATGAGTGGTAATGCACTCACATGACATAGAGCCTTTTATGTGGTACAAACAAAACAGCATCCAGTGGTATAATCTCCACTTCTGGATAATGTTTAGCTGGATATTCTCAGTGTTGTAATGCAAGGCAAAACATAGGCATAGAGATCTCTGTTGAAACAGTTATTATAGAAAAACAAAAAAGAGTTCCTACTCGCATGCCCCTGAGCAATATGGTTTTGCTCAAACCTTATGGCGTAGATGTATATAAATCAGAACTGGCTTTGCTTATCCCAGTCCTAATAGGGAAAGCGACCAACAGGATTGAAGATGACATTAAGTCCTGGTGTTTGAACATGGTTGATAAAGATCTCTCAGTGATTCACAATGCTAAAGAAAACCAATTTCATTTTGATTCTCAAACAGACAGGCTAGTTTCACTCCCCCCAAACACCACCCCCCTCACCCCCCCTTCACCCTCCCTTTATATTTCTTCTGTCTTTTTCACTTTTTCCACTGGTTTATTATACTCTTAATTTTTTAACTCATTACGTCTTTTATTTTTTTCTAGTTTGATTTTCGGAGTGATCACTTGTGTGACTGGTATTGTGGGGGTTATAGCTGGTGTGGAGATCAGCAAGCATTGCCGAAAAAAAAAAAAAAACATGTACGGACGATTTGGTTTGTGCCTTTGGCCTCCTGTGCACACAGCCCTTCCTTTACGTCTCCTTAGTGGTAGCACAGTAAAGCCTTATTTCCCTATTGGGCAACTCCACTCACTTTAAATCGTCCTTCCACCCCCCACTGACTTCCTTGGGGAACCACTCTGCAAATCTCTCTTTAATCATTTGGTAGGAAGCGACTCCCTTAACCAGTACAAGATTACCAGGTGATAACCTTCTACCTGTTACTCTTAGTCCCCGAGGGGAAACCACTAGAATGCCCTACCGGGTAATAAATTATTGTTGTTGTATCACGTCGTGTGCCCACTGGAACCTTAGTCACACGTCACTCTACTTACCCAGTGATATAACTTATCAGTCAATAGACATAGTCCTGGGATACAGAGTGTAGGACCCACTGTCTGACTACCCTCATGGAATTGATTATATGATAACTTATTATTTTCCTAAACAACAGCAGTGTCTTTCCCAAAGTACTATACCACTTCTGTTAACCAATGTCACTGCTCATGTTAATGTTTATGTTTATGCTCAACTGCCTTTCATGTTTCTCTTATAAAAAAAAAAAGTGCAATATCCCTCACTTGCCATGTTCCTGTTTCCAAATATATAGTGGTTATGGGCTTGTGCATGCTGTTGCGGAAGTGACAGATGGCAACACTCACAATTTGGCAATTTGGCTAATGAAAATAACTGTGCTGTATTCTTACAAATACACGTGATCAAAGAACGTGGATAGGTTTATTTATTTAGTTTACTGTTTTACCTGCATTTTGGCCTCGATTTAATCACCAGCTGTAACTGCTTCTCTTTCATCTTTCTTCTCCTCAGATTTCAGATCTAATACGCAAAGGAAAACCAGATTCAGACCTCTTGCGGTTTAATAGCTTAGGCTCCGCTCTGATTATTTGTGCCTTTGTGGGAGTCATCGGAGGGGGATTTTTCCTCGCAACATCTTTCTACATAGAGAAAGATCGGAAGAAGGCAGAAAGTTACTCCCAAGATGAAGATGGTGAGGTTTGAGAAGAGGCCTGGACATCCTTTACAAAATGTAAAGAACACGGTAAGAATTAAGCGCTATATGTGTCCCGGTAAGCAACAGCAGCAACAACAAGCTGCCAAGGCTTCCTCTTCTTGGCTGTACTGATAATTTCTCACAATGGGTTGGTGGTTGCTCCTCAAGTAGGTGAGTATGTAAGAGAGCAGAAAGAAATTTAATTGTGGAGTATAACTAGAAATTTGGGTGGAGTGAATATGGAAAATCACCAACAATTTTAGGAGCTTTTAAACCAGTTCTTAGATGAAAGCTTTGATTGAATAATCCCCATCTAGGTATATATAGCTGTTTTCCTTAGCAGGTCAGGGTCTTCAGCAGAGTATTAACAAAATAAACAAAAACACAGAAGCAGTATATAGTATGTCGGAAAGTTCTAGCGATATATAGTAATGAGTGGTAATGCACTCACATGACATAGAGCCTTTT
The DNA here is from genome assembly GCA_933207985.1 of Pelobates cultripes. Classification (NCBI taxonomy): domain Eukaryota; kingdom Metazoa; phylum Chordata; class Amphibia; order Anura; family Pelobatidae; genus Pelobates; species Pelobates cultripes. The sequence goes on from OW240920.1 coordinate 119,492,985, forward strand.
ATGTGGTACAAACAAAACAGCATCCAGTGGTATAATCTCCACTTCTGGATAATGTTTAGCTGGATATTCTCAGTGTTGTAATGCAAGGCAAAACATAGGCATAGAGATCTCTGTTGAAACAGTTATTATAGAAAAACAAAAAAGAGTTCCTACTCGCATGCCCCTGAGCAATATGGTTTTGCTCAAACCTTATGGCGTAGATGTATATAAATCAGAACTGGCTTTGCTTATCCCAGTCCTAATAGGGAAAGCGACCAACAGGATTGAAGATGACATTAAGTCCTGGTGTTTGAACATGTTTGATAAAGATCTCTCAGTGATTCACAATGCTAAAGAAAACCAATTTCATTTTGATTCTCAAACAGACAGGCTAGTTTCACTCCCCCCAAACACCCCCCCCACCCCCCCTTCACCCTCCCTTTATATTTCTTCTGTCTTTTTCACTTTTTCCACTGGTTTATTATACTCTTAATTTTTTAACTCATTACGTCTTTTATTTTTTTCTAGTTTGATTTTCGGAGTGATCACTTGTGTGACTGGTATTGTGGGGGTTATAGCTGGTGTGGAGATCAGCAAGCATTGCCGAAAAAAAAAAAAAAAACATGTACGGACGATTTGGTTTGTGCCTTTGGCCTCCTGTGCACACAGCCCTTCCTTTACGTCTCCTTAGTGGTAGCACAGTAAAGCCTTATTTCCCTATTGGGCAACTCCACTCACTTTAAATCGTCCTTCCACCCCCCACTGACTTCCTTGGGGAACCACTCTGCAAATCTCTCTTTAATCATTTGGTAGGAAGCGACTCCCTTAACCAGTACAAGATTACCAGGTGATAACCTTCTACCTGTTACTCTTAGTCCCCGAGGGGAAACCACTAGAATGCCCTACCGGGTAATAAATTATTGTTGTTGTATCACGTCGTGTGCCCACTGGAACCTTAGTCACACGTCACTCTACTTACCCAGTTATATAACTTATCAGTCAATAGACATAGTCCTGGGATACAGAGTGTAGGACCCACTGTCTGACTACCCTCATGGAATTGATTATATGATAACTTATTATTTTCCTAAACAACAGCAGTGTCTTTCCCAAAGTACTATACCACTTCTGTTAACCAATGTCACTGCTCATGTTAATGTTTATGTTTATGCTCAACTGCCTTTCATGTTTCTCTTATAAAAAAAAAAAGTGCAATATCCCTCACTTGCCATGTTCCTGTTTCCAAATATATAGTGGTTATGGGCTTGTGCATGCTGTTGCGGAAGTGACAGATGGCAACACTCACAATTTGGCAATTTGTCTAATGAAAATAACTGTGCTGTATTCTTACAAATACACGTGATCAAAGAATGTGGATAGGTTTATTTATTTAGTTTACTGTTTTACCTGCATTTTGGCCTCGATTTAATCACCAGCTGTAACTGCTTCTCTTTCATCTTTCTTCTCCTCAGATTTCAGATCTAATACGCAAAGGAAAACCAGATTCAGACCTCTTGCGGTTTAATAGCTTAGGCTCCGCTCTGATTATTTGTGCCTTTGTGGGAGTCATCGGAGGGGGATTTTTCCTCGCAACATCTTTCTACATAGAGAAAGATCGGAAGAAGGCAGAAAGTTACTCCCAAGATGAAGATGGTGAGGTTTGAGAAGAGGCCTGGACATCCTTTACAAAATGTAATGAACATGGTAAGAATTAAGCGCAATATGTGTCCCGGTAAGCAACAGCAGCAACAACAAGCTGCCAAGGCTTCCTCTTCTTGGCTGTACTGATAATTTCTCACAATGGGTTGGTGGTTGCTCCTCAAGTAGGTGAGTATGTAAGAGAGCAGAAAGAAATTTAATTGTGGAGTATAACTAGAAATTTGGGTGGAGTGAATATGGAAAATCACCAACAATTTTAGGAGCTTTTAAACCAGTTCTTAGATGAAAGCTTTGATTGAATAATCCCCATCTAGGTATATATAGCTGTTTTCCTTAGCAGGTCAGGGTCTTCAGCAGAGTATTAACAAAATAAACAAAAACACAGAAGCAGTATATAGTATGTCGGAAAGTTCTAGCGATATATAGTAATGAGTGGTAATGCACTCACATGACATAGAGCCTTTTATGTGGTACAAACAAAACAGCATCCAGTGGTATAATCTCCACTTCTGGATAATGTTTAGCTGGATTTTCTTAGTGTTGTCATGCAAGGCAAAACATAGACATAGAGCTCTCTGTTGAAACCATGTATTATGGAATAAAAAGAGGTCCTATTCGCATGCCCCTGAGCAATATGGTGATGCTCAAACCTTATGGCATAGATTTCTAGATAGGGAAAGCGACCAACAGGATTGAAGATGATATTAAGTCCTGGTGTTTAAACATGTTTGATAAAGATCCCTCAGTTATTCGCAATGCTAAAGAAAACCAATTACATTTTGATTCTCAAACAGACAGGTTAGGTATATACTAGGATTATGAGGCTGGACGTATCTCCTTGTATCCCCTGTGCGATTCAAACACTTGCACACCTTCTCTGCCACTTTCACCGAGCCTCTTCATGTAGCATTCAGAGTTTACATTGACAGACGGTTAAGATTTTGTTTTTCTGCACCACTATCCCAGTGTGGGATTAACCAATTTTATGCATGTTCTCTGCAAACACAGTAGGAGTCCATCATTAGATGAAGTGCTTTCAAGGCATTAGGGAAATTAGTGAGTACGGACTGGCAGACAGTCTGATCCAAAAGGCATAAAAGTTGGCTGCAAGAAAGGGGGAGTTGGAAAAGTAGGCAAGCAATTTCTTTAAAAAATCAATATACATGAATTAAAAAAAAATATTCAGAGATGGCATATTATAATATAAAGCTTATAATAATATGTTTAAAACTTGTAATGACCGTTATCTTTTAAGTACGGTTCCATTTCAGTTGCGAAGTTCATTTACCCATAATCCATCAGTCAAAAGAATCCCACAGAAGGGCACACTAGATACGTTAAGATAATACTGAATTTTTGAAACTTGCCTAGCTCCCCATTCCTTTCTGGCAGCTACCTTTATGCATCTTTGTCCTGCGTCCATACCGACAGTGGTAAGTGGTTGGAATAAGATACTTTTGTTCTAATTTACCTCCATTTTTATATGGAAGTTTCGGTAGATCATCAAATCTTCTGAAATGTTTTGCAATGGACCTTGACAACAGCTATTCATATGATCTATACAATTAAATAACAGAGAAATAAATATAATGCAGTAACCATAATTGGAAGGCAATGACCCACATGAACCTCACCCGCCCAACAACACTGCAGCCCCCAGTAGGTTTCACCCTAGAGGCAGTTAGGTACCCTTACTGGTGCACGTGGATGGGACCCATGGGTATTGTATTCCATCATATGGTTGAAGTTAAACTAAAGTATTCCACTGGTCAGAAAACTGAAATTAAATTCTCTGCACTTTCTCCCTGTGTTGTCAGGCATGTCAATCAAATTTTAATTAATCAAATCACATAATTATGTTAAAAGATTACTTAAATATACACATAGAATTTTAATATATATGCATTTATAGGTATTTAACTTCTACGTGTGTACTAATGTAATCTTTTATGTAATTATATATATATATATATATATATATATATATTTGCGGTTATTTGTATTAGATATATAGAATGTCATTCTAAGTGTATTTTGTTACCAATATATATATATATTAATAACAAAATACAGTTAGAATGAAATTACATATCAATATATAATTTATATTAAATTTTGTTTCAATATTTTATTTTTTTATTTATTAATTATTGTAATTATACGTATTTATATATAAAATATATGTGTATATATCTATTATATATATATATATATATATAATATATACATATTATATATATGTAACGTCGTTCTAAGTGTATTTTAATGCTAATATATGTACTTATATTAATATTAAAATACACTTTGTATGACGTTAAAATTTCTATTTTAATTTTACACATGTTTAATTCTTTTTTTTTTTTTTTTTACTTTCCCACCAGCAGGGGGACTGTCTGACATTTTAGACAGTCCCCCTTCTGGCAGATCCAGCATGGCCCCCCAGGGGCCTCATTTGCCAGGGGAGGGCTGCCTGGGCTGTTAGGACAGCCCTCCAGAAGAGGATCGCGGCGGAGGTAAGTCCACCGGACCTCCTGGGGCTGCAAGCCATTACGGCGTTCTATGCCGCCGCAACGGCGTTAAGGGGTTAACATCAAACTCTATATTAAGACCCATTGGAGATAAGATATTCAAATCGAACATCCATTTAATCTCCTTTTTGCTTAGATGTTTTGAGTCGCCGTCCACCCCCCACCTCCCCCCCCCCCGTTCTATCTCTACAAATATCAATAGTCCTGAGTCGCTACTGTGAAATTTATTAAAATGTTTAGATTTGTTTAATTCTAATTCTTTAAAGAACATTATTCTAAGAATTGCAATTGCATATAAAGGGCATTTGTTCACTCTCCTGTTTTAATTTACCTTATTCTATACTTTAAAATATGTTTCCTTTCCATTTTGTCTACCATTGTGTATTGTGATTCTACGTCTTTTTTTATTATACCCTTTTTGACAAAACTGTTGCATTTTTTTAAATTTAAAATTGTTGTTTAAATGTATCTTTCTTTATTTGATTCTAATAATAATATGGCCTCCATTACCTAATAGGAGTTCACCTAAGATGGCCATTGCTGGAAAGTCACCTAATTGGTTATTCTACGGAACTGAAGGACTGTATTGGAGATTCACCAAATCAAACAATGCGATTGGACATTTGCTAAACCAAATGCTAATTGGACATTTGCCAAAACCCAATGAACGTGGACTTCTCAAAGAAACTTTAGGAGGGTATTTAAGGGGGTTTGTTTGTTTCTTTCTTTCATTCTTTGTTATGCACCTTGATCAAAATATATTGTTTGTGTGCTTATGCGGATTATTTTAAGCCTATATGTAAGATTTCATTTATTTTTAATAAACTTGCTATACTTAATTTTAACCACCTTCTGTCTGTGTCTCACCTCATAACCTACATTGTAATATTGAGGAAAATTCAGAAAACACTTACAGATGGGTATACTGATCACTTACACAAATAAATGGTTTATTGACATACTGCCAACAGACTACTATTAAATAGAGCCAGTTTGTAACACTCTTACTTCCCTTCCCAGCAGCTCCCCTGTCTAACTCTCGCAGCCTGCGTGCTGTGCGGAGCGTTGCCGTGGTAACCCGTGGCAACGCTCTGACGGCCGTGGAACTCGCAAAATTTCGACAGGGGAGCTGAAGGGAGCTGCTGGGATGGTAAGTAAGAGTGTGCTGCGATCCGCCGGGCCCATGACAACCGTCTTGGTTGTCATGCCCTGAAGGCAGCCCTGGTCTGCATTATTGGCAATATCGGTATCTTTGTAAGCCGATACCGATATTGATTAAAATTCAGAATATCGGCTAAACCAATAATTGGTCGATCCCTAATTTCGGAACAATGCCCTAGAAACATTTTTAATATAACATATACATATCATCATTGAACAGAACTGAGACATTGAGCAAACTTGATAAATCTGTAAAAGAAATAAAAAATAAAAAAACTAGAACCATTTATGGAAACAGAAGATTTCAAAAGCCTATCCACACAAATTAAATACAATTTGGATAGACTGGAGAAATCAGTTATCCTCACTAAAAAAATAAAATTTAAAAGCTATCAAGATGATTACCAACATGGTAACATGAGGAAATGGTCCAAAAAAGAAAAAGTGTACAAAAGGAAGAATTTCCATTAAATGAGTCTACTTACACTAACTTGCAAAACAAGAAAAGAATCAGGATTTGTAAGAAAGAACCCTGTTAACTTTCTTTGGTATTCTTGTATTTAGAGATCTGGTACATTCTCATACCCAATCACGTACTCAGTTTAAAACCAACACTTTTGCAGACCAGGCTAAACCAAGAACTGTATCTACTTTATTTCCTTATCTTAGTTGTGCATCTCACTTCTTGGACTCACTGGAGGAAGTGAGCAGAATATAAAGTGAAGATAAGTTACATGGCCAGCCTCTCCCCCCCTTCAGGCAGAGTTACAGAGATCTATAAATCTACTCCTGGAACTCAGCGCCATTTTGCATTGTCCTAACTCTGCCCCAGTCTCCACCCACCCAGATTCCCGCATGGCAGCCACAATCGTAGGGAGACAGAGCAGCCGCCATAGCTCCCCCATTGGCAAACAAGACAGCAGAGGTTACAGGAGGCTGGGACAGAGCAGAGTGTGGCAAACTCCCCCCTTTAGCTGAATTTGCCACGGGTTTTTGGAGGGGAGTACTTGCCAGCCTTTTACCCTGTGACTTTACGTTATTGTGGTTAAAGATACTATTTATGCCTGTTTGTTATTTTAAACAATTGTTCTTTAAACTTTCGAAGTGGTCGAAGTGGAACTTCGAATTACCGAAAAGCCGGACCACACACAAGTGGAGTGTGCAGCCAATTTACATCCCAGGTTGGGAGTTAACCGCAGCCAAATTGACGAATGGCTGGGTGGTCACCATTCGTATAGTAGAACACGTGGCAGCGGCCATCTTGTTTAGTCGAACGTGTTACGCTGTGTTTTGTCGTCGAGTTCATGGAACTCAATTCGGACACTCGATGGCACGAACACCGCTGAAGTTTATCTTCTCCGGAACTTCGGGAGTCGAACAGCGTTCGACAATTCGAACGCCACTTTAACATTGGCTATTTCCATGAACAGCCCCGTTCGTGCATTTGAACTGAACTTAGTATTGGAAAATAGTTCGGCCACACAGCCTAATTCTCTGGAACAGTTTTGGGCATGAAAATGTGCGTGCAGTCGGTCAAAAGAGACTTCCCCTGCTCTGATCTGGGTGATTTTTGGATATGTTGTTCACCCAGATCAGAGCTATCCAGGGATGTGCCATTTATGGGGATATGTTGGAGTTTTGGGGTGTTTCTGTACTTTGGGTAGAAATGTGTGTTTTCTGCCTGTGGGTAATGGAGTTAATCCATTGTCTTTGTTAATTGTATCATAGGCAGAGGGGAGGGTTTGTGTACAGTAACTGGGAGTGTTCAAGTATACCCTGTTTTTATTGGATTGTGAATTTCATGTCCTGTGCCCTACAAGGTCCACCTGGGCGGTAACCTTGTGGGGAAATACTGTATAAAAGAAGCAGCTGTACCATTAAACCTTCAGTTCTACTTCACCCTCAATCTAGGGTCCTGTCTCTTATTGGGGGGAATCTGCTACAAGGGGTTTTTATGCTCTTCATACTCCCTTGAATAATCACTAAGCTCTTGTAAGAGCTTGTTCGTTTTCCTGCTTCACTCTCTGGGGAAAGAGAGGTTCACCCACTGGAACCTGGAGCCTTGTCGTAGGTCCAAGGTGGGCAGGAGACGACGAGACCCCAACCAAGCTGCGGCGGTTCGTGGGGTCTGCGGTGCTTATGGTGTCAAGTGGAGTGCTTGGAGCCCTCGGGAAGAACTAGGAGCATCCATCAACGGAGGTACCCAGTCGGGGTGCCAGGCGATCCATTACACAAAGGAACCCAGAAATGCTGACTACTGACGCCATGGGTGCCCCGGGCAAGTAAGTGAGTGCTGATTTCTGTGATAAAATGTCTTCTATTCTAGAAATTAGTAGTACTACGATTTAGAAGCTGCTGGGTCTGCATCTGATACTCAGGACTCTAAAGGAATTTCCAATCTCTACACTTTACTATTTTCTTAAGAATGGAGAAGTTTGTCCAATCGTAGAAAAACAAGGCCAAAACACATGCAAAACTTTTCAAATCTCTATCAAAAACCCCAGACATGCTCAGAGGAAATTTCTTCAGCAACGCAAAGTTCTGCCAAATCTGACGCTTTATTCACCCCAGACCTCCCTAATAACAAACCTGCATCTCTGGCTGACGAAATCACCACCTAAATTAGAGGCGAAAGTTAACATTATACAACACACCCTTGTTGATCTTGTCAGTAAAGTAGCTGCTAACTCCTTCAGACTTGATAACCTCGAAACACTCCTTGCTACACTACATGCTCAACTTCAATGTCAATGTGAACTCATTACACAACAACAAATGAAGGTGGAGGATCTTGAAAATAGAAGTTTAAGAAATAAACTTTGTTTTATAGGACTCCCACATTCCATCAAATCCCAAGCCGTACTGTACTTCCCCAATGATTCAGCCAAACCACTGGGTCATGGGGAGTAAGTAAATTTGGATTTTAATATCCCATTAACAATACATTAAGGTCAGGAATTGTACACACAGCAATGGTAGAGAATCTACAGGTTCTACAGAGTAGGCACATCAATGAAGGATTATTGGAAACTGGAACACAAAAATAAAAATGAAGGCCTTTGACCAAAACGTATTTTTTATTTTTGTGTTCATGTTTCCATGTCCATGTGCCTACCCTATTAAACTAGTTATTTCTCTACTATTAATACAGATAAAATTGGTTTCAATGCGTTATATTTGGTTGTGAGTAAACTGCTATTAATTGTTAAGTTAAAAAAAAAAGATTCTTTAAAAACTTTAAATCAGCATCATTGTTTAACATTACCCGATTCATCTTTAGTATGAAGCAAGGCTTCCCTTCTGCAAAACCATAGGAAGGGTCCTCAATCCCAGAGCAGTTCTTTAACTGTGAGCGTCTGAATTGGCTGGCTTTCTTCTCATCCTTTTCATCTCCAGGTTGGTTAAAATATTGTCCAGGGGTGCACTCTATAATGTTAATTATTTGTGTATCATCTTCATAGTCTAAGAATCAAACAAAGGTTAATTTATAAATGTTAAATGTTATTCAATGTTATTATGCAACAAAAAGTTCCATGAAAACACTGAAAAAAACATAATAAATCAAAAAAACACTCCATAATACAGCACTGCACAGAACAGCACAAGTGCCATTCTACAGAAACTTAGCCATACTTTCCCCAGAATCCAACAACCAAATATTCCTGACACTAAATGCACCAAAACAACTTTAGCTTCAAAAACCATCTTTGGTGTTATGATCATGCTCCTGCAGTCTCAGTGCTCAATTTTTTACCATCTACAATTTCAACCACTGTTTTTGCAAATAATGCTTTCAGTAATTATTTTCCAAAATGTTTTGGATCACTGCTCACAAGTAATAATGAGAAGGAGAGGTAAAGGTCTAGTATAGGGGCTTAACAGAGCTCCCACACCCTGTGCCTTAACCAATGTGGTCACCTAGACTGGGAAAACGGGGATAACCCAAAGTGATATATAAATATAGAGGAAAAACCTAATAGACCACTCTCATAGAGAGTGACCCCTAGATTAAAATCCCAGTCCAATCTAGAAAAAGGTCTTAAAAGAAAATAACAAAAACATTATTAATAATACTGGAAATTTTGAGGTAAACCATAAAGTATAACCTGCTAGACCAAAGGCATCAGTTAGGAGAGGTGCTAGATGCCTACTGTATATACTTGTGTATAAGTCGATCTCGCGTATAAGTCGAGTGCAGTTTTGTGACCAACAATTGTGAAATATGCTATGCCTCGTGGATAAGTCAAGGGTAAAACTTGGGGCTATGTGTAACGGCACCCCCAGGCATAAAAAGGGGTTAAAAGCCGTTTAGTAGATCTTCCCTTCCAGAGACACAGGTACAGCTACTGTAGACACCAATACACCGAACCGGAGAAGCATATGAATGCTCTCAAACATACGAATGCTGTAGACAGCTGAATAGGAAAAACTATACGAATAGGTTTACACTCCTAGCAGTCAAACTGGAACAGCATACAATAAATCCCCCCAAGAACGGGACAAGGTTCCGTTTTGAGGGTTAAGCAGGAACAGACAGAGCTGTGGGTTTATTGTTCTTATATACACATTCTTACACATTAGTACCACCCACAGGGTTTTGGAAACCAACCAATAAACACGTACAATACACTCAGACACTCCCACACAAAATCCTCCCCTCTCCCTGTAAAACAATTACCTTACACAATAGGTAATGTAATTATCACAGGCAGAGAAATACAGTTTTTCCACATTATTCATAATTTTAAAAGTATGCATCACATTCACATAAATCAGAATCAGCATACTCCAAATACAAACATACGTCAAAATCATACAAATTGGTCCAGTGGTTCAAAAGATAGATCGTAGTCCTTTGTGACCAAATGAAGCATGGCTTTTCTGGCCAAAACCAGTTCCACAGAGTCTTCAATCCTGGAGATAATTGGGAAGTAATCCAATTATCTCCAAGGACAGAGGCAAAACTCCATTGAACACATGGCAGCAAAAGACAATAAAATACATAAAAATATATAACTGTGCAGCTATTGCATAAAACAGGTACATTTAATATATCCCCAGATAGCTCAGATCTGAGCGCACATTATTACTGAATGGCGCTCAGATCACACACATACAGTTCAATTGCCATGGAGCCAAAGTCTTTTCCATAGTCTTTCATTATACGAATGGGCTCCATGGCATAGCTATCTGGTGTACCACTGTTCACATAGGGATAGTACCGAATGACCCGGCTTTCGTGTCTTTGCAGGAGAAAATCAAGCATTTCAACATGGGGCCATAGTCTAAAGGCAGCAGGCGGGCAACCAGGCTCCTCCAAAGCACAGTGGCGAGATTGGTCTACTCACACTATGAAATTCTGTGATTTTTATAATTTTGTCAGATATTACCTAGGTAAGATCCTGGAACATAATCCTGTATGTAATGCAGAGTGTGTGTTTGTATGAGTGTGTGTATATAATGCAGAGTGTGTTTGTATGGGTGTGTGTGTATATAATGCAGAGTGTGTGTTTGTATGAGTGTGTGTGTGTATATATAATGCACACACTCTGCATTATATACACACACACTCATACAAACACACACTCTGCATTATATACACACACACTCTGTGTGTATATAATGCAGTGTGTGTGTTTGTGTGAATGAAGAGTTTGTGTAGTGTGTGTGAACTGGGTGGGGGAAGGGCATTTTTATTATTGAATTTTTTTTTAAAAATATTTTAATTTTTTTATTTTAATATTATTATTATTTTTTTATTATTTTATTATTTAATATTTATTTTTGTCCCCCCTCCCTGCTTGTTACCTGGTCAGGGAGGGGGGCTATGTGAATCCCTGGTGGTCCAGCGGATGGGCTGTGCAGGAGGGGAGCCTGCAGCAATCTGTTACATACCTTTGTAGCAGCTCCGGTCAGCGCCCTTCACCTCCGTGCAACTCCCCTGTCAGCTCCCAGTGTAAATCTCACGGTCTGCGTGCCGTGCAGAGCATTGCCACGGTAGATTTATACTGGGAGCTGACAGGGGAGCTGCACGGAGGTGAAGGGCGCTGACCGGAGCTGCTACAAAGGTATGTAACAGCTTGCTGCCAGCCCCCAAAAGGCCCAGTGGTCCTGCTCTGTATTATGGCATTATAAGTGGCCATAATACAGACCTTGACTCGAGTATAATTCAAGTGGGGCTTTTTCAGCACAATAAATGTGCTGATAAACTTGACTTATACTCGACTACATCCGGTAGATAATACGTATTATATCAGGTCAGAAAAGTATATGGTATTAGCAAAATAGGATAAATAAGCAATAATGAATGACAGCCTGACCTAATTGCTGTTACCAGCTAATGGAAGTAAAACCCAACCCTGGCTAAAAATAGCCTAGTATAGAAAGACAAAAGTCCAATAGTAGATAGAAAAGGCAGCAAACAATCCCTAAACACAGGGAACAGGGACAGCTACAGAGTTGTAAAAGGAGAAAAGGGTATGACAAGGATATCAGTAAATAAGTAACTACTATATTGACAAAATCAATAATATAAGTAGTCTCTGTCAGAAAAGTAAAAAAGTAAGATCCTCTCTAAATACTGAAGAGACACAAATGGGGCATCCCTATTGATAAACCCTATAACTCCTGGAAACACCTTCGAGGGTGTTCTATACAAATGGCAATCCTGTAATCCTATAATGCTAACTCAGTACCAAAAATAGATACAAAAATAAAAAAGTAACCATCGTGTGTCAGTCCATAGTGCTGAAGTGCTCCAAAAGGGAGATAATAATGAAAAGCCCAACGCGTGTTTCAGCAAGAAACCATGTCGTACTCAGGGGCAAATGTTAGTTTTTGTTTCTACTTTTGATACTGAGGTAGCATTATAGGATTAAAGGATTGTCACTTCGGATTCAGCATTTATATGCTACATACTACACTTCCCAATACCCCTAGCAGCATGTCACATGGTCGGCCTGATTTCCAAAATGGATGCCGATTACGTGACCCCCTTTAATAATGTTTTTAAACTATTTACAATGCTCGTTTTTACACCACAATTTAGGGGAAGATGCCCTGTATGTCACTCTATATGTAGACATAACTTTATTTGCAATTTGTAAATGTACATTTTTCTGATGATGTCATTTAGGCGCCAAATTTCCTTACTGTTTAAATTAAGTTCCCCTATATAAACCCTACCCTACCAAGCATGCTTTTTATCTCCACTTGAAAAAGCCATCATAGGTGATACGCGTTGTGGATATTTTAATATTTTATTCTGCATGTCTAATAAAGGTATTTTGGCTACTGCAAGTTCTACTACTACTGCGCGTGAGTAGAACTACTTTAGACCCTGCTGTTATACTACTGATCCATCTATATTAGACGTATTGCACTATCATCTGTCTTTTTTCTTCCACATACGAAACAAAAGACCAACAACTCCCTACGTATCCTATAAGCGGGGATTGTACCGCTGTATGCCATCCACACTGGAGCTAGTTTAGCTCTACTACACGTGAGTAGGATTACCATAGACCCTTTTCTTCCTGCTATCCACTTTTTTTTTACCAGACATACTGCACTATTATCTTCTCCTCTCTTTTCATACCCGTCCTGTGAAACTACCTCCATACGATCCTCATAGAGAATATTCCTCTACATAGGCCGTTGGCATCCCATCAGGCTTTCTTAAGACTTTGTGTAAAGGTTTTTTCTTCTCAAAGATTTGTTACTATATTCTGGACTTTGTTTATAAGTAGCTGCACTACATTGAGCTTTGGCGCAACCTTCATTTATTTTGTATTTTGTGCTATCCTTGGTTATATGGTTTGGAGGGAACCCTATCTTTAGGTTTGCAGCCTCACACTTTCCCAATTTATAGTATTGGTTAATTTTAGCGCTGTTTCCTTTGTTTATATATTCTTATCTGTGATTTATAGTTTCTGTATCATTTTAACTTATTATTTAATTGATTTTCACAAATAACTTGCACCTCTAAGTGTGAGGCTGATGATTTTTTTAATGTGAGATTGATGGTTTGCTTTGTTGATTGTTCTTGGTATAATCAACTGTGCAATATGTTAACACATATCGTCTTGAGAAAGTTCCTGCGAGAATGAAATGCGTTGACGCCATCACATTAAGTTTTACCCGTAGACCTTGTCTCCACCCACTTTCCCTTCAGAAAACAGTTTTCCCAGGAGCTTTATACGAGTCCAGTATCTTCTCCATCTAACAGGAGCATACATCATCGTCTGCACAACACTTGGGATGCCCTCTCTTTTTGAGTTTCTGGACACGGCCCTTTTATGATCCTATGTATATATGTACTAGAAAATGACTTTCCTGTTACTGGTCACTGAAACCAGAACCAGGACTGTCAGCTGGACAAAATATTAGTAAATAATAGATAATTAAATCAAAATTGCCATCAATATGTCGGAATATAGAGAGGGTTCATACGTAGATTCAAGTGATTAAAATAGCCTAAATGGCTCTTCTCCTGTCTAAAGGACTCTTAGACGTAAAGAATCTATTTGAGACTCAGGACTTTAATATAATCAACCATAGTATGTCCATGTCAACAGTAAAAGCGGTTGTGGAATGAGCCTTTAAATTAACTCCTGTAATCTAGATGGAAAAGACAATCAGTCAAGGAGGAACTTTGAATATTGGCTGTATATAAAGTAACACTTGTAGCAAAGCCCGCTGTATCAAAAAAGCTACAATAAGAGTGTAGTTAAGCAATCAGCAATTAAGGATAACAGCATTTAGCTGGATACCAAGTAACATATAATAAAAGGAAAAAAGTCTACATGAAAATTCGTAGATTAATCACAAAATATGTCATAAATGATAAATCTTAAGTTAGTGGTTTCCTAAATCGCTATGGGGTACAAAGAGTATCTGTTGCCCCCTCAAATACATACAGAGCCAGTCCAGATTCCTCAATCAAATAGATAATTCCAATCTAGATAGCATATCAGGAGTGACAGGAGGAAAAGGTGAAAAATTAGGAAATAATAGTGCTAATGTGTAGAACCATGCTTAGAGTGCTGGTTACCTACACATCGTGAAATAGTGCCCTAGAAGTGAAAATAAAAAGTGAGTGAAAGTGAAGGAGAAAAACCTCCTTCAACCCGACGCGCGTTTCGGTGCTGTGATGCACCTTCGTCAGGGGCCCCTGACGAAGGTGCATCACAGCACCGAAACGCGCGTCGGGTTGAAGGAGGTTTTTCTCCTTCACTTTCACTCACTTTTTATTTTCACTTCTAGGGCACTATTTCACGATGTGTAGGTAACCAGCACTCTAAGCATGGTTCTACACATTAGCACTATTATTTCCTAATTTTTCACCTTTTCCTCCTGTCACTCCTGATATGCTATCTAGATTGGAATTATCTATTTGATTGAGGAATCTGGACTGGCTCTGTATGTATTTGAGGGGGCAACAGATACTCTTTGTACCCCATAGCGATTTAGGAAACCACTAACTTAAGATTTATCATTTATGACATATTTTGTGATTAATCTACGAATTTTCATGTAGACTTTTTTCCTTTTATTATATGTTACTTGGTATCCAGCTAAATGCTGTTATCCTAAATTGCTGATTGCTTAACTACACTCTTATTGTAGCTTTTTTGATACAGCGGGCTTTGCTACAAGTGTTACTTTATATACAGCCAATATTCAAAGTTCCTCCTTGACTGATTGTCTTTTCCATCTAGATTACAGGAGTTAATTTAAAGGCTCATTCCACAACCGCTTTTACTGTTGACATGGACATACTATGGTTGATTATATTAAAGTCCTGAGTCTCAAATAGATTCTTTACGTCTAAGAGTCCTTTAGACAGGAGAAGAGCCATTTAGGCTATTTTAATCACTTGAATCTACGTATGAACCCTCTCTATATTCCGACATATTGATGGCAATTTTGATTTAATTATCTATTATCTACTAATATTTTGTCCAGCTGACAGTCCTGGTTCTGGTTTCAGTGACCAGTAACAGGAAAGTCATTTTCTAGTACTTCCATTTTGGGGTTATGCCCCTTGACACCACTGGAGTGTCATTTAAAGGTGTGACTGACCACTAGGAGGGTGGTATATTCAAGTCTGGAATAACCACTACCTTTGGCCTAGTCAATTTCTACTACTTATGGACGCTATCCTGCTACCCACTCAAGTAGGCATTGTCAAGGTGGCAGCTCACGTGAAGATCACAGATGAAATTACAAAAGGAAACCACAAAGCAGATGAAGCTGCCAAGCAAGCAGCAATCCAAGTACATCCCTCTACCGGTAATACCATCCTGCAGGTTGTCCTTACAGATGACGCTGTTGACTACAATATACTGCTGATCTTACAAAGACAGGCAAGCAAGGAAGAACATGACATCTGGAGGAAATTAGATGCAGAACCTGATGATGATAGAATGTGGAGGAAAGGTAAAAGACTGTGTGTGCCACGTGTGTTGTACCCCATGATCGCCCAGTTGACCCATGGACCTACACATCTATCAAAGATGCACATGAACAGTATAGTAAACACCCATTGGGTAGTACCCGGATTTACTGTTGTAGCAGCTAAACACACCCAAGCGTGCATTATGTGTGCTAGAAACAATCCAGGACAGGCTGTCAAAACACCAAGTAAGCACACACCAAGGCCACTTTACCCATTTCAAAGACTGCAGATAGACTATATTCAACTGCCTAAGGAAGGAGTGTATAAATATGTGTTGGTGTGCATTGATCTCTTTTCAGGTTGGTCTGAGGCCCACCCAGTGTCGAAAGCCCTAACGAAGGTCACAGCAAGTAAGCTTCTGAAGGAACTGGTATGTATATACGGGGTACCTGAAGTGATTGAAAGTGACAGAGGTACCCATTTTACTGGGGAAATAATTCAAGAAATTATGAAAGCTTTAGGGAACCGCCATGCCTTCCACACCCCATATCACCCCCCCAGAGTAGTGGGAAAGTAGAGAGGGCAAATGGCACCTTAAAGAACAAGACTGCAAAAGCCATGCAAGACACAGGGAAGCCCTGGAATGAATGCCTTCCCTTAACACTCTTTTCTTTGAGATTCACCCCAAATTCCAGACATTGCCTATCCCCTTTTGAGATCCTGTTTGGATGTGCCCCAAAGACAGGTCTCTACTTTCCCCAGACCCTCTAGATGCAGCATGGTAGTGTGACTGCCTATGTACAGGTCCTACACCAAAGATTAGGCAGGGTGCATCAACAAGTCTTTTATTCCATTCCAGATCCAGACTCTGATTCTGCAACTCACAAACTGCAGCCTGGGGATTGGGTGGTGATAAAGAGGCATGTGAGGAAAGGACTTGAACCACGCTTTGACGGTCCATTCCAAGTGCTCCTGACTATGACTACCTCAGTGAAATTGGAAGGCAAACCAAAGTGGATACACACCAGCCATTGTAAACTCGTTACCCCAACAGATCCACCATCATGCAGCTGTTTATATCCTTCAGCATTTGCAGTTATATCACATTGTGTTGCCTCTCTCTAAGGCCTGAAAATAATAATGCATGGCAGGGTAACATATGGTTACAAATAGCAGAAGCTTTTTATTTATCTTCTTTTTGCCTTAACCCACTGCACAGCACTAAACATACCATAGAATCCTGTCTAATAGCAGTCCCCACCGCTTTGACCATACTAAAGAAACATCTGTATAGCACCGATAACCCATGAGATGATTATAAGTACCCTGCTCGATATACAGTGGGCTATGGGAAAGACACGTACAATAACACTAAAGAGATTAATATGTACTCACAGGAGCCAACAGGCCAACCATCCCCCTGGTATAACTGGTCCCAAGGCCTACCCCCAAGCTCGAAACTGCCTTATGTCCTAGAGACCCTCAATATTACCCAAGCGAACATAAGCTGGAACTTCACATGCAACTGCACTGAAGTAAGCGATGACACCCAACCAGCCCCATTTTGTCTCCCCCATAGTCCCCTTAGAGCTTGTTAGCCTATCAATTCCTCAATGGCCTGTAGCAAGACCATCCACATGATCAGCTACCACTACCCAGTTTGACTGCCTGTTGAATGGACTTACTCCTGTGGTAATATAACTTATGCATACATACCAGGAAACATCACGGGAGGTCCATGTGCCATTTCCTGCTTAAAGGGACACTCCAGGTACCCAGACCACTTCTGCCCATTGGAGTGGTCTGGGTGCCAACTCCCACCACCCTTAGCCCTGCAAGTGTAATTATTGCAGTTTTTATAAACTGTAATAATTACCTTGCAGGGTTAAGTCATCCTCTAGTGACTGTCTATCAGACAGCCACTAAAGGGACTTCTGTGTTCTTAAACTACGTTGGACGTCCCTGAAATCCCCATAGGAAAGCATTGAATATGGCTCAGCCATTGTCGGGCATGCGCATTAGGTGTCCCCCATCGGCTGACGGCGGGGAGGAGAGTAAGCGGAGCCTGACCCAGCGCCTAGGGACATCGGCGCTGGACTCAGGTAAGTCACTGAAGGGGTTTTAACCCCTTCAGACATGGGATGGGGTGTGGGAGAGAGAGGGGCACTGCAGGGTCCTGCACTGCAGGGTCCTGTAGTGCCAGGAAAACGAATATGTTTTCCTGGCACTGGAGAGTCCCTTTAACCATGACTGTGTTTTCTAAATCTGACCTGGCTTTTAAAACCACCAAGTTAAGCAGGCCCAACCGGAGCAGGAGAGACGTAAAAGATACTCTTACTCCTGACTGTGACTCAAGCGTCAGATTACTGTCCCAAGCTGGATATATATTCCTGGCCGTATCTTTAGTGGGGGTTCCAGGCCTGGTAACCTCTAATGTAAGATCAATTAATACTGTAGCCTGTTCCCTTGCTAAGAGTTTAAATGCCACTTTCCAGGCCCTAGAAGAGCTACTTATGGACACCCAGGCATATAAGAAGGCAATCCTTGAGAATAGACCAGCAATTGACTACTTACTTTTGAAACATGACTACTTACTATATGAAACATGGCTGTGAAGCTATTGAAGGTATGTGCTTTTTTAACCTATCTGACCATTGCACTATGATCCATAAACATATACAGGATTTACATGATTTAGTACAGGATATCAAACAGGATACTGGATTATTTGGGGTTGGGATTGGACATTTGAGCTAGGAACATCGTTGATTTTACTAATTAAGAAAATGTTGTACTTTTTGCTATTAGCGGTATTTGTTGTTATGGCCATTTTTCTAACCTTCAAGTTCTTCTCATGTCTACTAACCTCTCTATGTAAAAACAAATCTGCTGTTGGCCGTACTTTAACTTACCTTCCAGGTCCGACTTCTGGAAAGTTTTTAAGATGTTACCTCTCTAAACAAATGAAGAAATTCTCCTTAGCTGATTCTGGTGGTCTCTCAGTCCAAGGGAAAAGTGGTGAAGAAATAATGAAAGTCCAACAGGCTTTGGCTAGCAGGCCTGGAAATACCTTGGACATTTGGGTGACCCTTGGAAGAAAAGAGGGGATTGTGAAAGAATTTACCTTGATTCCACGGTTCAAGCTTATAGGTGTCATATTAGATAGCCTATATTAAAATTGGCTAACTTGGACTCAGGAAATGCTTAATGCTCAAAACGACACTTAAGACCATATATGTCTAGTCCCCAGCTGAGCCGTCTCTCCTAAACCAGTCTATTTCTTCTCTTTCCCGGATCTGTTATATGTACATGACGTTCATCCCTATGTTTTATCTGTACTCCTTCCCTGTTATTTCACTCCCTTCCTACTACTGTTCTATGAGTATTTGCATGTAAGCACTTACTTTTTAATGTATAAAAGCACAAACTGTTAAAATAATTGTCAGAGACTTATTTTTATAACCAACACACGTCTGGTGTCTAATTCGCGCTTTTCCAAGTGCACTTGATACAATTTGGGTTCCACTGAATATAACAAAGATTGATATTGGATCTATGACAGCGACCCAAGGAATATATCGTAGCTGTGCCATAGAAGGCCCCCCTCAGACTGCTACTAAGATCTGTGTTGCTCCCCTATTGCTACCTTTTTCATTTTTAATTTATTTCAATTTTTTTTTTATATTCAGAGATAGTCCCTCAGTCACATAGGTTTGAATGGGAATAGTTCCACCTGAACCACACTTAAATTGCAATGCCACTGAAAGTTTTTGGCTAAATTATTTATTTATTATTTTTTTATATATATATATATATATATATATATATTTTATTTTATTTTATCTTTCCTAATCCGTGCGGATCCGATATGATATCTAAGGCAGTCACTTACTTGAGATGTGCTTTATCTTTTATCTCTTATATATGCACGGTACTATTCTGTTGCAACATGGACACAGGTTGGTCCTGATATCGTGTGCTGTTAAACTATTTGTTCATTCATTGAAGATTACATGTAGTTCCTTTTAATACTATGCTATTACTGGATGCAGTCACATTCCTATATGCTCATCTACACTTACTTACGGTTGCTAAGGACATCTGTGTAGGTCTCTTGACATGATATGTTATGCTCATGCCTCTGCGAAGGCAAAAGTAGAACTGCACTCCTGATTTGCTGTTCAACTGCTCTTATTCTGAACAAAATAAACAAACATTTAAAACAAAAGTCTTTGGTGCGCAAGAGACAGACTCTTGCACACCATCACTTTATCTTCTGGGAATAACCAACCTCACGTCAGGCTGTTTTTCTCGCCACTGGCGGGAATGCAGCGACTGCAGTCTGGATGGTTCAATTTTTCCATGCATTACCATCCCTTCTATTGATGGAACCTCATGCATTACCATCCCTTCTACTGATGGAGCCTCATGGGGAACTACACCCTCTTGTGATAGGGCAGATGCTGGATCTAGTGGCTTTTGGGGGATCCTGATACTTCCACAAGTTTTCACTAAAAACTAAGGTCCTTTTATGGGACGCAAAGTCTCCCAACGCCAGACGATGCTACATCTCCACTTGGAATTCTTAGAGTAATGGGTGTTTGGAGAGGGGTTAGGATCCCTGTGCTATATGTGACTTCTCTTCTAGCTTGGTCATTGATATCGGTCTATCAACGTGGTGCATTTAGCTATATAGATGACTCACATTTACCTTCATGATACATCAGACTCTACAACAGTTTTTATCCGTTCTTTTAGGCAGTCCCTCAGTTGTTCATCGTTTAAACATTCTTATGGTGCATCGAAGTTACTGCGCCTTTACAGACTTTGCCTTTGGACCAGCTTCTATTTTTTTACGTCAATCTGGTCTCTACGACTTTGGACTAGATGTATTCGCTGGCTATAGTCTATTGTTGGGATCACTGTGTCACGGATTAATCTGCACATAAAAATGTGATTAATGGCATTTACTGTCCTGACAGGAAAAGTTGTGCCGAGCAGCAATCAATTCACAGGAGGGTTTGTGCTGAGCAACAATCCACAGGAGGGTTTGTGCTGAGCAACAATCATGCAAATAGGAACCTGGTAACTGCCTTTGGGGTCAAAGACCAGTTATAACCAATCAGATCCACAGGCGGGGTATTTAGGCCCAGTTCTCCTTTTGCTCTGTGCCCTGTCGTGGTTTCCCTTGTGGTTGTCCGAGAGAGCGTTACTGATTTTGGTTTTTCTGGTTATTTGACTTTGGCATTGATATTGACTTCCCTGTTTTCTGGCATCCCTGACCCCTGGCTTTTCCTTATCATTGTGTCTCTTTCTGTATCCCTTGACCTGGGCTATTTCTGACTATTCTTTGGTACGTTAGTCCGGCCATTCTAAGGTCCGGTATACGTTACCTATCAATCCTCTGTGTTACACAATTCTACGTGCTGGATCATACTGTAATCCTGACACACTGGTCTGGGGTGACAGTGTCGTTGTTTGCCTACATTAAGCAGTGTGTGGTTTGGACGCGGGAGAATTATTTTGTGTGGGTTTTTTTTTACGATAGACATTCTTCTCATGCTTCTTTTACTATTATAAATTCTCAGCATTAAAAATTTAAAATATGAAGCCTCCTGTCATGTGGTAAAATTGTAGATTACGCTAACGTAGTGTACCTATTTTATCTTAATCTTAACTTAAGTAATGACAGGAGGCGAATATTTTCTCACCCTTCTTTTAACTATTTCTGACTATATTGTTATTACTGTCGCTACAAAGAAAGTGGATAAGCTTAGACTGGCAGGGCCTTTTGTGGAATGTGTAGTTGTTTTTTGATTGGTTGTTCTATTTATGATCTGTGCTGCTGGAGTTTTCAGTAAAGAGAGTTATGCAAAATATTTTCTCCTGTCATTACTAAAATTAAGATAGCATAATCTACAATTCTTTGACTTAAAAACTCCTGGGTTGCTTTCGCAGTATGTTTTGGTTCATTGTCCATGTGTAAAATGAAGTGCTATCCAATACACTTCACTGAATTTGGCTAACTCTGAGCAGACACTATATCCCTATACACTCTAGAATTTATCTAGCTGTCTTCTGTCACTGTCATGGTTCTCACCATGCCATCCAGACAGTCAGACAGGGCCGGTGCAAGGATTTTTGCCACCCTAGGCAAAAAAAATTTGCCGCCCCCCCCATATGTCCTGCCCACCATGTGACATCACAATGCCCCGCCCATATGCTCTGCCATATGGGCCAACGCCAGTCTTCACAAAGTGTCTTTTATCTGAAAAGACAGTGTGTTTACATTAAAAAGCCTACAGGCACAGGCTATAGACACCAGAACCACTACATTATGCTGTAGTGCTTCTGGTGACTATAGTATCCATTTAATGTGAGGTAAATTTGAGATTAGTGCCACTAATAATATATTGGATTGCCTACTTACCACCAGATGAGGACAAGAGGCTGATGATGGGCTCTGTCTGGCTCCACAGGTCTGGTGTAGAAGAGGCTATCTGGAGACTGTTTTTAACAGTGCTCACAACAATTAACAAACAGGAAGCAGCTCCATTTTTTAGGGCCCCTTACACAGCTCAAGGTCTGGGCCCCCAGGGCTTGACCGTGAGTATGCCCACCCATAAATCCACCTACATGGCCACCCGTGGAGTGTATGTGTGTAGGGGGTTGTTTTATGTGTTATTGTAGAGGATGCAACGTGTGTGTGTGTGTTCTTATAGAATGTACTGTATAGGGATACCAATTTCTGTAAGGGATGTAGTGTGTTTATAGGGGATGCAGTGTGTGTTTGCGTGTAAGGAATGCATTGTATGTTTCTGGGTGTGTGTGTGTGTGTAAGGGGTGCATTGATTGTGTAAGAGATGCATTTTGTTTCTGTGTGTAAGAGAATGAGTTTGTGTGATGCATTGTGTGTTTTGGGTGTGTCTGTGTGTGAGTAGGAATGCATTGTATGTTTCTGTGTGTGTGTGGGGAGGATGCATTGTGTATGTGTGTAGTGTAAAAGAGAGGGTTTGGGGGGTAGGATAGGGACTGAGAGGGGAGCAGCTCTTTATTTTTTAAATTTTTTGCATAGTGCTCACCCTCCTGTCAATTATTAATTTCCCCTTCCCTCCTGTCCCTTAGTGCTCTCCCTTGGCCCCCTGTAGTCCCCACTTGGTGGTCTCACTCCCCCCTCTCCCCCTTAGTGGTCCTCCCTCTCCCAAACCCCTTAGTAGACATTCCCCTCCTACCCCCACCCCCTTAGTGGTAATCTCCCCCCTCCTTCAGTGGTCATTATCCTCTTTCTCCTTGGTGGTCCTTACCCTCGTCCCCTCTCCTTAGTGGTCCTCCCTACTTTCCCCCCCTTAGTGGTCCTCCCTCTCCCAAACCCCTCAGTGGACCTCCCCCACTCCTCCCCCAGTGGTCCTTACACCCCCTCCTGTCCTTACCCCCCCCTCACCTGGTGGTCCTTACCTACCCCCCTTCCCTGGTGGTCCTTACCACCCCTTCCCTGGTGGTCCTTACCTACCCCCCTTCCCTGGTGGTCCTTACCACCCCTTCCCTGGTGGTCCTTACCTCTCCTCCCACTGTGGTCCTTACCTCCCTCCCTCATACTTTCCCCCTTCCTGGTGTGGTCCTTACTCCCCCCCTCCTCCCCTGTGGTCATACCTGTGGTCCTTTACCTCCTAGCTTGTGGTTGAACTGGAACAGCATACAGAGTCCCCAAGATGAGACAAAGCTGTGTTTTGTGAGGTCAAGCAGGAACAGACAGGCTGTGGGTTTATTGTTCTTATATACACATTCTTACATTGTTACCACCCACAGGGTTTTGGAAAACAGCCAATAAACACGTACAATACACTCAGACACTCCCACACAAAATCTTCCCCTCTGCCTGTGATACAATTACCTTACACAATGGGTAATGTAATTATCACAGGCAGAGAAATACAGTTTTTTCACATTATTCATAATTTTAAAAGTATGCATCACATCCAAATAAAATTTTCAGAATCAGCATACTCCAAATACAAACATACATCAAAATCATACAGATTGGTCCAGTGGTTCAAAAGATAGATCGTAGTCCTTTGTGACCAAATGAAGCATGGATTTTCTGCCCAAAACCAGTTCCATAGAGTCTTCTATCCTGGAGATAATTGGGAAGTAATCCAATTATCTCCAAGGACAGAGGCAAAACTCCATTGAACACCAGGTCTTGCTCCACATCGTGAGGGTCATCCAAGTCGTACATACTCTCCCTCCACTCAAAAATGTCACGGAACCGGGTTTGTGTAGAGCTCCTAAAATCAGGCTTCGAAAAAGACTCCCATAACAAACCAGGGCCATCAAACTCCTCTCCCTCTGGCATGTCATGCTCGGCTCTCAAGGGTATATACTGCGCTGCATACCACCAGGGTGCCTGGTAGGCATTTTCCAGCCACAGCTCTTGCCATACCCTGTGCTCCAGTTCCTTTATCCACTCCTCCAGGGGCTGCTCTCCCAGGAGGGGCATCCGCAGTGCCACTCGTGTCTGCTGCCATTCAACACCAGGTCTTGCTCCACCTCGTGAGGGTCATCCAAGTCGTACATACTCTCCCTCCACTCAAAAATGTCATGGAACCGGGTTTGTGTAGAGCTCCTAAAATCAGGCTCCGAAAAAGACTCCCATAACAAACCAGGGCCATCAAACTCCTCTCCCTCTGGCATGTCATGCTCGGCTGTCCAGGGTATATACTGCGCTGCATACCACCAGAGTGCCTGGTAGGCATTTTCCAGCCACAGCTCCTGCCATACCCAGTTCCTTTATCCACTACTCCAGGGGCTGCTCTCCCAGGAGGGGCATCCGCAGTGCCACTCGTGTCTGCTGCGCTGCTCCTCACTGGGGAGTCCCTCGCCCCGCTGGTGCTGTATATTATCCAGTGCCTGGTACCAGATGCCTTTGCGGACTGCATCTCGATCGTCCATGACACCCTCATCGTATAAAACTGCTGGTTCCATCCTGCTGCTGTCAGTGTCGCTGTACTCAGACATGCATTCATAGGCGTGCGCACGGGGTGTGCCGGGTGTGCCTGGGCACACCCTAATCCCCGTGGCACGCCTATGGTTTGAGTCCTGCAGGAACAGCGTTCCTGCACTTTTTTTGAGCAGGAACGCTGTTCCTGCAGGCACTCAGCGCCCCACTCACCTCTTGCCCCTGTCATGGGGGGACAAGAGGTGATGGATTCCCCCCCTCCCCCTCCAGCTGAGCCGCGGCGAGGGAGCTCTCTGCTGTGTGCTCTCTGCTCCCTCTCGCCGCGCGCTGATGCCGGGAGCCGGAATATGACGTCATATTCCGGCTCCCAGCTACAGCGGACAGCCCGCGCGGCGAGAGGGAGCTGAGAGCACACAGCAGAGAGCTCCCTCGCCGCGGCTCAGCTGGAGAAAGGCGCCTGCCCCCACTGGACCCCAGGGACAAGTCCACCAGCACTCCAGGTAGGAGGCTGGGTGGACATTGTTTTTTATTAAAATATAATAATTTGTTCTTGTGTGTGTGAGTGTGTGTGTGTCTGTGAGTGTGTGTTTGTGTGTCTGTGTGTGAGTGTGTGTCTGTGTGTGAGTGTGTGTCTCTGTGTGAGTGTGTGTCTGTGTGTGTGTCTGTGAGTGTGTGTGTGTCTGAGTGTGTGTGTGTGTGTCTGAGTGTGTGTGTGTTTGTGTGTCTGTGTATGAGTGTGTGTCTGTGAGTGTGTGTCTGTGTGTGTGTCTGTGAATGTGTGTGAGTGTGTCTGTGTGTGTGTGTCTGTGAGTGTGTGTGTGTGTGTCTGTGAATGTGTGTGTGAGTGTGTCTGTGTGTGTCTGTGAGTGTATGTGTGTGTGTGTCTGTGAGTGTGTGTGTGTACGCATATATATATAAATATATATATATATATACACACACACACACGGCGTATCTGAGGTGCGTCTGCTCTAAGCACCTCCATGGGCGGTGAGGAGACCAAAGATCTACCTCACCTGACCCCACAACAGCTATGGAGGGAGGCAGGGGAGGGACCAGGAGGCTCTAGACAGAAGAGAAAACAGCCAGGTTCCTCTAAGCGATATCTGGCGTTGCTGCTGGCTGTAGCTCGAATCACCAGCAGTCTAGCCCACAGGCTAGAGTTCACTCTCCACTGGACCACCAGGGATGGCACATGGCAGCTTGGATTTTAATCTGCCGTCCTCCAAACATACAGCACACACACATGCAACACTACACACATACAGCTCACACACACACAGTACCTCTTTCGCACCTCACAAACACACACAGCACTGCTAAAAAACACAACACCCTCACACACAGCACACTAACAGCACCCTCACAAACACACACACAAACAGCACCCTCACAAATACACGACACTCACACAAACAGCACCCTCACAGGACATACACACACAAACACCCTCACACACAAACAGCACAGTCACAAACACACACACACACACACACACAAAAATACCCTCACATCACACCAACAGCACCCTCACACACATCACACTAACAGCACACACAGCAGTGTATGTGTTTGTGTGTGTGTGTATGTATGTATATATATATATATATATATATATACATACATACACACACACACACACACACACGGCGGGTGTTTGTGCTTTAGGGTGCACACCCTAATGCAATAGGCTGCGCACGCCTATGCATGCATTGCCCTCAATTTGTAAATCCAGGGAATGGTGTTTCCTTGTAGCTGTCCTTCTGGACTTTGGGAATGATCCCGCCGCTTGCCACCAATTGTAACGGCACCCCCAGGCATAAAAGGGGTTAAAAGCCATTTAGGAGATATTCCCTTCCAGATATACAGGCAGCTACTGTAGACACCAATCCACCGAACCGGAGAAGTATACGAATGCTCTCAAACATACGAATGCTTTAAACAGCCGAATAGGAAAAACCATACAAATAGGTTTACACTCCTAGCAGTCGTAGTCCTTTGTGACCAAATGAAGCATGGCTTTTCTGCCCAAAACCAGTTCCATAGAGTCTTCTATCCTGGAGATAATTGGGAAGTAATCCAATTATTTCCAAGGACAGAGGCAAAACTCCAATGAACACATGCAGCAAAAGACAATAAAATACATAAAAATATATAACTGTGCAGCCATTGCATAAAACAGGTACATTCATCCCCAGATAGCTCAGATCTGAGCGCACATTATTACTGAATGGCGCTCAGATCACACACATACAGTTCAATTGCCATGGAGCCAAATCTTTCCCATGGCCTTTCATTATACGAATGGGCTCCATGGCATAGCTATCTGGGGAATCACCGCTCAAACAGGGCAAGCACCTAATGGCTTTCGTGTCTTTGCAGGGGAAAATCAAGCGTTTCGACATGGGGCCATAGTCTAAAGGCAGCAGGCGGGCAACCAGGATCCTCCAATGCGCAGTGGCGAGATTGGTCTTGTCACACACTCCACCCAGCCTCCCTACCTTTGGGAGTGCTGGCATGGAGTTTCTTTTTCCCTGCGGTCCAGTGGGGCTGCTGGGCCGTCGGTGAATGCGGGTGGCGAGGGAGCGGCTGCTCAGTTGACCAAGAAACACCCTCTTAAAAATTAACCAGACCATGGCACAGTCCTGATCTGAGAAACAATTCCAGAGGGTTTTAGAGTATCTCCTGGCCAGGTGTTCAATGGGTGACATGAGTCAAAACATCCCCAGAGGACCTCAAGTCTGGCTGGAAAGAACAGTAAGTGTATTGGGCCCCCCAGAATCCCTCTCTAAAGTGGCAATGGTCTCTTTTAGGGGCTCTTGGAACCAGGGACAGGAGGCTAACCTTCAAGCTTCTCCGAACGTCTGTGGCACAGGAATTTTCACTTTAGTGAATAATCCTGTTAAAAATGAATAACCCTGATACAAAGAGTTATAGTAGTGCAACATTGTCAATAAGGAAATCCAGACAGAGCAAGAGCAATGATTTTTACTGTTGTCTGCATCTTAGGTAAACAACGCTGCTCTTTCAATAACCCCCAAAGTACCATTTTTTTCTCTGATTTGTAAACTATACATATGGCAATCGCCACATTTAAATATTTTTGTGTATATATTCATATATATTTATTTAGTTTTTTTCAGTGGTATGGTTTACTTGTGAAATTTATCAGTGACCCCTCCCTCCATTTTGATTGTGTTAACTTATGTGCCCCTGGCTCCTTATATTGTACTTGAATATAATATATACCCATCTTAATACACAGAAATTAGTGTACATTGGTTCAGATAGTGAATGAAAACAAATTCAGGTCACATAGGGCATGGGGTTCAATTCTCTAGCAGGAGATACTTTTTTTTACTAAGAGATACAGTAGCTGGCATCCTGTTTATGTGCAATATTAGTTGTGTGCGGGTAAGGTATTATGGAGTAAGTGTTATCAAGTGATGTTCTTAGTAAAATGCATACATTTCATTTTAATAGTAAATTAATATGTATGTATATTATTTAGGAAAATGGAAAATATATATATATATAGATATAAATAAAATACACAATAGTCTGGAGGATTCTACTAAAAAAATGGAAGACCAAATATGTGATTCCTTCAATGATAGAAACTGTTATTCCTTAAAACTTTGCAATTATTAATATTAAAAAGAAATATTACTTGATAGCAGCCACCATACACAGCTAATCCCATTAGCCCAATAGGGTTTAGAGTTTTATGCTAAGCATAAAAAAATAATTTCTGTAACTTTAACAAACACAAAATAGCACAAAAGTAGCAAATACCACAGGGTGAAATTAGCGGCTATGGGATAGCAAACTAAATAGCCAGGATGTTTTGCTGCAAAGCATTATTTGCAGAGCTGGTGATATGCTTAAAGGATCACTATAGTGCCAGGAAAACATACTCGTTTTCCTGGCACTATAGTGCCCTGAGGGTGCCCCCACCCTCAGGGTCCCCCTCCCGCCCGGCTCTGGAAAGGGGAAAGGGTTAAAAACTTACCTTTTTCCAGCGCTGGGCGGGGAGCTCTCTGCCTCCTCTCCTCCTCCGATCCTCCTCCTGGGCTGAATGCGCACGCGCGGCAAGAGCTGCGCGCGCATTCAGCTCGTCGCATAGGAAAGCATTTACAATGCTTTCCTATGGACGCTTGCGTGCTCTCACTGTGAAAATCACAGTGAGAAGCACGCAAGCGCCTCTAGTGGCTGTCAATGAGACAGCCACTAGAGGGAATAGGGGAAGGCTTAACCCATTCATAAACATAGCAGTTTCTCTGAAACTGCTATGTTTATTAAAAAAATGGGTTAACCCTAGCTGGACCTGGCACCCAGACCACTTCATTAAGCTGAAGTGGTCTGGGTGCCTAGAGTGGTCCTTTAAAGGGTCCCATAGTGCCAGGAAAACAAATCTGTTTTCCTGGCACTATAGGGTTAATAGGTACCCCCCTCCCTCGGGGCCCCCCTCCTGCTGGGCTGAAGGGGTTTAAACACCTTACGCCACTTACCTTAATCCAGCGCCGGGATCCCTCAATGCTTTCCTATATGGATTATATTAGATGCTGGACTCCGCGAGCTGGAAGTAGCTGAAGTGGTCTGGGTGCTTATAGTGGTCCTTTAAAGAAATGCTATAGGGTCAAGAATACAAATGTGTTGATATAATGATAAAAATACATGTTAGTTTGGCAGCCCTTGCCCTCCAAAAATAGGGTTAAATCTTACCTTTATTCCAGAGTCGCGTGGGTTCCCCAGTGCTTGCTCCACTGCGCACCGCCTCCTTGGCTATCATCATCAGAACTGACAATCTCAGTCACTCCAATCCTTTCCTATGGATAAGCATTGGATTGGCTAAGATTGTCACTTCTGATGATCTCAGTCAAGGAGGAGAGATGGCGGTGGGGGAGGAGCCAAACGCAGCACGGGACAATCAGCATCTCTTCATAGGAGGAATGTTCAGCATCATGTTGAACGTACTTACCCAGGAAGCACCTCTAGTGGCCTTCTGAGTCAATGCCACTGGAAGTGTCCCTAGGGAGCAATGTAAACAATGTAAAAAAGCCTGCAAGGACTGGCTATACTCGCCAAAATAACTACATTAAACTGTAGTTGTACTGGTGACTATAGAGTTCCTTTAAAGGGACACTCCATTGTTCAAAAGCAAAAAATAAAAATAAAAATCACTATATAATGAATGAAAACATACATGCATTTAATTGTGCTTTTTTCATTGGGGGTATATCTAAAAGCAGCTTGCACATGCTTCACGTCTCTTTTCTGAAGACTTTCAGTGCTGGCCAATCACAGACCTGCTAATGCAACTCAATAGGAAGTCTTCCCAAGGTAGGTACTGTGAGCAATTGTAACAAGGAAGTAACAAGACACATTGTTTGATTGGTAGATAGTGTCACAAGATTAAATTATAAAAATTCCAGTTTCTGTTGATATCTGCACTTTTTAAAAATGAAAAAAGGGGACATTGCACATTAAGCACATCAGTAAGCTAGAGTGTTTTAGGAATCTGGAGTGTCCCTTTAAGGAATACGTCTTTGAAAATTAATTAATACATGCTTTCACCAATCATCAGCAACATTTCCTACATTCAATGCTCTGCACGAATGGGCAAACAATATTTAAAAATGTCAGTTGCATGGCACTTAAAGGGACACTTCAGGCCTCAGAACCACTACAGTTTAATGTAGTGGTTCTAGTGTCTGTAGCCTGTTGCTGTAGTATTAGCACTGTAAACAATGCTTTAGATACATTGTAAATAATAATGTCATTTAGGGTTGATCAGGTGCAACACATATGATGCAATATCTTGATTTCTTTAACTTTTAGTTTGACATTTACAAAAGTGACCACATACCACATAATCCTCCCCACTTTAAAACATTATGCCATCAAAAACTCATACAATGTACAGATAGCATCTATGAATTCAAGGAAGTTTACCAGGTTTTTTTTTTTTTTTTTAACAAGAACAGAAAAAAGAAAGAATGTTGACAGGAAGTGAGTTCATAAAGATATATTGGGTTTTTTGGGTTCAATGAGGAGCTGATTAACTAATTTACATTTACTAAAGTTAGCATTGTCGGGAACTCAGTGAATATCAAATTTAAGGTCAGAGTAGTCAAACTGGAAGCATAGTTGATTTGGAGAATTTCCGTTCAGACACTTAAATGTACTTAAATTTGTTTAAAGGACCACTATAGTGACAGGAAAACAAACTAGTTTTCCTGGCACTATAGTTTTAATAGGTCCCCCCCACCCTCATGGCCCCACTCCCACCGGGCTCTAGGGGGAGGAAGGGGTTAAAGGCTCCCTCGGCGCTGGGGACTCTCCTCCCTCTTCCGCCGAATGCGCATGCCCGGCAAGAGACGCGCGCGCATTCAGTTAGTCCATAGGAAAACACTCTCAATGCTTTGCTATGGACGCTGGTGTCTTCTCACTGTGAAAATCACAGTGAGAAGCGCGCATCGCCTCTAGCGACTGTCAATGAAAGAGCCACTAGAGGCTGGATTAACCCTAATGTAAACATAGCAGTTTCTCTGGAACTGCTTTGTTTACAGCAGGCAGGGTTAACACTAGATGGACCTGGCACCCAGACCACTTCATTGAGCTGAAGTGGTATGAGTGCCTATAGTGGTTCTTTACATTAGAATTCCTGATAATTCTCAGTTTAGTAAATAACCCTGATAGTCTCATAAGAGATATTGCTACATACAGAGGGGGTACAGCTGCAAACAAATAGCCTAATAGGAGAACAAACCTCAAATTCCACACTCTATTCGTAAATTGAAGATTATGCTAGCGTTAGTGTACTTATAATCTTAATTTTAGTAATGACAGGAGGCGAGTATTTTGCATTAAACTCTCTTTACTAACTCACACAGCAGTAAAGAAAAGTGAAACATTAACCAATCAAAATGCAATAGGAAGCACGGTATTCACAGTGATGAGGCTCCTCCCCCTCTTTCGAAAGCGACATCATGAATAGAGTTCCATAGAGTCCAAAGTCCAGTAACATGCGCCAACGGGCGACTTCCCAAGAAACGAAAATGGAATGGGAGAAGTTGCAAAGGTGTCCATCCTGAGAATGAGCTGTAAAGCCACGGATTTACACTGAAAGAGAATGTGAAATGGGTTAGGTACCGGTCTGTAAACTGGCTAAAGTAATGTTAATAACCCACGATTAGTTACAGGAATATCACATTATCGACTACAACGATAGATAGCAGATTCAGCGTAAGTAAAACAACCCAAGTCTACTGACTATAAATCTCCAGAGCGAGAAAATATAAACAGAATCTGAATCAAGGTAGAGACAGAGGAGATAGCGGAGGCAAATATACTTACTTGAGTCTTACCTCGCAAGGGAGGGACGGGCGGGAAAATACTCGCCTCCTGTCATTACTAAAATTAAGATTATAAGTACACTAACGCTAGCATAATCTTCAATTTTACCACATGACAGGAGGCTTCCTATTTTGCATTTTTAACGCTGATGCAGGAGAGATGAGGCTGCTCCCGAGCTCGGGCGGAGGTAAAACGTCCGAAAGGTAGATTCTCGCGACCAGTCCGCGGAATGTAGGATGTCAGTCAGCGAAGCTCCCGCCGAGAAAGCCGAAGACTCCGAAGGTTCCGAAGACCTCTTCCACTCCAGCCAGTGATAGAATCCATCTTATCCACCTGGCTAGGGTAGTAACAGAGACTGGTATGTGTGGTCTAATGTAAGACACCAAAATCTGTCCCGAAGAGGAGACCCGGAGCGGAGACGTGACTTCCACATACCGACGTAGGGTAGAAACCACGCAGAGCTGTGGATCAGAAGGGAAGAACGGGTAGAAGACCGACGTAGAGTCCGATTTCGTCCGACTCGAAAGGTAACGCCCTCTGGGGAGACTGAAAAGGCGTCGATGTCGAATGCTCGGAAGTCCGATACCCGGCGGAACGAGACTAGGCAGAGCAGGAGAATCATATTAGCTGAGAGCCATTGTCCGGCCAGTCCCTCAGGAATCGTAGGACAACGTCAACGTCCCATAAGCGTGAGTATTTGGGTTTAGGGGGCCTTTGTAGTTGAATGCCCCAGAAGTCTGCAGACCAGGGGGTCTTTCCCTATGGGGATCCCCCTGACCGGGACGTGGGCCATCGAAATCGCGCACAATGTTTAGAGAGCGGTAAGAACGACCCGCGGAAAAAAGAAAGGAAAGAAAGTTCAGCATGGCCGTTACAGTGGCAGTAAAGGGATCGATGTTCCATTCACTGCACCAAGAAGACCAGGAATTCCAAGCTGATAGGTAACATCGTCTGGTTCCTGGAGCCCATGAATCCCATATGAGATCTCTAGCTGCCTGCGACAACTCGCTGGTGTGCCAGGCACCCCTGAAGGAGTCCAAGCCACCTATGTGAGATGGTCCTCCAGGTTGAGAGGATGTGGGTTGCCTCTCGGGTCCGTGAGGAGCGTTGGATAGCATGGTATGAGAAGGGGCCCCATGGAGGACGATGCTAGAAGGTCCGGGAACCAGGGTTGGCCCCGCCATTGAATCGTCCTCGCTATCATGGCGAACGGGGGAAAGGCATATGCTCCCCTGGTTGGCCATGGTTGGAGGAACGCGTCCACTGCCCTGCTCTCCGGGTCCGGGAGCCAGCTGAAGTAGTCGGTTGTCTGTTTGTTGTTGCGTGATGCAAACAGATCCAGGTGGAAGGGACCTCTCCTGATCGAGAGGCGCTGGAAGATCTGTGGGTCCAGTCTCCTGTCGCTGCTGTCTCGCCAGTGGCGCGAGAACCAGTCCGCAGTCAGGCTCGTTTCTTCCGGGAGATATTCCGCTATGAGGGAGATATTGCGTGGCGGGCATAAGTCGAAGATCTGTTTCATTATCTCCGAGAGGAGTCGGGATCGTGCACCTCCCAAGCGCTTGATGTAGCGGACCGCAGAGACGTTGTCTATCCGGAGGAGGATGCAACAGTGCTTCCTGTCTCTTGCCAGGCTGCGGATTGCAAACGACCCCGCCAGGAGTTCCAGACAATTTATGTGAAGGTCGAGGTCCTGTGAAGTCCAAGTGCCGCCTGTCGACCTGCCTTCGCAAGTGGCGCCCCAGCCCCAGAGGCTGGCATCCGATTCCAGGACTGTGTCGGGTGTGCTCCCGAAGATGGCCCGGCCGTTCCATGCCTCCATGCTGTCCAACCACCATGTGAGTTCCTGTTTGAACCTCCTCCGTTACCGGGATGGTTTGGTAGCAGGAAGGGTTTTGGCGAAGAAAGGACGTTTTCAGTCGTTGCATCGCCCTGTAGTGGAGCGGACCTGGGAAGATTGCCTGGATGGAGGCGGATAATAGGCCTACGATCCGCGCCAAGCTGCGGAGTGGAATGGAGTGGCAGCAAATGACCCTGCGTAATTATTTTCTGATGGCCGTGATCTTTGAAGCTGGCAGTCGCAGAGTGCTGGACATGGAGTCTATCTCAAAGCCCAAGCATTGTATGGTTTGGGCTGGAGATATCGCCGACTTCTGGTAGTTCACCACAAATCCTAGGGACGTCAGGAATTGTATGGTGTATCGTGTGTGTTGAGTCAGTCTGGACTTGTCTGAGCAAAACAGAAGCAGGTCGTCCATGTAGATAATGCATCGAATGCCTTGTGTTCGTAGATGTGCAACTACTGGCTTCAGCAGCTTGGTGAAGCACCATGGGGCTGAGCTGAGGCCGAATGGAAGGCATGTGAACTGCCATGGTAGGCCGTGCCACCGAGACCTGAGGAATTGTCGCAGGAGGTGTGGACGGGTACTGATAAGTATGCGTCCTTGAGGTCCAGTCTCGTGAACCAGTCCCTGTCTTGAAGGAGGTCTCTTAGAAGGTGGATGCCTTCCATCTTGAAATGCCTGTACATTACGTAAGCATTGAGCCTCCTCAGATTTATGACGGGTCGGAAATCTCCAGATTTCTTTTTCACCAGAAAAATATTGCTGAAGAAGCCCCCTTCGCTGGGAGCGGATTTGTTCGCTCCTTTCGTCAGGAGCTCTTGCAGTTCGCCGTCGATGAGTTGGCGATCCTCCGCAGAGCACTGAATAGGGTGCGGAGGGGTG
>OW240920.1:119527848-119550116 GCA_933207985.1 Pelobates cultripes
TTTTTCTGTACTGGAAGGAAGGAAAAAAAATGCATCTTTATGTAGCCTTTCAAATGACATGATATAAAGATTTAAAAAATGATTTGGCAGTATGTAGAATTAAATAAGAGTGTATATTCTATATTGCACTCCAAAAACAATAGGTAAACCAGTGCTCATATTCCAACATAGGGTATTTAGCTTTATTTACTGATCAGTATTCATATGATCTTTTGCAATCATCCACTTTCGGAAGTGCATTGATCTCTCATTGGCTGAGCTACACTATATACCTTCTTATAAGGAAGTACATTTGTGAAAAAGTAAGGTATGGCTAAGTGGGTGGAGTTTTGCTGCAGAAAGTTATTAAACATTTTTCTTTTATTAAAGGAACACTATAGGGTCAGGAACACAAACATGTATTCCTGACCCTATAGTGCAAAACCCACCATTTAGGTGGTTTACTCCCTTAAAAGCATGAAAAACTCTCCTTATTTCCAGCGCCATGCGGGTCTGCCGGCACTTGCCCCGTCCCCTTGGTGACATCATCAGAATTGCCGATCTTTAGCAAATCCAACGCTTTCCAAAAAAATCCCAAGGGAATAATTAGTCTCAATCCAACGCATGTCGTACTCAGGACGTCTTGAAGGATATCTGACTGCTCTTGTGTGTTCTCCCAATATATATGATAGTGTTGATTGAAGAATTCTGTTCATCTGGGGAAAGCATTGGATTGTCTAAAATCAGCAAGGGGGCGGGCCCAAATGCCGTTTTGACCAATCAGCACCTCCTCAAAGAGATGCATTGAATCAATGCATCTCTAGGAGGAAAATTCAGCGTCCCCATGCAGAGCATGGAAGCCATTCGAGGAGGCCATCTTCAGGAAGCCCTTCACGTGGCCATCTAAGGAGTGGCCAGTTGGACGTGTCCCCAAGGGCAATGTAAACACTGCATTTTCTCTGAAAAGACAGTGTTTGTAGTAAAATGCCTGAAGGCAATGATTATACTCAGAAAAACTACATTAAGCTTTAGTTGTTCCAGTGACTATAGTGTCCCTTTAAGCAAAACTAAAAGATTTGAACAGGGAGGGAAATGCAGCATCAGTAAGAGGTCAAAACTTATCAAATGCACAGATGTGATTATGTCCTGAGTGTTTCCCTTAAAGATTAATTCACTTTGTCAAACACTCGATTAAAAAAAAAGATCAGTTTACTAATGCAAACAAATCTCCTGGAAATCACACCAGAAAATGATAACATTTATTGATTTACAGATAATAAACAAGAAATACAAAATTACAGATATACAACTCAAAGGGAGCAATTTATTTATTTATTTTTTTGATAATTCTTTTTTTTTTATTATTCTTTGTAAGTGTATAGATTATTACAAGTTTCAATACTGCCAGAGAATGTTACAGTAGTCGACAATTGGTGACATTTTGGTGTCAGCTTCAAGATATGTTGAACTTTTTTTTTTGTTTCATAAGAAATTCAAGAGTAAGCATAGACAGGCATAACAGAATAAAATAACAATCAGGTTTTGCTTGAGATCATATTTTTATAGTTAGTTATATATTGCGCAATTTTAAATGCGGTGTTACTCTTGGGTTAACTTTAAGGTAACAGTAAACATAAGAT
Source organism: Pelobates cultripes (assembly GCA_933207985.1). NCBI lineage: Eukaryota > Metazoa > Chordata > Amphibia > Anura > Pelobatidae > Pelobates > Pelobates cultripes. The sequence continues at coordinate 119,529,468 of OW240920.1, forward strand.
ACAAACCAGTAAACATAGGGTAAACAAAAAACAAAAAAGGTGTAGTGCTACATACAGATACAGAGTCGTCCAAAGTGTGAATATCTGTCACTCCAAAAAATAGAGACCACAATTGTGAAATAGTGTCCTGTCAGGGTATTTATATCGGCAGACATTTTGTGCTATGATAGAAACTAAAAGTGTATATTCTGAGTCACTCTGAACAGACCAGACTCCATTTTGTTATTTCAAGTTAACAAAGAAGACACTAGATTTCTTTCTGTAAGACTGGCCTCTTTGCCAGAGCTAAGGAATGTATAGCATAGTATAAACAAGTGATAAGAAGAATATAATCAAATCTAAACCCAGACAATTGTGACAGAGAAGATTAAATAATTTAATATTTAACTGTCTATACATATAAGGTACCATTGTATGGAAAAGGGTAAACTTAGTTCATGATCTGTCATATCAGAAATTATAGCAGATTTGCAGACACATAGTCTGGACAAAATTTAAGAACCCCTTTGATCTTTGAAGGATACGTAAGTTATAGCCACTATCTAGATAGGCCAAAATGACGTCAAAATAGCCACCAGGAAAAGTTAACTCTTTCCTGGATAGGTATGTTTAGTGGGACAAGACTGCCCTCTACAGACCAAATAACTAATTTGCGATCTGGAAGATAACCACACCTCTAGTGCTTCTATTGGGTTATCAACTGATGACGTACAGAGAGTCTGGCCCTTTAAAAGTTAAGACAAAGGGAAGAGAGAGAGATACGAGAGAGGAGGCAGATGCAAGAGATGCAAAGGAGAGGAGAGAGGAATTGGAAGTTTGGGAACTCCAACTCGGACAACATCTGAGACTAACACTCTACTCCTAAAACTCTAACACTTAGAATTTACTGACTTTCTAACCAACACCTCCATGCAGAGAGACTACCAATCGGATGAAATATCTACTCAACTGGTAATTATACTGGTTTCATTTAATTAAATTAAATTAATTAAAATGTATTAATAGCATTATATATGACTGGATAAAGCACGGTCAGATTTCCATATTAAGAAATCTTAGTTAACTAAGAATATATAGTTATAACCATTCCATTCTGCAGGTGGAATTAAGAATAATTGTATATGGATGTGATATTATCACGTGTTAGCATACCGCTGTTGTTATCCAGGTGTATTGATTTGCTCTAAATTAAGATAGATATCTTTTAGACAAATTAAAAATCTGCTTATATAATGTAGTAAATTCTCTTATTGGATGATTTTAAGAAAATGACTAGTGAACTGGTTTAAATGTTATTTTATTTAAAAATTACATAAGAATAGATCTTAACTACCTAGGAGATCTAGCCAGCATTGAAAGGGTTATTCTAACTGTCTGCTAAATTTTACGACCTTACGCTGCACTCTGAGGAATTCTGTTCTTCCCTGTGAAAAGTTTCACTTTCAGTCTGTGAAAGCTAGTCATAAATCGTAGAAGTCTTGACAGAAAATGCCGTTTAGCCATTGAAACGTAATACCCATTTCTTTGTATTGCATATAATTTTGTACTGAATATTCATTGATTATTGTTATGCATGTTACATATATATTATTATTATTAATTTGTCATATAAATAAAAATCTATTTTTATACATTGTGATTATTTATATGAAATACTTTCCACTTAACACGATAAACGTTCTTTGGGATCTGAGAATTGAATTAGTGGGCAATTCTCAACTGTTACTATTATTATCCCATAAATATCCCCACATATTGGAGGCACGGTGCTGAGATCGTTTAAGTTGAAATTATATTTCATATATAATAATATTGGTGTAATTCATGCAATTTAATCTTGATATAGAAAAGAGTTTTGTATTGAGATTAAATCACTGTATAGAAATATGGCTGAATCTAGCGCTTCATCTCAATCAGAGAATGGGAAGAAGTTAGCGGAAATGCAAGGTTTTCCCTTAAGCATCATATATCAGTATCTAAATATTAAAGTTGATTATCCAGAGTGGATACTCCAAATAAAAAAACAGGTTGATGATTCAATTCATGATAGATCGGCTGATTCACCTATGGTTAAATATCTTAGCCTTATAGATGAAGAGTCTACAATGCGATCTGTTACCAAATCATGCCCGTTTTTTATATTGGGTTATTCTATTATGTTAAAAAAGCATAATGAGATAGAACGTAAATTGGACGAGTGTCAGAAACACCTGGTGCTTGAACAAAGCAGGTTCAACACTTTGTCTGATGAAAATAATCTCCTTCGGACTCTAAACTCTGACCTTTTTAATAAACTGGAAAGAATGAGCAAAATGGTGGATGATTATGATCAACAGATAAAACAGATACAGATGCAGCTAGATGAATATCAAAAGGGAAGTGAAGGATTACTGGGAAAAGACCCAAGTGATTCTTCTCAATTCCCTGATATTCACACACCAGACCAGGTTTTCATAAAACAGTCTGTAAGTAAAGATGTGAGTAATTCTGAGAAAACACCTGTAGATTCTTGGCAATCTTGGGCAGAACAGTTTGAAAAGACTGTCCTGGCCAAGCTTGACAGAAAGAATCAGATTCAAGGTGATAGGAATGAAAACAGACATGGTTCTGTACACTGGCAGAATTCTGATGCAGATCAGAGTTGTGACAGTGAACAAGAAGCTCAGAGTGATGGGAGTGAAAGTGATTGCACTATCCACTCTGAAGGCCATGTAACTGATATGCCATCTGCACTGTTGTACGGGTCTAATTCCTCTTCAGCAGACAGATCGCATAGACGTTTACTCAAACACAGAAACAGAGGTCTAAATCAACGACGCCTGTTTATGAAACGCCAAAGGTCATCAAATTCCTTAGAGAGACTGTCCCACAATTTTCTAGAGGTTCAGGAAACATATCTGAACATCTGGAAAATTATGATAGAGCAATGAATTCATTGGGCATGTATGATGACATTCATAAGAAATGGTTCATTACATGGACCTTTGATTCAATGTGTCGTGTTTATCTAGAAAGTCTTCAAGCTATACAGTTAATGTCCTGGTCCAAGATGAAATATGAAATAATCATGGAATATGGTAAGTATAAAACCATTGCCTCTGCAAAGAAGGCGCTTTATAACTTAAAGTGCCGTCCAGATCAAAGCCCCAGAGAATTTTTAATAATTCTTAAAAATGCATACTCCGTGGCCCAAAGAAAACCCAGGTATGAAAGCACAGACTTCAAAGATCTGTATTTTCATGCCATGCCAGTAAACATACAAATGAATCTCGCAAGAGATTACGATTGTAAGTTACCATTAGAATGGCTAATCAGTCAATGCATGAAGTTGTACACTATACACCATGCACATGATGAAAATCAGCCAAAGGTTAAGAAACCTGGTGATAAAATGGTGTCAGAGACTAAAATTCAGCTAGGTTTAGAAACCCAACAGAAAAAGAGGACCTATTCCGAGGTTTTGAAAACTCCAAAACCTCAGAAACAGGAAAATGCAAGAAGCAATTCTGCAAATTCCTCTAATAACTCTGAAAAATCCAATGCCAATGGGAATAAACGCCCCTGGGTTAATAAAAACCAAGGCAATTCCCAATGGAGAAGGAATCCTCAGGGAAATAGGAGATATGGAAACAGAAATAACCAATCTGCTTCCAATAACTCCCAACAGTCTCAGCCATCCCAGCCAAATTCTAATGGGCAAAGACAAAACGGCAATGGGGGAAATAATTTGCGTCGTCAGGTTGGTCAATTGACAGACCAGATGGGCAAATTAATGGAGGAAATGACAAAGATCAACCAAGTCTTTGCTCTCAATCCTTTTTTAGGGATAGCTCCAATTGCAGAACTACCTGTGCAACCGCAGCAACAACAACAGGTGCCGCAGCAATAATAGCCACTGTGACTAAGCAGGCTAGGTTATCAGTAGATGTAATACCTAACCCTGTTTCCTTTCCAGGTACTCATAGTCAAACAAACAATAGTTGTGTTAGGAAACCTATTGCCTATCCCGTCACTTCACTTTCGGGTGAAGGAGGCGCAACGTGTTCCTCTGTTTTTTCATTTCAGCCAAAGGCTAAAGAAGCCCCAGCAACCACTGGTTTCCAGGATCCAGACCTGAAAGGGTTAACTGATAGGATGCCGACCACTAGTTCCCGCTTGACAGTTCAAGATGTTCCTAAAAAGGATGGGCCTGTGGGTAAGACTGAGCATTCCTCAGTACAGATAGAAACTACTGCTGTGACCGGTAATGTATGGAAAACAAGTAATATGTTGACACATTCTAAATTCTTATGTGAATTAGAAGAACATGAAGGAAGGTATTACATGTCTGTAGAAATACAGGATTCGCTACCCCAGCCTTTTAAAGGGTTAATAGATACTGGTTCACAAGCCACTATCTTATCAAATACCTACTTCCAGCAGGTAATGGACTTAGCAACGGATAAGCCGAAGCTAAGAGATTTCCCCAATGCTCTGTTCAGTGTAGGAGGAAATGCCCTTCATGTTATTGGCAATACATGGTTAAAGTTTAAAATAGGTAACAAAACCTTTAGACACCCGGTGATAGTGGTAGATCTCTCCTATGACCGACTGATTCTGGGTATAGACATACTTAGAAGACTTAACACAATTATTGACTGTGTAAATGGAATTGTATGGTCACAAGCTAAGGTTCCCATAACCTATGAGAAATCACATGTTCAATCTGATCGTAACTGCCATGTGATAGAAGAAAGACCTGACTCAATAGAGGTACATTTTAGAAATAGTCAGTCACCTGACGTGACTATCCTGCAGGTGAATGATGCAATCGCGCCTGTAGATGAGCATTCCATAAGAATTGCTCCAGAGAGGATCCAGAATGTCTCTCTGGAAGGTGATGTTTTAACCATTTCTCTCCACAGGGACTATGTTGAATCTGTAGATCTGGCAGGTCATGCTCAATTCCTTGCCAGAATTGAAAGGGTTAATAACAATTTATTCTTTCCTATGCAAATACATGACTTAGGAAGAAGTAGGAATGCAAAGCTGGACTTAAAGAGTGAGAACAGCTATATTAGCAGAAGTCTGTTAAAGCAGATCGCTAATCCTAAAATGATCAGGTACGCTTCCCCACATGACAGGTGGATCCAGAACCTGGATGGCGAATCAGAGAGTCACAATGTGATAGCAAAATGTTTACTATCTATTTCCATCGGAAATAAGACAGTTAAACATTTATTCCTAGTGATAGATGAACCTCGCTATCAGGTTTACGTCGGCAATGATGTCATACATCGCTTTGCCATACACCTTGACCTGATTAATTCCAACTTGTGGACAAGGTTAAAAGGTAATCCTTGTGGATACCTTCACGAGGAAAACGCCTTGAAATCAGGACAAATACTCCCATATGCGGTAAGTATCCAAGTTCCTGATGACATAACCATTCCACAGGGGACAAGTAATTTTCTTTTACCCCTACAGGTCAAGGAGGGTCAGAGATTAGAAAACTCTGATGCCCTAATCTGTTTATCCAACAGGATACAACAATTAGGGATGGTGGTAACACATACACCAATGGTAAGTATTGGTAAGAATCCCACCTATATCATAGTCAACAATGTTACACCCAATAGTGTTACTTTACCAAAAGGAACATTATTAGGTCTAGCATTGGATGCTGAGTACTATACATTTGGTTTCCAAAACCAAATTATAGACCTCATCCCTGAAGAATACTTAACTGAGGACGAAATTGTCGATCAAATATTCCATTCCTCCCCAGAAGGATTATTCACTATCCTATCTGTATATCCCTTCAATGTTGAAGAAGGCTCGTGTAAAATCGAAGAAGCATCAATCACCTTCGATCATCCGCTCAATGAGCAGGAATCACAAGAGTATCACGACCAAAGAGAAAAGGTAAGTCAACACCGAACTGGCCTAACTTCTAGGCTTGAAGAAGCTTATGAGATAGGCCAGCCTGAAATCTTTCCAGGATTTCAGGAAAGGCTAGAAGAGCAAATATCTTTAGCTGACGGTTGCTCCAACGATGCTGAGCGGCAACAGCTAAAGGAAATCCTAATGAAATTCCAAGATATTTTTGCCAAAGATTCCTACGACTGTGGGTTAACTAACCTCCACGTAGCCAGAATACAAACTGATCCAAATTTACCACCTGTATTTATCAAACAATATAGACTCCCATTAGCGTCATATGATGGTCTACAAGACATCATTCAGAATTTAAAGGAAAGGGGCATTATACGTCCAGTGCACAGTTCGTATAATAATCCGATCTTAGGGATTCTGAAACCTAATGGACAATGGCGTTTATGTGCTGACTTACGACAGCTAAATAAACGCGTCTATATGTCTGGTTGGCCAACGCCATACATAGACCAATGTTTGGTACAAATGCAGGGATCCAAAATATTCACTGCCATTGACTGTGCGCAGGGATATTGGACTGTACCAGTCCATTATGAAGACCAATACAAATTGGCCTTCACATTTGGAAAGCAGCAGTATACCTGGACCCGTATGCCTTTCGGTTACATAAACTCTGGTCATGAATTCGCTGTGTTCATGCACAAAGCTATGCCTGACGCACTCGAGAGAGGAACGTTATCATATGTCGACGATGTCTTGCTGAAAAGCACTTCCTTTGATAAACATATCTTAGAGATTAGACATGTTCTCACTCAGTTAAGAGAGGCAGGGATTAAACTGTCTTTACAAAAGGCACAATGGTGTCGCACCCATGTCAATTTCCTCGGACATGAGGTAACTTCTGAAGGATTAAATCCCAGAGGAAGAAGGTTGAAGCCGTACTAAAGGCTAAAACACCTTCAAACATCAGGGAATTAAGATCGTTCCTTGGTATGACTAACTACTCCCGTAAGTTTATAGATAACTATGCAGAAATAACTAAACCACTCTTACACCTGCTTAAAAGGGAAACTACCTGGAACTGGGGGGAGCCTCAGGACCAAGCGGTAAGTGAACTGAGGAGGAAGCTTACTCAGGCACCCTGTTTAGCATACCCAGAGGGGGGTAAACCCTTCTATCTGGAGACAGGATATACAGATTTAAGCATAAGTGCTGTTCTGTATCAGAAGCAGGATAGTTTAAACAAAGTTATTGCATATGCTAGCAAGACTTTGTCACCTGTTGAAGTTAAATTCAACACGTGTGAGAAGGCGTTATTGTCGACTGTCTGGGCACTACAAAATTTTCGTAGCTATATTCAAGGTGAGAAAATAATTGTAGAAACAGCTCACCAACCTCTACAGTATCTGCAGAGTGAAAAAATTAGAGACGGTAATCTCTCTAACAGTCGGATTACTGCATGGACTCTATCCTTACAGGGATGGCCATTAGAAGTCCGTTATAAACACAATAAGAGAAGCCCAGTTGCCCAAGGTTTAGCAGAATTACATGACTGTACTGCTCCATCTCTGGATGATAATGACACCGGAGATGACTTCCTAGAAGAGCAACTGCTATCCCCTTATAAAGTTTATGACGAGGAATACTGTCGACCACTACCGTGGGTATACATTGATGGTTGTTCATATCACCACGTCGTTGGTGCTGAACAGAAGTTAGTTGCAGGTATCGGAATCGCCTGGACAGGTGATTATCCTAATGTATCTATAGGATACGATATTGGTCCCAAAAGCAGTCAGATAGCCGAACTCTGTGCAGTATATAAGACCATTCAAATGGCAATAGAATATGGTATCAAAGAATTTGTTATTATAACTGATTCCAACTATGTTCGCAACAGTTTTGTCGAATATCTGCCTAGCTGGAAACGTAACCAAATGCTGAAAAGCAATAACAAACCTGTTAAACATGGGAAATTGTTTTGTAAAATCGATGAACTGGTTAAGGAAAATGGTTTATCCATATATTGGAAGAAAACCAAAGGCCATTCTAAAATAGAAGGTATTGACAAGGATGGTAATGACTTAGCTGATTCACTGGCAAAACAAGCTGCCATCAATGGTGAAACCCTAAACATTGATGATCTTATGGGTTCAATTCATATTGAAGCCATAACTAGACGACAGGCTAGAGATAATGCCGACTTAAATGTCGTGCAATGGAGTCAAGAAGCTCCTAGTGAAGACCTGATTACTAGTCAAAAGAATGATTCCGTCATAGGCATATTCTATAAACATATAGAAGACCCTACTGCCAATCCCATCACAGATGAGGATTGCAAAAATAATGAAGATTTACGAATCTTGATGAGATATAAAGTCCAATTTAGTATCATGGATGGGTTACTGGTCAGAACTTCTAAACATGGTATACAACAATGGGTAGTCCCAACTGTATACAGAGGGTTAATGCTCCAACACGCACATGATGCACCTACATCTGGGCATCGTGGTGATAAGATCACATATGAGATATTGCGTGATTATGCATATTGGCCACACATGTTAGGGGATGTTAAGACATACTGTCAGGGATGCTTGATTTGTCCGCAATATCAACCCCATGGTCCAACCCATCGTGCACCACTTCAGAAGAGGGGGGTGTCATTACCCTGGTCTGATATTCAAATTGACTTTATAGGTCCTGTAACAAGATCTTCAAGAGGTAACAAATACATGTTAAACGTTACATGTATGTACACAAAGTGGATAGAATGTTTGCCTTGTAAAGAGAACACGAGTACCGTGTGCGCCACTTTGTTGATTAACCATGTCTTTTCCAGGTTCGGTCTGCCTCAGAGAATTGAGTCAGACAGAGGTAGTCATTTTACCAGCGAAGTAATGGCTAAGATGTGGAACATTCTAGGTGTTAAACGAAAGCTACATATTGCATACCGCGCTGCGTCTAGCGAGGGGGTAGAGCGATATAACCAGTCTATCGTTAATATTCTAAAGAAGTATGTTAAGGAGTCTGGTAAAGACTGGGACATTAAATTGCCCCTAGTTTTAATGGCGATTAGAGCTACACCTAGCACTGCTACCAAATTGTCACCTTTTGAATTGATGACAGGAAGAAAGATGGTTTTACCACAGCATTTACTATATCGTACTCCGGATCATAACTTGATCAATGCTGCCACTACGCATCAGTATATCGAAGATTTGCGCAAGCATTTACAGCATGCGTTTGCTTTTGCCCAAAAGAATCTAGAAAAAGCAGCGACAGGGGTTAAGACCTATTACGATTTAAAAACCACGAAAAAGGAATATGAGATCACAGATCAAGTCTATCTGTATAACTTTGCGCGAAATCAAGTAAAGGAAAAGAAATTTTTACCTTCTTGGAAAGGGCCATATGTCATTATTGACAAAATTTCCCCAGTAGCGTACAAGATAAAAATTCCTAAGGATGGTGATTTTATTGAAAAGTGGGTTCACATTAACCAGTTGCGTGCTTGTCTTCCTAAATCTCAATTAAGGATTATAGGTGTGGATTCGGATATAGAAGGGTGAACGACTAATCTGGATGAATGCTTGATTCACGTGGTATAGTATGATGTGAAATGTTGTGATGTGCCATGATCTCATGTACGTTCATGTCATTAACCATTTCCTTGCCATCCAATAACTACATTTTTATAAGCAGGTTACTAGCTTGTTTAACTGCTATAGGCAAATTGCTGAAGAGTCAGTAATAAATGTAGTGAGGGATGAAGTTATAAAAATAGAATTAGACAGAATACATATGTTGATGAATCGTAATAATGTGTTGTCCTAGGGCAAGTGATGTCACACTATTATAAGTTTGTATGCTTAACAAACCTTGAATCATTAGTAGATAAGTCTGAAACGAGTTCCTGATCCGTGACTGTCGAAAGATGTCCAAGAAGGATGTGGCGTGTTTCTGGATCGTACTGCTCCTGTGCCAAGAGCTACGGACCGACCCGATCGCTGAGATGGGACCATCCTCCGGCATCCTGATTCAAGAGACACCAGGGTTCATCTTGACAGAGAAGAGGATCCTGACCCGACGTGTGTTCGTCAGCTTGGACCCCAAGATTTCCATCGAGAAGGCATGCAACATTTCATCGATGCAGCTTCCTGAGTTACAGACTTGGTACCAGATGCACCTCCAAAGAGCACAGGACCGTGTGCGAAACATCTTGGAGCAAGCCCGGAAACCATTTGTATCCAGTTCTATTCCGATGAGCAACCGACCCAAAAGGTTCCTCACCGCTATAATTGTTGCATTAGTTTGTGCCACTGTCGGTGCAGTTGTCGCAACTGGAATATCTGCAGCCAACTCTATTACTGTCCAAAAGCTGGATATTGAAATCTATGCGCTAAAGCAACACATTAACGATATTCATCAGGTGATACAACAGCAAAGAACACTTCTCCAAGACGTGTTAACTATTGTGGAAGACACAGTTGTTACAACAAATTTGCATTCAGAGTTAATTGCCAAATCCACTGAGTTGCACCAAAGTCATGACTTATTCAAGCGTGAACTTTTATTTCTGCATGACCCAATATTGTTCCACACACTTGCTTTTCTCGACGAAGTACAAACTGGAATGATCGAATTGGCAGGGGGACGCATACCTCTGTATTTTGTATCCAAGGATATTGTTCATGCGATGCTTGCCAATGTGGATGGAGAGACAATTGGGCCTATGCAATTAAATCTGGCCTTTGAGATGGGGAGCGCTATACCTCTCTTAATTGATCCGGAACGTATGGAGATTTGCTTTTTATTGGCCATACCATATGTAACTCCCAAAAACATTTTTCAAATGAAAACAATCTACAATGTCGGTACATGGAAGGAAAATATCCACGTAAAAGTCCAAACCCCGGATGTTTTGGCTTTTCAACCATGGGTACCAGATTAGTATTCTATACCCATTTTGAATGACTGTGAGAAATTCAAAGACAATAATTTCCAATGTGATGGAAAACCTTTTGTGTACGATTCTACCAATGCTTTGTGTGGGATCGAGTACCTTAAACATGGCTCTGAAACATGTCAAGTAACTATGTCAAAAACCGACAGTAATGCGTTAGTACATGCTATCTTAGTAAAAGATAAATGGTTGGTAAGCACGTGTCTTAAAAACATAAGTGTTTTTCGTAGGGACCAGGTGACTAATAAAGTAATTGCCTTACCAGCACCTGTCTCACTGATCAAGGTACCCCACGACTCTCGTATCACCATCGGTGACGTTACGCTATACCCAGTGTACACTGACGTCATCGAAAGTGTTATTGAGATGGTGGATCCCTTCCAGAATCTAGATATCCCTCTAGATCCTAATCTAAAATTCTTGCTGGACCACAAGCCCAACCACACTATCCAAATGTCAATCAGAAAAGATAACATTTCTGTGGATACATTTAAATACTCTGAGCTAGATACTGACCTTATTGCTCGTGTTGACTGGTTCATCCATGTTAAGATTGTTATTGGATGTGCTATGATAATAATGATATTATGGTTGATTGTACTAAGTGTAAAGTTCAAAACTCTTACAGGTACAAATATATACAAAAATGTTCATTCCACGCACGGGCCTATGTTAGAAATGATGTGATTGCACAATATGTCTGGTAACTTCTATAGTGCTTATTCATAAGCTAAATTAATTTTGGCTACGAAATGCACTAAAGGGGGGTTATGTCAGAGTATTTATATCGGCAGACATCTTGTGCTATGATAGAAACTAAAAGTGTATATTCTGAGTCACTCTGAACAGACCAGACTCCATTTTGTTATTTCAAGTTAACAAAAAGACACTATATTTCTATCTGTAAGCTAACCAATTTCCCAGATCTGAGGAATGCATAGTATATACAAACAAGTGATAAGGAAGGGGGTTGGATAGACTGTCTAAAATGCTAATGGAATATAATCAAATCTAAACCCAGACAATTGTGACAGAGAAGAGTAAATAATTTAATATTTAACTGTCTATATATATAAGGTACCATTGTATGGAAAAGGGTAAACTTAGTTCATGATCTGTCATATCAGAAATTATGGCAGGAATTGCAGACGCTAAGTCTGGAAAAAATTTAAGAAATCCTTTGAAATTTTAAATTATGGCGCTATAAAGATAACGCAAAATGACGTAAAAATAACCACCAGGAAAAGTTAACTCTTTCCTGGATAGGTATGTTTAGTGGGACAAGACTGCCCTCTACAGACCAAATAACTAATTTGCGATCTGGAAGATAACCACACCTCTAGTGCTTCTATTGGGTTATCAACTGATGACGTACAGAGAGTCTGGCCCTTTAAAAGTTAAGACAAAGGGAAGATAGAAAAATACGAGAGGGGAGGCAGATGCAGGACATATGCAAAGGAGAGGAGAGAGGAATTGGAAGTTTGGGGACTCCAACTCGGACAACATCTGAGAATAACACTCTACTCCTAAAACTCTAACACTTAGAATTTACTGACTTTCTAACCAACACCTCCATGCAGAGAGACTACCAATCGGATGAAATATCTACTCAACTGGTAACTATACTGGTTTCATTTAATTAAATTAAATTAATTAAAATGTATTAATAGCATTATATATGACTGGATAAAGCGCGGTCAGATTTCCATATTAAGAAATCTTAGTTAACTAAGAATATATAGTTATAAACATTCCATTCTGCAGGTGGAATTAAGAATAATTATATATTGATGTGATATTATCACGTGTTAGCATACCGCTGTTTTTATCCAGGTGTATTGATTTGCTCTAAATTAAGATAGATATCTTTTAGACAAATTAAAATCTGCTTATATAACATATTAGACTCTCTTATTGGATGGTTTAAGAAAATGAATTTAAACTGGTTTAAATGTTATTTTATTTAAAAATACATAAGAATAGATCTTAACTACCTAGGAGATCTAGCCAGCATTGAAAGGGTTATTCTAACTGTCTGCTAAACTTTACGACCTTACGCTGCACTCTGAGGAATTCTGTTCTCTGTGTGAAAAGTTTTACTTTCAGTCTGTGTTAAAGATGGTAATAAATAAGTCTTGACAGATAATGCTGTTTTAGCCATTGAAACGTAATACCCATTCCTTTGTATTGCATACCATTTTATACTGGATATTCATTGATTATTGTTATGCATGTTACATAATATTATTTGTTAATTATTGATTATCATAAATAAAATCTATTTTTATACATTGTGATATTAATTATATGAAATACATTTCACTTACGATAAACGTTCTTTGGGATCTGAGAATTGAAATAGTGGGCAATTCTCACTGTTACTATTATTATCCCATAAATATCCCCACAAGGCCAATCGTGCTAGGGGCTGGTTAGCCTCTCACCCAAACCGCCACATCAACCTGTAATGATTATGGCACTTAGGATTCCCCTTTAAATGGCTAGAATTGTCCTTTTTAAGGAACAGGACCCCCAAGCACACACACTATGAACGCAATAAAAGCACCATAGCTAAGGTTTAACAGACAAGTACCAAAAACATAGTTATGAACGTGATTAATTAAAAAATGATATATAACTTTGCCATTGTACATTTTTATAGCCATAATAACGTTGCTTATTTTTTTTGTACTTGTTTACATAGGTGTCCTCCCTGTTATTGCCAATGATTTTGGGATCAAGGACAGTGACTCCGGACTGGTTCAGACAGGTACACCCCTAAATAAATCCATCTGCCTTTTTCTGTGAGTTCTATGTCAGTAAATATTGTATCTCCGGAGTAGAGATGTAACTACAAACCAAACCACAGGGCCGGGTGCGAAAATTGCCCTGCCCCCCCCATGTGTCTCATTCCCTCGCCCCCAGCCCCTCTTGTGTTTTATTTTCCCTCAAACACCCCGTATGTCTCATATCCTACCACCAGTCCCTCCATGTGTCCCATTTCCCCCTCTCTCCCCCTAACCCTCCATGTGTCCCTTTACTCCATCTCTCCCGCCCTTCCCTCCATGTGTCCCTTTCTTCCCTCTATACTCCCTCCCCTCCATTTGTCCCTTTCTTCCCTCTCCCTCTCCCCCTCCCCTACCCTCCATGTATGCCTTTCCTCCATCTCCCCTCCCTTCCCTCCATGTGTCCCTTTTCTCCTTCATTCGCCCCTCCCCTCTATGTGTCCCTTTCCTCCATCTCTCCCTCCTTCCCTCCATGTGTCCCTTTCTTCCCTCTACCCCCTTCCTTCCCTCCATGTATCCCTTTCTTCCCTCTATGCCGCCTCCCCTCCATGTGTCCCTTTCCTCCCTCTATATCTTCTCCCCTCCATATGTCCCTTTCTTCCCTCTCCTCTCAATGTGTCCCTATCCTCCATCTCTCCCCCTTCCCTCCATGTGTCCCTTTCCTCCCTCATTTGCTCCTCCCCTCCATGTGCCCCTTTGCTCTCTCTCTCCCCACTGCTCCTGAGTCCTCCAATATCTATGCTTATCTCTACCTGTTACTAGGAGCATTGTTTAGAATATAAGACTCTTCTATAGCGTTCATATGTAAATTACATTGATAACTTTTTTATTCTCCATCATTCTTCCTCCTTTTACATAGAAACATAGAATGTGATGGCAGATAAGAACCGTTTGGCCTATCTAGTCTGCCAAATTTCTAAATACTTTCATTAGTCCCTGGCCTTATCCTATAGTTAGGATAGCCTTATGCCTATCACACGCATGTTTAAACTCTCTCACTGTGTTAACCTCTACTACTTCAGCTGGAAGGTTATTCCATGCTTCCACTACCCTCTCTGTAAAGTAATACTTCCTGATATTATGTGTAAACCTTTGCCCCTCTAATTTAAGTCTATGTCCTCTTGTTGTGGTAGTTTTTCTTCTTTTAAATATAGTCTCCTCCTTTACTGTGTTGATTCCCTTTATGTATTTAAACGTTTCTATCATATCCCCCTGTCTCGTCTTTCCTCCAAGCTATACATGTTAAGTTCCTTTAACCTTTCCTAGTAAGTTTTATCCTGCAAGCCATGAACAGTTTAGTAGCCCTTCTCTGAAGAATACATTTTACTGTATTTTTGTATAGTTTGTTTATTAAATGCATCTTTCTGATTGCATGGTCTCACAGCTCTTCTCATTCTCTCCCTAGTGTTTATTTGTAGTCACATGGTGTTTGCTCCCGTCTTTGGGTACCTGGGGGATCGGTACAACAGAAAGTACATAATTGGTGGAGGCATCGCCTTCTGGTCACTCATCACCCTGTCCAGTTCATTCATCACGAAGGAGGTAACATCACAAGGCATTCCATTAAAACCAATGATTGATTTCCTCTCAGGCCTATCCATTTTGCAGAATGCTTGTAGAGCTTTGATGGTCATCCATCAAATCTCGTGAGGTGCAGTCATCATGCAGTTTGCCGAGTTCTCAGAGTATCAGATTTACTGTGGGATTGCTGCTATTGTTTCTTCAGGATATTTCTAGATAACTGTTGCCCCCTCCCCATTTTAATTTTTTACAGAACTACTGGCTCCTTCTGATCACACGGGGCCTTGTGGGAGTTGGCCAAGCAAGCTACTCCACCATCGCCCCAACGCTGATTGCGGACCTATTCCTTCATGATGAACGCAGCAGAATGCTGTCTTTTTTCTATTTGGCTACACCTGTTGGCTGGTGAGTTTCCGATTCTGGACCATCTTCATTTCTAATGTCATATAGCTTTTAACAATTAAGAATAGATTAGGGTAGGGTAATAGATTATAAAGCTATTGAGGTTGTAAATGTTGGTTTTGTGGCCATAAAATTTATAATTCCAGAAACATAGGTTTTATTGACCAGGGAACTCTAAATGTGTGATCAAAATAGTGAAACTGGAAAAAAATGAGTTTCAAGATTTTCTTTAAGGTCTGTTCTATTTTTGCCTGAAGTTAGCAATTCCCATTTTAGTCTTCTAGAATTTCTGGTTTATTGGCAATGTTCTTTCATAAAGACACAGGCCAATCCCTAATCCTGGTTTTGTCTATGAACATTGATCATTGTAGTGAGTGCTTGACATTAGAAAGCCGATTCTTTTCTCTCTTTTACAGTGGACTTGGTTACATTGCTGGGTCAAAGGTGTCGAGTGTGGCAGGTGGAGACTGGCATTGGGCATTAAGAGTAAGTGAAAGAAAAAAAGCTCCAGATATTGTGTCTCTTGGTGGATGGCATATTGTTTGGGGTTTCTTTGCATTTTCATACACCATTTAAATATGGCTGACATTTGCAGTGCTTGATTCACACACGAGATTCCACATTCCCGTTAGCCCTTACAGGGTTAACCCATATGAACTGAAAGCAAAGTTGTAACTAGAAAATACACACTATGCCATTCTGTTTGTCAAATTGTTTAACGTATTTAACAGTAGAATATAGATCTTTCAGACTATTACTGGCATTGTAGAGCAGACAGCCATTGGTCCACAAACCAGTCCTCATAGCCCCCACCCCTCTCACCGGTCCAGGAATTACACAGTCGTGTCTAAGGTGTTTTTTTTTTTTTTAAACTCCTTAGACACAACTGGGTAATCCCTAAATCCTGGACTGGTAGTGGACATGAGGACTGGTTTGGGAACTTCTGAGATAGGCTGTAAGTGCAGTGTCAACAGCACCATGCTCTTACGTACTTATTCATCCTGTATGCACATCTGTGTGGGTCTCTCTGGCCTTATACTTTGTGCCCAGATATTTGAGGTATGTAGTATGGTCATTGACACTGTCTGATCTTGTGCTGTAGGTTACTCCAGTACTGGGTGCTGTAGCAGTGTTATTACTGCTCTTCGTGGTCCAAGAGCCTCCCAGAGGGGCCGCTGAAGGGAAGATAAAAAGGGAATCTCTCACCAACTCTTCCTGGACTTCCGATATAAAATCCTTGTTAAAGAAGTGAGTTATACTTCTATTCTAACTGACAAGCATCTGGCCTCTGCCTGGTGTCTAACGTCTCCTTTTATCATCCCCTCTTGTAGTCCAAGTTTTGTTCTATCGACGCTTGGATTTACAGCAGTGGCGTTTATTGCAGGAGCCCTGTCCCTTTGGGCCCCAACGCTACTAATGCGTGCAAGGACGGTGTTATACAAAGATAATCCGTGTCAAATCCCTATTTGTAGCACTGATGACAGGTAAGGCTTACAATCACCAACGTTGACTGCCATTGTCTTTTCCATTCTGTATGTCAAATGTGTGTATTGGACAGTTTTAGTGAAAATAACTTCTAGTGAAGCCAACTGGCTGCAAACATCCTACAAGCCTTTGAAATACCTCTAGTCTTCCAGTCTTCACCTGTGTATGGTTCAGTCTGTGTGTGTATGAGTCAGTCTGTGTGTGGGGGGGAGTGGAGAGGGGGGGTCAGTCTGTGTATGGGTCAGTCTGTGTGTGTATGGCTCAGTCTGTGTGTGTATGAGTGTGTGTAGGAGTCAGTCTGTGTGTGTGTGGGGGGGATGGGCAGGGGAGGGGAGGGGGGGTCAGTCTGAATGTGTATGAGTCAGTCTGTGTATTGGGGTGGGGGTTCAGTCTGTGTGTGTATGAGTCAGTCTGTGTATTGGGGTGGGGGTTCAGTCTGTGTGTGTATGAGTCAGTCTGTGTATTGGGGTTGGGGTTCAGTCTGTGTGGGTCAATTTGTGTGTATGGGTCAGTCTGTTTGGGTGGGGGTCAGTTTGTGTGTATGGGTCAGTCTGTGTGGATGGGTCAGTCAGTGTGTGTATGAGTCAGTCTGTGTGTGTATGAGTGTGTGGGGAGATCAGTCTGTGTGTGTATGAGTCAGTCTGTGTATTGGGGTGGGGTTCAGTCTGTGTGGGTCAATTTGTGTGTATGGGTCAGTCTGTGTGGGTGGGGGTCAGTTTGTGTGTATGGGTCAGTCTGTGTGGGTGGGTCAGTCAGTGTGTGAATGAGTCAGTATGTGTGTGTATGAGTGTGTGGGGGGATCAGTCTGTGTGTGTATGGGTCAGTCTGTGTGTGTATGAATGTGTGGGGGGTCAGTCTGTGTGTGTGGGGATCAGTCTGTGTGTGGGAAGGTCAGTTTGTGTGTATGGGTCAGTCTGTGTGTGTATGGGTGTCAGTCAGTGTGTGTGGGAATCAGTCTGTGTGTGGGGGTGGAGGGGTTCAGTCTGTGTGGGTGGGGGCCATTTTTCGACCTGGCGCCTTGAATTTGCTGAGCACTGTGTATGTATGTGTGTGTGTGTGTATATATATATATATATATATATATATATAATACACAAGATCCAGCGCACTCACCTATCCACTAAACAGCAACTTCAATGTTGAAAGATTTTATTTTTTTTTTTTAAAACACCTAATCTAGGCAAAAATAATGGGGTTTAGTTACATTATATGATCATACATTGCATAAGCCTGCCACAACGTCAATGTACCCCATCTTTGGCAGGTCCTACACTAACAGCCTAATGTCTGCTCTTATGAGATTAACCTACTTAGGGAAAAACAATTCCATCTATATATACACACACACATACACACATTTTAAAACTGCCCTCCTACTTTTGTCACTGGTCCCCTATGTGCCCCCCCTAAGTATGAGTCCTTGAGACGTCACTGATGCTATGTAAGGGGACACTGCCTTCTCTGTAATTTTGGACATGTGATTATTATGAAGACTAGAATATCATTGTCAGAAGTGAACTAGAAACCATCAGGCCCTGGTGCAATAATTGCTGTGGGACCCTCTCCCCCACGGTTCTCATCCCCCCAGGTGTTTCATTCTCCCCACCAGCCCCTCCATGTGTTTAATATCCCACAGCTCCTCCATGTTTTTCATTCTCCCCCTCACAGCTCCTCCATATGTATCATTCTCCCCCTCACAGCTCTTCCATGTGCCTCATTCCCCCTAGCTCTCCCATTTGTCCCTCCATTTGTCCCAGACCCTCCATTTGTCTTATCCACTCTCACAGCTCACTTCATGTCTCATTCCCTCCATGTATCTCCCCCACAACTCCTTCATGTGTCTTATTCTCCCCAGCCCCTTCATGTGTCTCATTCCCCCCAGCCCCTTTATGTGTCTCATCCTTCCCAGCCACACCATGTGTCTCAATTGTCTCCCCAGCACATCCATGCATCTCATGCCCTCCCCTCCTGTGCCTGCTTACCTCAGTTGCTGAGGTAATCACCAGTCAGACCGCAGTCCACTCAGCCATGCTACTTACAGTGACTGGCAGGAGGGGAGCACTGTGCTGTGTACTCCCCTTCTGCTTGTCATCCGTAGACCGCGACTGTGCAGCTGTGCATCAGACCTGAAGTTATGCAAGCCCACCTATCTAAGGGGTCGACAGGCCAGCCGAGTGATGGACCAGGTTGCAACTGCGACCGCGGTAGTTATGCCACAGATCACTGTATAGTTGAGGACTGCGTTGTTTCCCTAAGTACAGAAATGTATGCACTGGCATTATTGCATTTGCTCACACTTGAGAAAAGAATCCACTGGTTTTGTATTTTGTTTCACTTTTTTCCCCCCCATTATATTTCTTCTGTCTTTCTCTCTTTTTCCACTGGTTTATTATACTCTTAATTTTTTAACTCATTACATCTTTGAATTTATTTTTTTGTAGTTTGATTTTCGGAGTGATCACTTGTGTGACTGGTATTGTGGGGGTTATAGCTGGTGTGGAGATCAGCAAGCGTTGCCGGAAGAAAAATCCACGTTCGGACGCTTTGGTCTGCGGCTTTAGCCTCCTGTGCGCACAGCCCTTCCTTTACATCTCCTTAGTGATAGCACAGAAAAGCCTTATTTCAACTTACGTAAGTACTCTCCCTCCCTTCACTAAATATGCACCACTCACCTCCTCTTCGTAGCAGAAATAGAATTTCAAGGGCCAGTTAGAGGTGAACAAATGACTATTCAGTGTTAAGGTAGATGAGTCAAGCCTTCTCAAAATTATTTGTGAAAAGAAAATCAAGGATCCATCTTTTCTAGGATCTTGACACACTGGATGCTGCTCAATAATTAGTAACCACTCCCCCATTTATAGATTGCTTAATAAAAGAATACATCCATATAGGAATCCATCCTTCTTTGGTTGATGGCACAGTGGCGTTGCATGTTACTTTTTAATTGTCTCACTCTTCTGCCTCTCTGCAGGTTTTAATCTTCATTGGGGAAACACTGCTATCCATGAACTGGGCGATTGTTGCAGATATATTACTGGTAATGTATGAAAGGACATCGTGGGAGGTTTCAATGATTTTAACCACAGATTAGCTAAATACATAACTTGCTAAAGGGACACTCGAGACCCATAAATTACTTTCGCTTGTTCAAAATCTTTATGTGTGAAGAGTGCATCCTCTTTTAAAATTTTACAGATTTTGCAGATTACAAAAGAAGTTTGCACTTTTATAAATTAAACTTGTTACACTCTCATGGCTGTCAATCAATGGAGCTAAACTCAGGAAGCAGCAATTGCTCAGAGTACCTGCCTTGGAAATGCTTCTCATTGAACTGCATCTTAAAGTCTGTGATTGGAAAGTCTGGGTGGGGTTAGAAGGGGAGGGCTTGCAAAGGCTGCAGACAAGATAACTGCAGCTTTAGCAGGCTGTTTTTATATATACGCCCAATGAGAAAATGCATAATTGAATGCATGCATGTTTCCATTGGGATACATCTACTAATAGTGATTTTTATTTATTTGTTGGGGGAGGTATTTAGGCAGTAGAGTGTTTCTTTAATCATTCCTTGGACAGTTGTGCACTAATGTTTCTAAAGCGGCAGTCCCAATTTTCAGG
>OW240920.1:119550216-119630637 GCA_933207985.1 Pelobates cultripes
TCTTTTCCCACTATTCTGACTTTGCTCCCTGACGTTCGACCTTTGGTGACACCAGACAACAGTCCCCAGAAAGTGTAACAAGTAGATGTGCACATGCTGCACATTTAGGGAACTAGGCCCCTGCAGAGAGCATTGAAACAAAGCTCTCTTCATGTCCTACCCTCAGTGGGCTGGTCTGCTTGATTGACTGAAAGCCTGGCATGCATTTGACTTGATCCTATGATTAAGAGTGGACATTCCACACAATATGTGTGAGGAGGTAATGGGTTGTTTGCCACGCTGAGGTGCAATTCCCATTATAATTGTATTTTTTCATAAATTTATAATAAAACATATGAATTTGGACGATGCTATTTATTAGCTATACTGTGAACCGGTTACAAAATCAGCTGTCTTTTGATGCAAGAAACAGTGTGTTGCTGCTTTTCAATTTCCTCACACCTGCCCTGCACAGACCTTTACAGGGACACAGGCACTTTAACAATTAAATTTTATTGAAGTTGTTATAGTGCCTGCAATCCTGCCCACCCCCCAAAAAAAACTTTATAGTTCACTAATTAGAAGGCTTGGAACAGCGGCTTCAACCCACTCCTCCAAACCCTCTGGGTATGAGATTCAGAAGTCTTACTTAGAGTTCTCATATGGTAACATCCCGTGACGTCACACTCTCATGCGCAGTACCGTCACAGTTAGCCATAGAGACTCATTGTATTCTGTCTTAGGCGCATCGCAGCAAGCATCACAAATGCGCCTAAGGTCCCCAATGCTCTTCTATGAGGCAAAGAGCATTGGATTGGCCTAAAATTTTCAATTCATTGATCGAATGTCCTTAATACCTAGTTTCCCAGTTAAGTGAATAAACCCTGGTAGTATGAATGCTTCCAGTATCAGTGTACATTTTCAGCCTTATCAAGAATATACTTTGTGCTAACATTCCGAATCACTCTTTAATTTTTAGGCTGCTATTGTGTGCACATATGTTCACGTTATCTCCAAATCTGCTTGCTTAGTGTGTGATGTTTTGCTCGTTCCTCTTGGTGGGATGATATTTCTAACTCTCTCCTCTTGCAGTATGTGGTGATTCCTACAAAACGTGCAACGGCAGCAGCATTGCAGATCGTTGTGTCCCACGTATTAGGAGATGCTGGCAGCCCGTATGTAATCGGAGTGGTAAGTGATCATTATATCTCCATGAACATTAAAGGGTTACGCCAACCCCCATGACCACTTCAGTGATTTGAGTAGATCATGGTGGTAGGAGCCTGGATGTGCAAATATGTGCTTTAAACACTGCACATTCAGAGATATTTGCATTTGTGTCTCGGATGCTAGTTACTCTGAACTCTGTTGCAGGTTGCCTAATGTCAATTCTATATATATTTTATGTCAGTTATCAGCCCACACAACGCATGCTTTCAACAGACATAATTATCTTGTCCCTAACAGGCTATGTGCCTGCAAAGGGAAGATCGTATTTTGGAAATTGAAAGTTCCACCTTCCCAAAATCTCTCCCTCCCCACTCCGGGGGTCTCTGGGGACAGTAGGTCCTCCCCCATGAATATTAGAATAATAGAATATGTTTTTAACTATTTGATCACCGGTTGCTAGCAATGCCTGTAGGCAAACCGTTTGGATTTTTTTAAACCGGGGCCCGAATTTGAAGCCTCTGAGCCTGGAATTATTTAATTTGGTTTGGATTTCAGCTGTCCAGCAGCGTTTGGCCCTGCTGATATCTGGACCAAATTCAGGTATATTTGGGGCCGGAAGTGCAAAATCTGTATATTGTTGAATAGTGTGAACAATGTCTGGATTTTGGAGTCCTAATAGCCCCATATGCAGGCAGATGGTTTTCCCATCCGGTACTGCGCTATTTAGACTTTATGGAAAACTCCTGTACCTGTCTCTGTTTAAGTGGTCCTTCCAGTGGGATGCCCATAATAGATTATCAGCAGTTGTTGAAATATGCATCATTAAGTAAAGATACTAAACAGGTACAACCAGTATGGAAACTAAAACATGAGAATCTTTACATATTATATGTGACAGATGGCAACACTCACCATTTGGCAATTTGTCTAATGAAAATAACTGTGCTGTATTCTTACAAATACACGTGATCAAAGAATTTGGATATGTTTATTTATTTAGTTTACTGTTTTACCTGCATTTTGGCCTCAATTTAATCACCAGCTGTAACTGCGTCTCTTTCATCTTTCTTCTCCTCAGATTTCAGATCTAATACGCAAAGGAAAACCAGATTCAGACCTCTTGCGGTTTAATAGCTTAGGCTCCGCTCTGATTATTTGTGCCTTTGTGGGAGTCATCGGAGGGGGATTTTTCCTCGCAACCTCTTTCTACATAGAGAAAGATCGGAAGAAGGCAGAAAGTTACTCCCAAGATGAAGATGGTGAGGTTTGAGAAGAGGTCTGGACATCCTTTACAAAATGTATCGAACACGGTAAGAATTAAGCGCTATATGTCTCCCGGTAAGCAACAGCAGCAACAACAAGCTGCCAAGATTTCCTCTTCTTGGCTGTACTGATAAGTTCTCACAATGGGTTGGTGGTTGCTCTTCAAGCAGGTGAGTTTGTAAGAGAGCAGAAAGAAATGTAATTGTGGAGTGTCGGGATCCCGCGGGCGGCTGCGAGGGGAGGCTGCCCTCCAGCCGTCCGCGGTCCCCTCCTCCTCGTGGGCTCGGCGAGCGGCATCCTTCCAGCCTCGGATGCCGCCCGCGTTTTCCTCCACGTCCCCCAGCGGCAGCATGCATGATGCTGCACGCTGGGAGACCGCCCAAATTATTACACGCCGGGGTCAGTCACCTGACCCGGCGTTAAAGGCACAGTGCCTCAATCACAGTGGGAGGTTTAGATATTTCCCACGTGTGATTGTTAATTCTGATTGGAAATTATCCAATCAGAATTAACCTTATGGTTTAAATACTTACCTTTCCTGTTCCTCCCTGCCCTGTTGTGGTCTTTACCTGCTAGTATTGATACTGAACTTGTGGTTCTGGTTACGTACTCTCTGGCTTGTTTATCCGACTTTGTGACTTTCTCCTACCCTTTGACCTTGGCTTGTTTCACGTTATTCTGTCTTCTGGTTTCCCTTTACTCGGCTTGTTTCCTGACTATTCTTTGTGTGCTTAGCCCGGCCACTCTAAGGTCCGGCACTGCACTTTGTGTGTGTGTGTGTTGGCGTATTTGGTTCCCCGAATCGTGACATGGAGTATAACTAGAAATTTGGGTGGAGTGAAAATGGAAAATCACCTACAATTTTAGGTGTTTTTAAACCAGTTCTGAGATGAAAGCTTTGATTGAATAATCCCCATCTAGGCATATATAGTTATTTTCCTTAGCAGGTCAGAGTCTTCAGCAGAGTATTAACAAAAAAAACAAAAACATAAAAGCAGTATATAGTGTAGTATGTTGGAAAGTTCTAGGGATATATAGTAATGAGTGGTAATGCACTCACATGACATAGAGCCTTTTATGTGTTACAAACAAAACAGCATCCAGTGGTATAATCTCCACTTCTGGATAATGTTTAGCTGGATTTTCTCAGTGTTGTCATGCAAGGCAAAACAGACATAGAGCTCTCTATTGAAACCATGTATTATGGAATAAAAAGAGGTCCTACTTGCATGCCTCTGAGCAATATGGTATTGCTCAAATCAAAACTGGCTTTGCTTATCCCAGTCTAGATAAGGAAAGTGATCAACAGGATTGAGGATGATATTAAAGGGACACTATAGTCACCAAAACAACTTTAGCTTAATGAAGCAGTTTTGGTATGTAGATCATGCCACTGCAGTCACACTGCTCAATTCCATTTGGTCCTGCAAATTGTAATTAATAAAATGACCTAATTATGTAAAATTATTACATAAATATATACGTAGAATTATTATATATAGGTGTATATATATATGTATAGAATTTTGTAAAATTATTTATATATATATATATATACATACACACACACACACACACATAAGAAAAGCATGGGCTGCACTCACGGTCTTCCAATAAAAAAGCTCTTTATTTCAACAAATCAGCAAATCGACGTTTCGGTCCGCACAGGGACCTTCCTCAGGACAAAGTGATATATATGTAAATACTTATGTATGTAGATATATATTATTATATATCTATAATATATATATTATTTTGTTCTACGTGTATTTTGATATCAATATATTAATTTTAAAATACAGTTAGAACGAAATTACATATATTTATTTATTTTTTTATTTAATTTTGTACGTATTTACATATTTATTTTATATTATATATATGTATATATAATGATAATTATATATATATATATATATATATATATATATATATATATAATCAATATCATTGTACGTGTATTTTGATATTAATATATATAATATTAAAATACACTTAGACAGTGTGTGTATGTATGTATATATATATGTGTGTATTGTATTGTTTGGCCCCCAGCAGCACCCCCATTTGTGCATGTTAAGGTGAGTGCAGCCAACCCCCTCTTGTTTTATATATATTTGGGAGTCTAGCCAACTCCTTGGTTTTGCACCCCTCCCTGTCACAGGTGCCTCATCCCAGGGCCCTATTTAGCCTTGTACCCAGAGCCCCAGATGGAATTTTTTCCCCAAGTAGGTTAATCTCATAAGAGCAGACATTAGGCTGTTAGTGTAGGACCTGCCAAAGATGGGGTACATTGACGTTGTGGCAGGCTTATGCAATGTATGATCATATAATGTAACTAAACCCCCATTATTTTTGCCTAGATTAGGTGTTTTAAAAAAACAAATAAAATCTTTCAACATTGAAGTTGCTGTTTAGTGGATAGGTGAGTGCGCTGGATCTTGTGTATTATATATATATATATATATATATATACACACACACACTTAGATCATATATATAATAAATATATATATATATATGATCTAAGTATATATTTTATTTCAAACTGTAACTTTAACATGTATTTTACTTTTTACAGGCAGCAGGGGGATTACCTGTCATTACAGGCACTCCCCCTGCTAGCATTGCTATGGACGGCTATGCCGTCCATGTGATCAGGGCCGTCTTTAACGCGGGGCAAACGGGGCAGCTGCCCCGGGCCCAGTTTCTCTTGGGGGGCCCGAGGCACCTGCCCCGTGGGCCCCGCTGCCCTCATCAATTTATTTTTCCCCCCCACCGGGTGGCCCATGCACTTAGGGCAGTGGGTACATACCAGGGTCGCGGCTGCGACCCGGTATGTAGCCACAGGGCCAGCCTCTTCCCCTGGGGGGCCCAGGAGGCGGCCACCCCAGGGCCCCCCGAGGCTGGCCCTGCTGACCCGGCGGGCAGATGGCGGTCGGGCAGGGGCTGAGGCCTTGAGGGAGCACTCACTGCTTCCTCTTCAGCTCCCTCGCGCACCGCACTGATGCCGGGGCCGGAAGATGACGTCATCTTCCGGCGCCGGCATCCCTACGCGGTGCGTGAGGGAGCTGAAGAGGAAGCAGTGAGTGCTCCCTCGTGCGCCCGCCTTCCTGCCCGACCGGCCACCCGCCCAGGAGCCCAGCAGCACCA
Organism: Pelobates cultripes; assembly: GCA_933207985.1. Taxonomy (NCBI): domain Eukaryota; kingdom Metazoa; phylum Chordata; class Amphibia; order Anura; family Pelobatidae; genus Pelobates; species Pelobates cultripes. The sequence continues at coordinate 119,555,782 of OW240920.1, forward strand.
CTGGACCCCAGGGAATCCCCCCAGCACTCCAAAAGGTAAGGAGGCTGGGGGGATTACATTTAAAAAAAAATGTGTGTTTATGTGTTTGTGTGTTAGTGTATGTGTGTGTTAGTGTATGTGTGTGTTAGTGTATGTGTGTTAGTGTGTGTTTGTGTGTTAGTGTATGTGTGTTAGTGTGTGTTTGTGTGTTAGTGTGTGTGTATTAGTGTGTGTTTGTGTTAGTGTGTTAGTGTGTGTGTTTGTGTGTTAGTGTCTGTGTGTCAGTATGTCTGTGTGTTTTTGTCAGTATGTATGTCTGTCTGTGTGTCAGTATATCTGTGTGTGTGTGTGTTTCAGTATGTCTGTGTGTGTGTGTCAGTATGTCTGTGTGTGTGTGTCAGTATGTCTGTCTGTCTGTGTGTCAGTATATATGTGTGTGTGTATATCTGTGTGTGTCAGTATGTGTGTGTCAGTATGTCTGTCAGTGCGCCAGTATGTCTGTTAGTGCATGTGTATGCATGTGTCAGTATATCTGTCTGTGTGCCAGTATGTCTGTGTGTGTGTGTGTCAGTATATCAGTCTGTGTGTGTCAGTGTATGTGCCTGTGTGTGTGTGTGTCAGTATTTCTCAGTGTATGTGGGTGTCAGTATATCTGTCAGTGTGTGGGTGTCAGTATTTCTGTCAGTGTATGTGTGTCAGTATGTTGATCAGTGTATGTGTCTGTGTGTGTGTCAGTATGTCGGTATATGTGTCTGTGTGTCAGTATGTCTGTATATGTGCCTGTGTCAGTATGTCTGTCAGTACGCCTACCAGTGTATGTGTCTGTGTGTGTGTCAATATATGTACCTGTGTCAGTGTGTCTGTCAGTGTATGTGCCTGTTTATCTGTATGTAGTCAGTGTATGTATCTGTGTATCTGCTTGTGCGTCAGAGTGTGTACCTGTGCATCTGAGCGCAACTTTAAATACAAATACACCCCTCCATTCAAACTTCAACACTACATATAAAACACACTCCTGCATTGAAACGTCAACACTACATACAAGCACACTCCTACATTCAAAACAAACACTACACATAAATGCACACTTGCATTCAAACTCCAGTACCACATACAAACACATTCACACAAACATACTCCATACAAACACATGCTTACATTCAAACATACAAACATGGCTCAGTGCTAAATACAACCCTGCAAGCATGGGAAATTGGTAGAGTCACAGCTGTCAAAGCATTGTTGGAGTTGCACGACAGATGGGGTTCTACCTTTAGTCCAACCTTGCAATTGGGGGTCCCAATAAAATTAATTCTACTTTAGTACCGCCACTGCGTTGGGATGGATGCCGTGATTGCATACCAGGGAGTGAGGGGCGAGAGCGGCAGGGCCCAGGGGGACCAAGCAAACACTTGCCCAGGGTCCATTCGTTATTAAAGATGGCCCTGCATGTGATCGCGAGGTCCACACAAGGACCCCGCGATCACATGGCCCAGGGGGGCCGAAGAGGAAGGGGACTCCCTGGGCTCCCTGTTAAGTCCCCAGACCGCGATCACGGTTGTGGGATCGTCGGCGACCGGGTAAGTACAAAGGACTGCGGGGACGTGCTATACCACCCCCCGGCGTTTAGAGCCAGGTCCCTAAGGACAGCATAGCATGCCCGCCGTCCTTAAGGGGTTAACTCCTAAATGGTGGAGAATTGAGCAGTCAGACTTCAGGGGCATGATCTATACATCAACAGAAACAAAGAAGCAAAAATTCACAAACTGAATATAATGCTGACTGGAGATAAAAACGTAGGCACCAAAACATCCAGTGGTATGGAACAATGTAACCAGAGGGAGAGCACTAAATATCTGAAGTAACAGAAAGTATCAACACAGAAATAAACTGTGACTCCAAATAATAATAAATACCGATCTAGCCTTATAAGGCTACTCCCAATGCCTAAGTAAGTGAGGAGATAAAGTTACTAAACACCTAAGTCTGCAATACACATATAGGCTTAGTTAGCCCTGGCCTTTTAATGCATAGGGTGTTAGTAGATCTCCGCTTAATTCCTGAGCACCGGTAAAAATACTAAAGGGAGAAAAGTTACTGTGCTATAGTTTCATTTGTTTTAACTATAGCATGTGTGCATTTTGTCTGTTTGTCTACTCTATTTACATGGTTTACATTATTAAAATAGGAGGTCCTTGTCCTATTGAGATTACAATCTAAACAAATATGTTCATTTTCTTAACAAAAAAACATAGCTGGTTTAGAGCATTTTCCCAATTCATTTTCTTTTGATTGTACATTTGAAATTCACCTTTAATTCTCACTTGAGTGAATAACTGAGAGCAGTGATCCAAAACATTTTGGAAAATATTTACTGAAAGCATTATTTGCACAAACAGTGGTTGAAATTGTAGATGGTAAAAAATTGAGCACTGAGACTGCAGGAGCATGATCATAACACCAAAGATGGTTTTTGAAGCTAAATTTGTTTTGGTGCATTTAGTGTACCTTTAAACATTTGTGCCAGGAATATTTGGTTGTTGGATTCTGGGGAAAGTATGGCTAAGTTTCTGTAGAATGGCACTTGTGCTGTTCTGTGCAGTGCTGTATTATGGAGTGTTTTTTTGATTTATTATGTTTTTTTCAGTGTTTTCATGGAACTTTTTGTTGCATAATAACATTGAATAACATTTAACATTTATAAATTAACCTTTGTTTGATTCTTAGACTATGAAGATGATACACAAATAATTAACATTATAGAGTGCACCCCTGGACAATATTTTAACCAACCTGGAGATGAAAAGGATGAGAAGAAAGCCAGCCAATTCAGACGCTCACAGTTAAAGAACTGCTCTGGGATTGAGGACCCTTCCTATGGTTTTGCAGAAGGGAAGCCTTGCTTCATACTAAAGATGAATCGGGTAGTGTTAAACAATGATGCTGATGTGAAGTTTTTAAAGAATCCTTTTTTTTTTTTTTACTTCACAAATAGCAGTTTCCCCACAACCAAATATAACGCATTGAAACCAATTTTATCTGTATTAATACTAGAGAAATAACTAGTTTCATAGGGTAGGCACATGGACATGGAAACATGAACACAAAAATAAAAAATATGATTTGGCCAAAGGCCTTAATTACAGCTTTGGCCAGAACATTGTATTTTTTATTTTTGTGTTCCAGTTTCCAATAATCCTTCATAGATGTGCCTGCGCCGTAGAACCTGTAGATTCTCTACCATTGCTACTATTTTTAGAGGTGTTAATTCCCCACCACAGTGTAGCAGGCTAGGCATTGGAACACTGCTTCATTTCCCTATAGTACTGCACCACATTACATTTTCAATTTTATGTTTTTTGTTTTTTTTTATCTGAGGTCAAGCATCACAAAATATATACGGTGAATTTACTAAACAGTAAGCAACAGTAACCTGATAATCAAATTTAAAATTGAAAAACTAGTATAGTGGTTATGGTGTTATGTTTCTGTGAACATTATTCCCCTTTTTTCAGGGGTTTGACCAAAAATGGGGCTCTCTCCCACTTCAGCAATGCAGAAATTACACTTCTGTGTTACAGATATCAACTCTGTCTAACCTGGTTGGCAGTGATAGGTAGAGAGTGCTAAGGGTGAATTTTAAAAATGTAATCCAAACACAGATCCATTACGGTCTAAACCTAATCCACATATTTTAATTTTTTTTACATTTGACGATTTTTATTGATTTTTTCCGGGGTACAGAAAAGAAAAGGGGATTGTCAGGTGGTAAATGTCATTAATATAAACAATACATTGTGTTACAACAAGATTTACACTGCTTGTACATGGTATTTTTCTCTGGACCTTTGTTACATTGTATCTATGCTCATTTCGACTATTTAAGGAGCCTAGCCTTGTTGCATCTAGACAACATTTGTTTACAGTTTGACATTTTGGACTAGTGTGGGGGTTGGGTACAGAAAAGAAGAAGGTGGGGGGGAGGTAGGTAGAGGATGCATATTTCAACCACCTTGTTATCCCTTTAAGTATGCTGATTGTGGCTCGTGTGATAGTATGGTTGTACACTAATTTGCTATCCAATGTGATACAATAGGTCAGAGTAGGATATAATAGTGTGCAAAGTGGGGAAGGCAGGGTCCTCGCTCTGTAGAAATGACATTTCTGTGAAGCCGTACGTGACTTTGGGGTTACTGAGAGGACGCGGCATTGCCTGGTCTACCCACATTGTTTGCTTTTAGCACATGGTTGTCCCAGATATTCGTGGCCTCAATGGTGGTAACGTTAGATGTTATGAAGCAGTTTGCCATTTGTTCATAGTCCCAGTTGAGAGTTACTTGTTCCCTTAAGGCTCTTTTGCTCTGGACTTTACTTGTTTTCCATGCCCTAGCAAGCAGCGTATTCGCTGCTATCAAGATTTGTAAAGTGAGTTTGATCTACGGTCTGGGTATGCCCGCCGCGGCAGCATGAACAAGATACATTGGTCTGGCGTGTGTCTTTGCTCTATTTGGGTAACGTTAGACAATTCTACAGTGACCATTTTCCAGAAACTTTGGAGGCTCGGACAGGACCACCAGACATGTAGCATTGTCCCCCCCACCCCTCCACCCCTGCATCTCCAACATTTGTTTGACGTGGTAGGATACATGTGGGAGTGTTTTTCCGGTACGTAGCAAGTGTGTTGCACAGAATGTGTTGCCTCTATGTGCCATGTACGCTGTCTCCCACTGTTTGTTTGAAGGCGTGTATCCTAATTCTATGCCATGCTTCCCTAAATATCCTAGGCTCAAGCGGTTGTGTGTTGATCAGCGCGGTGTATGTAATTGAGAGTACTCTACTCTGGGGAGTCTGGGATATGCACATCTTTTCGAATTGCGATAGTTGGGTAGTTTTTGGTATAATTTTGTTGCTATGAAGCAAATGACACAAGCGTTTGCAATCCTGCTTAATCTATGATTTATGGGTCTAATGTTGATTCTAGGGTGCTTACACTCTGTATTAACGTGGCTAGGTGTTGGTCCGACCATGCACAGGGAGCCCTTTGTCCTGTCCCACATCTAAAACGTGAGTGTTGTGGTGGGGAGGGTGGTGGCGGCCCAGTGGCGTTGTACCCGTGGGAACCAAATGTGTTCAAGGCTCCGTTGTCACGCACAATGTGCTTCGATATCTGCCCATTGTACCCTGATAATTAGGGTGTGACGAGATCAATCTCGCCACTGTGCATTGGAGGAGCCTGGTTGCCTGCCTGCTGTCTTTTGACTATGGACTGGCATTTAAATACTTTATTTTCCGGTACAGAAAGGTCTATTCATGTATTTCTGCCCTGGCGTTTGGTAGATTCTTGGATTTACTGAATGAACTCATTTAACCCAGATACCTATGCCATGGAGCCTATTCGTGTAATAAAAGACTTTGGCTCCATGGCAATTGAACTGTGTGTGGTCTGAGCGCCATTCAGTAATAATGTGCGCTCAGACCTAAGCTATCTGGGCATATATTGCATGTCTGTATTTTATGTAATAAATGTAGCCTTCTGTATTTTATTGTATTTTACTGTCTTTTTATTGCCATGTGCTTAATGGAGTTTTGCCTCTGTCCTTGGAGATAATTGGATTACTTCCCAATTATCTCCAGGATAGAAAACTCTGTGGAGCGGAAAACTCCTGGAAAACTCCTATTCAGCGGTTTACGGCATTCACATGGTTCCGGTTCTGCTGTTTGCGGCATTCATATGGTTTCCTGTTCGGCAGATTGGTGTCTTTGGTAGCTGCCTGTGTATCTGGAAGGGGAATATCCTCTAAACAGCGTTTAACCCCTTTTATGCCCGGGGTGCCGTTACAATTGGTGGCAAGCGGCGGGATTGTTCCCACAGCCAGAAGGACAGCTACAAGAGACACCATTCTGTGGATTTACAAGTTGGGGGTAACGCATGTCCCAGTACAGCGACCCTAAAAGCAACAGAATGGAACCAGCAGTGTTATACGAGGAGGAGGACCTGGATGGCCGGGATGCATTAAGGAAAGGCATCTGGTACCATGCCCTGGATAATGTACAATACCAGCGGGGTGAGAGTTTCCCCAGTGAAGAGCAGCGGTTGCAGAAGCAAGTGGCCCTGCGGATGCCCTTCCTGGGAGAGCAGCCCCTGGAGGAATGGGTGAAGGAACTAGAGCACCGGGTATGGCAGGAGCTATGGCTGGAGGATGCCTACCAGGCACTCTGGTGGTATATGGCACAGTATATACCCTGGCCAGCCAAGCATGACAAGCCAGAGGGAGAGGAGTTTGATTGTCCAGGCTTGTTATGGGAGTCCTTTGCAGAGCCTGACTTCGGGAGCCCTGCGCAGACCAGACTTCAGGACATTTTCTACGAGAGGGAGGCTAGGCATGACTGGGATGACCCCCATGAGGTAGAGCAGGACCTGGCTCATCTAGCAACCCTGGAGTGGGAACTGGAGCCGGACTACAGAGATCTCTTCCACTCCATTGGGAAGGGTCAGCAGGACAGCAAGGTGACAGACCCAGATCCAGACCCATTCAGCTGGGAAGATATTGTAGAGATTTACTGGGAAGGACCCCAGATGGCCGGTGGAGATGGGACCGAGGTCTCTCCACCGGTCCTGCAGGGAATTGGGAGCCCAGTCTCCATTCCCCATTGGCAGGCTGAGTTACAGGGGGCAGAGAAAGTTGGTCCTGTCCCCCAGCAGCAGAGTGAATTGCAGGGAATTGGGAGTTCAGTCTCCATTCCCCATTCCCCTACCAGGCGCTCTGGTGGTATATGGCACAGTATATACCCTGGACAGCCGAGCATTACAAGCCAGAGGTAGAGGAGTTTGATTGTCCATGCTTGTTATGGGAGTCCTTTGCAGAGCCTGACTTCGGGAGCCCTGCGCAGACCAGACTTCAGGACATTTTCTACAAGAGGGAGGCGAGGCATGACTGGGGTGACCCCCATGAGGTAGAGCAAGACCTGGCTCATCTAGCAACCCTGGAGTGGGAACTTGAGCAGGAGGCAGAGAAAGTTTGTCCTGTCCCCCAGCGGCGGAGTGAATTGCAGGGAATTGGGAGCCCAATCTCCATTCCCCAGCGGCAGGCTGAGTTACAGGGGGCAGAGACAGTTGGTCCTGTCCCCCAGCGGCAGAGTGAATTGCAAGGGAATTGGGAGCCCAGTCTCCATTCCCCCGCGGCAGAGCAATGTACAGGGAATTGAGAGCCCAGTCTCCATTCCCCAGAGGCAGAGCAATGTACGGGGAATTGGGAGCCCAGTCTCCATTCCCCAGTGGCAGCCTGAGCTACCGGGGGCAGAGACAGGGCTGTTTAGCCAAAGGGGAGACAGTCGGTCTCCACCTCCAGCAGCAGAGCTGTGTATTCAAAGGGGAGACAGTCGGTCTCCCCCTCCAGCAGCAGAGCTGTGTATCTAAAGGAGAGACAGTCGGTCTACCCCTCCAGCAGCAGAGCTGTGTATCCAAAGGGGAGACAGTCGGTCTCCACCTCCAACAACCAGGTTCCAACCAGGCTACTTCCGTGGTAGCGCTGGCACCAGGGCAGAGTACCACTGGACTCTGCCCACTCAGCAACCCACCAAGGCAGCCTACCAGTACCCCGCACAGCCGTGGTGAGGCACCAGGACATGGACAAGTTTCTCTTCTACCCAGGTGTAGTAACCAGTTATTGTGGGTGGGCTGTACTGCTGATTGTGTTTTGTGGGTGGGCTGCTGGACTAACCAGGGCACTGACCAGCAGGAGGTCAGATACCCTGTTAGTCTGTTTGGAGAAGGGGAGAGATGTGACGAGACCAATCTCGCCACTGTGCACTGGAGGAGCCTGGTTGCCTGCCTGCTGCCTTTTGACTATGGACCGGCATTTAAATACTTTATTTTCCTATGCAGAAAGGTCTATTCATGTATTTCTGCCCTGGCGCTCGGTAGATTCTCGGATTTACTGAATGAACTCATTTAACCCAGATAGCTATGCCATGGAGCCTATTCGTGTAATAAAAGACTTTGGATCCATGGCAATTGAACTGTATGTGTGTGGTCTGAGCGCCATTCAGTAATAATGTGCGCTCAGACCTAAGCTATCTGGGCATATGTTGCATGTCTGTATTTTATGTAATAAATGTAACCTTCTGTATTTTATTGTATTTTACTGTCTTTTTTTTTTCTTTGTATAAATTTTTTATTTTTCAATTTAAAATTTCATCCATATACACACTTTCATAGAAAAATAGGTTTTAAGATATTACAATAAATTAAGTATTGTACACATAGTTAATAAAACCATATTTTATACATTTATGCACTGACTACAATCAAATCAATAGATTACATACATTGACCTCTTTCTTACACTTCCACATAAAGCTGCTACATTACCTAAGAGAGGTTGTCATTGGAGGGAGGGGGGTTTTGGTTTTAAGACTAAGATATCTATACCAAGGGGCCCAAATCTCCTCATATTTCTCCTTGGATACTTTATTTATTGCTATACCTGCTTCCATCCTGCATTGATAATCCACTTGTACACAAATATCTTGCCAAACTAACGGGCCCATATTTCTCCAGTTTCTAGCTATACCTAGGTTAATTGCCATAAAGATATGGATCATAAGAATTTTTAGTTTTATATTGACCCTTGGCATGTTTAAGTGAAACAGGAACATTTGAGCCGTAATAACAGTTTGTGCCTTCAGAATAAAATTTACCAAATCCGATAAAGTTACTTTCATAGGTTTCAACTCATCACAGTCCCACCATATGTGAGAGAATGAGCCTACTTCCCTACCACATCTCCAACAATCTGGTCGAAGTGTGGGTTGAAATCTATGAAGGCGAGTGGGCACCAGATACCATCGGTACACAAGTTTAAAATACACTTCCCGTATATTTACCCCACGGATATGTCTTTTTACTAATTTTAGGCCCAAAAGCCAATCTTCAACCGAGAAGAAAAATGGAGTTCTTGCTCCCATTTATTCATTGCTGACACTTTATCTATTTGCCTTTGGCTTCTTATAAATTGGTTAAATCTGGAGGCAATTTTTTTCCTGTAATGGAATGCTATAAACTTGTCAATTTGAGAGATTTCCGAAAAAGTTTTTCCCATGATAAAAGATTTTATTCTTAAATAATTAAATATTTCTTTGGAAGGGAGGTTATATTTGAGCTGTAATGCTGGAAATGACAATATTTTATTATCATCTAATAGTTCTGCAAATTTTGCAATTCCGCACTTTTCCCATTCTTGTATATTTATGTATTTTATATAAAGTTTTAAGCATGTTAATGGGGCAATTCTTGATATATACTTAGTACCATATTTTTTCTTTAAATATTTTACTATATAGATCATTGTGTTATTCATCGGATTGTTAGATTTTATGTTTTTTACAAATTCACTATCGCACCACATAAGGAATAGAGGTTTGATATTACCCAAATCCGATTTTTCAATATCTAACCAAGTAGGTGTTGATTTTGTAAAGTTATCGCACTTAATTAAATGTACTACCATATTAATCGTGTATAATTTTTGTACGTCCGGAAAAGAAACTCCCCCCTCTTTCCAATCTCTCTGTAATATTTCCAATGACACTCTAGGTCGCCTGTCCTGCCATATATAATGTGATATTTGTTTTTGAAGACCGCGTATCATCTGGTATGACACCCTCAACGGGAGATTACCAAATAAAAATATCAGTTTAGGGAGTAGGTAGGAATTTACTGCTTCGATTCTTCCCAACCAAGACAATTCTAACCCTCTCCAATTTTTTAGGATACTCCTGAATTGGGTAGCAATTTCTGTATAGTTAAGTTCTCCAATTTACTGTCTTTTTATTGCCATGTGCTTAATGGAGTTTTGCCTCTGTCCTTGTAGAGGATTGGATTACTTCCCAATTATCTCCAGGATAGAAAACTCTGTGGAACTGGTTTTGGGCAGAAAAGCCATGCTTCATTTGGTCACAAAGGACTACGATCTATATTTTGAACCACTGGACCAATTTGTATGATTTTGACGTATGTTTGTATTTGGAGTATTCTGATTCTGAAAATGTAAATGTGATGCATACTTTTAAAATTATGAATAATGTGGAAAAACTGTATTTCTCTGCCTGTGATAATTACATTACCCATTGTGTAAGATAATTGTATCACAGGCAGAGGGGAGGATTTTGTGTGGGAGTGTCTGAGTGAATTGTACGTGTTTATTGGTTGTTTTCCAAAACCCTGTTGGTGGTACTAATGTGTAATAATGTGTATATAAGAAAAATAAACCCACAGCTCTGTCTGTTCACTGCTTGACCCTCAACACGGAGCCTTGTCTCGTTCTTGGGGGGGATATATTGTATGCTGTTCCAGTTCGACTGCTTGGAGTGTAAACCTATTCATATGGTTTTTACTATTCGGCGGTTTACGGCATTCTCATGGTTCCGGTTCTGCTGTTTCCGGCATTCATATGGTTTCCTGTTGGGCAGATTGGTGTCTTTGGTAGCTGCCTGTGTATCTGGAAGGGGAATATCCTCTAAACTGCATTTAACCCCTTTTATGCCCGGGGTGCCGTTACATAGGGATTGCATTGGCACTGTCGCAGCCACTAACGCCGCTTTGTAATAGTATTTTACGTCTGGCAGGCCTAGACAAATCTGACCATAATCCTCTGGAGTTTGGTGAGGTGTTTTGTAGGGATATTGGAAGTGTGCGCAAAATATAGTGGTACTTCTGAATCAGGATCATTTTTACCGCTGCTATCCTTCCCACCCATGATAAGTAGCAACCTTCCCATTTGTGCATGGTGGAGATGAAACCGTTGAGAAGCAGTTCATAGTTAAATTTATATAGCAAGGCCGGATGTTTTGTTAGTTTTATGCCTAGGAAGTTCAGGTAGTCTGAACTCCAATCAAAGGGATATGACGCCCCCAGCCTCTCCATCTGTTCCGATTCTTGCCCTAGGTACAGTGCTTGGGTTTTTTGTCATGTTTAATTTGTAATACGAGTACCTCCCATATGTTGCATTTACTGTTAGCAGGTGGGGTAATGACGTGCATGGATCTGTCACAGTGAGGAGTATATTGTCATAAGTTGGCGGTGTATTTCCTGTGTCCTATCTGCACTCCGTATATGTATTTGTGTTGTCTGATTCGGAGTGCCAGTGGCTCCAAAGCCATAACATAAAGCAGTGGGGAAAGCGGGCATCCCTGTCTAGAGCCGTTCGTTATGGGGAAAGGGTCAGACAAAAAGCCTGCGTTGAGCACCTTCGCGAAGGGTGTGGAGTATAGGGCCTTGACAGCCAACATGAATCTCTGAGGAATATTAAATTTGTTTAAGACCCCTTCAATAAAGTCCTAATGCAGGCAGTCAAAAGCCTTTTTCGCGTCAAGTGACAATATCAGTTCCCCCTCCTGTGTGTGCTGTAAGCCATGGATTATGTCTAGGACCTTGCACGTATTATCACTGCCTTGGCGCCGATTGATAAATCCCACTTGGTCTGAGTCAATTATGCTTGGGAGGACTGTGCTCAGCCTGGCTGCTAGAACTTTGGCAAATAATTTGTGTTCAGAAGTGAGATTGGGCAAAAATTTTGGGGGTGTGAGGGTCGTTTGCCAGGTTTGGGGAGTGTCACTATGTGGGCTATCAGGATTTCCCGCGGGAGTGCTCGAAGGCCGATGGCTTCGTTAAAAGTTTCTGTCAAATGTGGGACTAAGGTGGTACTGAATTTTTTTATAATAGCAATTTTTTATAATAGCAATTGGCAATTGCCATCCTGATGAAGGCTCTGTAAGGAAGCTGAAACGTTGATGTAATTTAGAATAAAGAAGATTATATTCTGGAAACCCTTGGAGTGCCGGTATTTTTTTGGATATATATATATATTTATTTATTTATATTTGTGTTCGGGGTATTCTCATATGATATAGAATACGCTGGTGAAAAGGAGTAAATAAAAAGGAATAGTCGGTTGAGGTGTGCCGAAACTGATGTATGCTGTAGTCCGGTAAATAAAGTGGGCAAAAAGAGATAAATCAAAGCAAAACATTTATTCAGAAACATATTACATTATTACATATTAGGTAGACATCTTAATGAAAGCCCTCCTAATCTCTTGTACTGGGTGTGGGATGTAAGTGGCGTAAACCGAGGACTTCCAGTGACCCAGTGTCTTAATTATGTGTGTTGGGATATCTTGGCTAGAGGCCATGGAGGCAGCTCCAATTCTGAAGGAGTGCCCTGAGTAGTTGCTAGGATTTAGACCAAGCCTGGTGATAAGCATACGGACATAAAGCATAAATCTAGCCGTGATAAGAATTGCATCATGTAGTAATATTAGTGGTTTTGTTGTGCGTATTGGTGTTGTGGCTAAGAAAGCGTCCAGCACCTTCACTGGGTACCAACTGTTCCCTATGGGGTAGTAGGTTATGTGAACCGGTTTCCCCATCTGACTTGTTTTGGTCTTAGGCAGGGTCAGGACGTAGTGGTCTGTGTGTTTCAGAAGGTAAGAGGTGAGGAGGCACCCTTGGCTATGGTGCTGGCCACTTATGGTGAATTCTCTTGGTCTAAGGAAACCATAAAAAGGCTAGATATATGGTGTTGTATACCCGTGAGGTACAGCTTAATAGTGTTATGTGAGAATTTAAATTTACGGTGGCAAAAAGATGCAAAAGTTATCAGTGAAGAAACCTCTAATCAGTTGGTTAGGTGATGGTCAGACAAATTGTTTGTAAAAGTGAAAAGCTCTGTGATATGCATGTTGAGTGCTGGTGGATAAGGCTAACTTGGTGAGAGCATGGCTGTGCTGAAGTAGTTCATCTACTCCATGATAAGGTCTTGGAAGGTTGGAGCTGGGATTGCCAAGCGAGCTGCCGAGGGTAGGGACAGTCTGAAGGCCTGAAATTGAAAGCGAGATAGCTAGTCAGCTGCCGTATTGTATATCCCAGGAACATGGGAGAATATAATGTGGAACTGATGGGTAGCTGCCAACCATGTCATAATCGCCAAGGAGGAAGAGCGGCCCTTATTGATAATGTGGCATATTGCCAGGTTGTCGGAAAAGCAGCGCACGGACTGCCCTTTCCACAACCTACACCAAGTGACAGCAGCGGCAACTATAGGGTATACTTCAAATAGGGCTGAGTTAGTGTAAAACCCCTCAATGCCCTGTGTTTCTGCTGGCCAAGTCCCCCAGAGCCATTCTATGCCGAAAATGGCCGCATATCCCGCGGATGATGCCCCGTCTGTCCAAACAGGTGACTGTGAATCAATCTGTGGGAGGAACATGCTCCTCCCATTCCAGTCCGAGAGGAATCTGTACCACATCTGGAGGTCAGCAGTCGCGGAACAGTCCAAGGATATGCGGACATAGTCGTTAGAGAAGGTGGGGAACAGGGCGAGGAGCCTGGGAATGAAAGCCCTGCCCTGGGGGATTATGCGCATGGTGAAATTTAGTGAACCCCAAAGTGATTGCAATTCTTTACAATTGCAAGACCCCCTGTGCATGTAGTGACTAATATCGTGTAGGATGTGATCGATCTTAACTCTAGGGAGGCTGGCCATCATAGTTGATGAATCCAGCAAAATACCAAGAAAGCTTATGATTGTGTCCGGCCCTTCGGTTTTAGTGGGTGACACGGGGATACCAAGGGAGGTGAGTAGCTTGACTACTTTGTCTAGACTACGTGGGGGTTGGAATTAGATTTGATAAACAAAAAATTGTCTAAGTAATGTGTCACATTTGGACACCTGCAGGTATTAAAGAGGAGCCAACACAAAGCTTCTGCGAACGTGTCGAAAATCCTCGGACTACTCTTGGCCCCAAAAGGTGAGCTTTGTAAAAACGTAGTAGGCACCTTGCCACTTAACACCATGCACGTGCCACAAAGAGGGGTTTATAGGTAACAATTTAAAAGCATTCACAATACGTCGTGCTAAGCCAGGCCCCCAACCCTGCCGATCTGATAGCCGCAATAGCGTCATCAATAGTGGAGTATTGAAGGGAAAATTCCTCAGAGGGAATCAACGAGTTTAGGCTGAAAATGGCTGAAGAGTAAGGTGCGGATAGGTCGATGATAAGTCTTAGTTTCTCCAAATTTTTACTGGAAACCTGCCCGATAGGGTTAGTTCTCCAGCTGGAAAAGGTGGGGTTACAAAAAGGCCCAATGACAAACCCCTGATCCACTTCAAGTTGTAACAAGGTAGTGACTGGAGTAGGGTGATTAGTGGTGGACTGCAAATTGTGACACTCTAATACCCCCGTTGGCATGTAAATGAGCCCCGTGTGAAAACCCTGGGTGAGACCTGTGCATAAAAATTCCACAAGGTGTATGGAGGGGTGAGTGGACAGCATTCATGCAAATACAGGAACGTTCACCAAATAAGGTTTCTGGTACATTTTATTTGGGCATATGGATTTCGCATGTGCCCTGAAACAATGCAAGCATACGTGTAATATGCGGCATGCGCTGTAACCGCAGGAGCCCTCATTGAAGTTGTTGCAAATCTGAGATTTGCCTAGGTACACTACTGGACGACCCAGTTTGTCTCTGGTCTGTTTCTCAGCCCTTGGGGGATGCTGTGAGGATGAGCCGGGAGTGCTGTCCGGACAGAGGGGGTAAGGATTAGCTGCGTGAGCGGGTTACGTACATATGGCACAAGCTGGTGTCCTAAGCCCCGCGAAATATCTGAGGAACAGTTCGTTGTCCAGTTGGCTCCAATCTATCTGGATGCCGTACTGGGACAACGTGGCCGACACGTTTGATGAAAAGGACTTGTGGTAATCGTAAAAAGTACAGCCACCATACTTATTACCTAGGTCCACCAGCTTATGCATATATAGATCCAGTTCCTCCCTCCTATGGGGATGAACTGCCATAGAAAATCCCTAAAGATACAGGGATTGTGTGTGTGTGTGAGGGGTGCTGTGTGTGTGTGAGGGGTGCTGTGTGTATGAGGGGTGTTGTGTGTGTGTGTGTGTGTATGAGGGGTGTTGTGTGTGTGTGTATGAGGGGTGCTGTGTGTGTGTGTGTGTGAAGGGGTGCTGTGTGTGTGTGTGTGGGGGTGCTGGGGGATAGGGTGCTGGTGGGTGGGGTAGGGGGGTAATGTGTGGGGGTGTGCTGTGTATGAGGGGTAGGAGTGCTGTGTGGGGGGTAGGTGTGGGGAGGGATGCTGGGTGGAGGGAGGGAAGGGAGGGATGCTGGGTGTGGGAGAGGGGAGGGTGCTGTGTGGGGGGTAGGGGTACTGTGTGGGGGGCTGGGGTAAAGGTGTTTAAAAAAAAAAAGTATGCTAAATTAGTATCCCCCCTCCCTCCTTCTTACCTTTAATGAAGGAGGGTGGAAGGACACAGCCATCCCTGGTGGTCCGGTGGTGGAAAGCTGTGTGGAGCGTTGCCGCACGTTACCATGGCAACGCTCCACACAGCATCGCGCGGGAGGACAGGAGAGCTGCTTCACAGATCCCTCCCCCTGCCTCCCGACACGGAAGCAGAGTAGGTGCCTGCCATTTTGGGCAGGCAGGTGCCTACTCTGCATTGATGGCGAACCTATGGCCGCATGCCCACAGAAAGGACCCGGCGTGCCACCTGTGGCACGCATGCCATAGGTTCGCCATCACTGGTCTAGACCAACGAAGGTAAGTAGGGGAAGGGGGGAGTCCCTTAAGTAGGTCTATAGCCCCTCCCACAACTTCAGGCTATGCCTTCCAATATATATATATAAAAATAGTACAGCGCTACAGAATCTTATGGTGCTATATAAATAATAAAATAATAATATATATATTTATATCTATAGAGCGAGAGAGAGAGACATTTCTGTAGAGAGAACATCGACACGGGAATCAGGTAACTGGCTGAAGGGAATTGGAAAAATGCAAACTAAAAGACATTTCTTGGTAAGAACATAGCTCCTCCTATGTGCAGTATGGAACACTAACATGTTAAATGAACGCTATAGTCTGAAATTGATCAAAATTACTCACCTCCCACTGCCGTGAGAGAATGCAATTTCACCATCATCTTGATTTTTTAATAAATGAAAGGTTGAATTAGGAATCACATTATTTGTAAAATTTGTTAATTTTCATTTTTACCAGTGTGACATTGTTATGTATAACTAATATTTTTGTTTGTCATACATTTTTTGCTTAGTGACTATCGCAAGACCGCCTATAGGTCCTTTACTACGTGGGTATATGGATACCTAGGACCTAAAAGGCGTCGTCCTATTCCTTCATGTGCGGTGAAATGGATTCGGTTTCACTTTCCTGCACCGGACAACTGTTACATGGGGTTTCACTATGCTGAGGAAGACCCCATCGCTGTGGATCTTGTATAGTGGACAGCATGTGTCAACATTTTTGGACTGTCATCTGCCTACAGTTTACTTTATTGCACACCGTTCTACATTGTTATTTTATTTTTGAAAATGATTTATATTCTAAAAAAATGTATCCGCTTATTTAAATTTTTTTTATAAAAAGGTCTGTTAAATAAATGAAATTTATACAAGAAATAATAATTGTATTTAATGTGTTAATCTTAACACAAATGTTATATTAGGGGAATTTAATTTAATTTTTAAATTTTTAAAATTCTTTATTTTTTCGTGCAATAGAGTTAACAAACAAGCCTGCGGTGCCATGACAGCATCATCAGGCAATTCAAAGCTCACATTGTCACGACAGGATTAAGTTGCACATTTTTCTTTTTAAACAGGTAATATATGAATGTTCAGCAATAAGAGATTATGCGTAGTGGCATTTGTGTTAAACGTGTTGATAAATAACAAACGATTGTAAACTATATCATTCTAACAACAAGGGTGGGTCAGCATAAAGCTTAGACTGTGCTTTTTGATGTTCTGCTTATTTGCGAGTACATGTTGAAGAAGTCGCAATAAGGCTCGGTAGTGAAGTGTTGGCTAATCTCCCTAGTGTTAGTGCAGAGTAAGTTGAGTAACTGAGTATGCCTTAAGGAGTCCAGCGAGTAACTGGCGTTTAGTTAGATAGCAAATGCATGTGAGTGTCTCTGGGCAGTTAAATCTACCTCATGTACATTTAATATAGGTGTGTTGTGCTTGATAGTTTGGTGTTTGTGGGTAAGTAGTACCTATGTGAGTGGGTGCAATGCGGTCTGCCCACGGGTGAGAGAGATTTAACTTTTGAATCGATAAACCTAATGAGTTAACGTTGCAACAGAAAAGTCAAATCATGTATTGATATTGTGCCAATATTGGTTGCGGGGCTCAGTCTCTGGGTTCTCAGGATGGGGTTTCATCTGACTCCAGCCTTTGGCGGGCGCCTCTTATGGTCGGGAAGTGCGGTGGGGTCCCCCTGCATAATCTGGTAAGGTAGCGGCAGATGCTGGAACATTGTGCCAGTGAGGATGTTTCACTTGTGGTGTCTCGGGTCCGGGCGGTTGTGATGTGCCGTTGCTGGCTAGGGGCAAGATGGGTGGCTGTATGTCGGCTCCTCATGCCTGTCGGGCTGGTGGTGCTGGGGTCCGGTGTTTCCTGTAGGCTCCTGTCTCGTTGTCGGTGTCTGTGACTCATACGGGTTGAGGGAGGTTTATGAGGTCGGCTCGGGTATGGCTGTAGTGTCGTTGCTTGGGCTCCATATGTCAGCTTTGGGCGGTTAGTGCCCCTTTGTCTTTTCTGTATTGCCACCTGGCGTCTTCCTCTTTGTCGCTGGCTTGCTGCATCGTGTGGGGGCCGGGTGTGTAGGCAACCCTGTGATGTGTGAGGTCTCCGCTGAGCCGCAGTGCCATGTGCCCGCACCTGTGGTATTGCCGACATATTTGGGTGCCTTGGCTGCGCTTGAGGTGGTACCGTTTGATGGGGTGCCATTGTGACCGGTTTCGGAGCCAGAGACTGGTTCTTCTCCCCCATGCGCTCCCAGAATCTCTAGCATACGGCTTCAAATTTGGCTCGAAAGGCCGCTGCCTAGTCGCTGGCGGTCTGTTCCAGGTGTGCTGTGCTGCCGTCGGCCATCTTGGATGGGCCTCGTGGGGCTGTTCGGTCTGGATTGCGCTTTAGAGCGCCCCAGAGGTGAGTGCTCCCTGATGGCGGGTGGACTGGGATGACCCCCACGGGGCGGGGGGGAGGTGGGGAACAGGGGCCCCTTTTCACCAAGGCAGCTAGTCATGGCGGTGGGAGAGTGGCCGTCCCTCCCGCGCTCGCCATGTGAGTAGGCCCCGGGCACCAGACTGGTAAATATAACTTGTAGTGCCGCTTGTGAGGTGTCATCGTGCTCCGCTTGGTGTCCTCTTTCAGTTGCTGGCCTTTGTGGCCCGATTAGTCACTTTTTGGGTCGTGAGTATCGATTTTTATTGTAGCTTGGTGCAGGAGCACTTGAGGTTCACGTCTTCTCGGTTCTGCGGTCAGGCCCTGCCCCCCCCCAGGGGAATTTAATTTATATACTATTTCGAGTTTTTAAGTAACATAATCCTATGCAACACTAATTCTAATTTTTCCTTTACGTGCTATCGTGTTATAGATTCAAATTATTAAATTACTCTCCATTTTTTAGGGCTTACACTTTTAGACTCTGAAAATGTATGTAATTTTAAACACTCAGAGTGCAACATTATCAGTTGTATTTTATCTCAAGTATGTTGTTTATGGTGGTAAATTAGTCCATAAGTCTCTTATTCTTCTATATTTTTTTTCAGTAGACACATTATTATAGGCTTATCCCAGGCACACATACAACTTTATCAAAATCAAGTTGTTTTGGTGCCATGAGGTCAATAGAGAAACTCTTATGTTCCTTCCTGCGCCAGTCTAAGCTCCTCCCTTGGCGTCATCCGTGAAATGAAATTTCGAAATAAAAGGATTGTGCAGCGTGCCACCGAGCACGGGCAACAATGGATAAAATAGCTGAGAAGGGTCAGCCACAGCTCATTTTAAAAACTGTTGTGTACTATGGGTTCCTTTCTTTTTAAGACAGTTATTTAAATGTGGAGTCACTGATTGGCTCAGAACATGTCTAGAGTTAATTAAAAATAAATAAATTATAGAACACATGTTTTTAAACAAACTTTTAATATAAAATCTTATTTTTTTTTTTAAATTAAGGAACACATTAATAATTTAACAAAATATTTCTAAATAACAAAATTTTAATTTCACAACAAAAGTTTCATAACTAGTCAAATGACAATATTACCACTTATAACTTCAATATGTGTATTAACTCGCAATGACTATAGTTAAAACTATTTAGAATTAAAAAAAAAAAGTTTTCCAAAGAAATATAAATTACACTCAAGTTCACTTTGGAAACAATGAAATTAAAAAAAACTTTTAAAATTTTTCCATGTTTTGTATTGCTTGGATAAATAAGGTTGGAAACGCAATTCTCCAATTGGTCCACTTCCCTCCATGGATTTATGAATTGTGGCTTGATCTCTGTCCACGTTGGCGTTGTGTGCAAGCACAGCCAATTGTGTCCTGGCTACCATGCCGTCCATTGAGAAGTGGACTCTTTTGGGACGATATTTTAAAACAAAACTGTGAAAAACTTCAAGTGGCCCTGTGTGACCAAACTCCACCAAGTGTGGAAAGTCTTTCTCCAATTTCTCATCCTTAACAAAACTGCAAAGTTTTGAATATGCAATTCCACCTGGTTTGAGCCCTTTATAATGAAAATATACCAAAGTGTGCACACTTTAACAATGAAACAAAGTAGGCTCAACACTTATGTGAAGGATCCCCTCAACCCTCACAACAACATACTACAATATATAGAAAGATATAAGTGGAGCTCTAAAATACCTGGATACAAGCCGAATATACTGGAATGTAATCTTTTACAGAGATCTGCAAATAATATATAACAAATACATAGTGCAGATAGTATATACAATATAAATACGAAAATAGAGTATGACAATTTCCAACTCACAAGTGTAGAGCCAACTGGTCACCTGGCTCTAGTGTGTAGCGCTCTGGGATCTTTTAGGGGAGATCCACCACCCACTTATATCTCCTTCTGGTCTCTTCCACCTTCACTTTCATATGCAGGAATGGACAGGAAACTCCAGTGATAAAACGACAAACATTTATTGAAAATAAAAAATAAAATGATCCATTGATTAAAAAAGCTTATGGTATTAAGTCCAAATAATTTTGTTTGCAATTGAGTGTATATATGTTTGTCAGTGAGGGTGTATGTATGCGTGTCAGTGTGTGTATCCGTGTCAGTCAGTGAATGTGTAAGTCTGTAAGTGAATGTGTGTGTCTGACACTGAGTGTATATATGCAGGTCAGTGAATATGCATGTGTGTCTTGTCAGTGAGTGTATATGTGTATCTGTCAGTGAATGTGAGTGTATGGGTAAATGTGAGTGAGTTAGTGTGTATGCAGGTAAATGTGTTTTAGTGTAAGTGTGTTGATTAAAAAGTTTACGTGACAATGACGGGGTATCTGTAAGTGAGTGAATGTCAGTGCAAGCATCACTGAGGGCGTGGATCTTTCAGGAAGCAAGAATTGGAATGGTGTTTGGGGGGGGGGAGTGGAGAGTTTTGTCATGCTTAGGGCAGCAAAAAAAATCAGAATACACCACAGGGTATGGTATCAGAGTGCACTATAGTGTTAGGAATACGATCTTGTTTTGCAAACACTATAGAAGCATTTAAAATAAGATCTATTTTAATTACATAAAACTTTTTTTTTTTTTTTTTTAAGTTTGCCTACCGTGATTCAAAGCACACGTGTCAAATATAAAAAGTCAGAAAGAAGGGGCGGAGCCTGACCATCGAGCCGTACAGACGTGTATGGCACGAGCTCCTGCCAGGCGGGCAGAAACCGGGGCAAAAGCGGCGGCTACACAGCCCAAAGATCTCCAAGGGTGCACCATCCAACTTGGGGGTGCCCCACTGAACCGAATGATACCACCCGAGGCCCGTCGGGGCTAGGAGAGCAGGAACCCAAGTGCAGCCTACTGGGGTTGGAGCCAGGGGGGAAGCGACGAGCCCTCAAGCGACCTCACTACATCCTACCCCCCCTCTCTGGACCAGTGGGGGATATCCCAGTCCCCACTGGACAACTTGGCCAGAACAGTCGGCAGACATACCACCTACATGGCACACAGGGGCACCAAGCCACAAAGGCACAGCCAAAATGGCCACCCAGAGCAGACCTAACAAGTGGAGCACCAGCACCCAGCCACCTACATCCCCTTTGGGGACCTTCGACCTGCTCCGCACAAGCTTCTGGGATAGGTTGCACAGTCCAGGAGTAACCTACCACCAAGCGATAAAGACGGTGGCCTCGTGGATCCGACCTGCAGCACGCCGCCGCCACTACAGGCACTTACCTCAGGTCTCCAAAGCGGCCACCCGGCAACGCAGATACCAACGATCCCCAAGGCGGGAAAGGGCGCCATGTTACTCGGACGCACGCTCCCACTCGCAAACACACAAAAACGGGACTACTACACAGCAAGACACCAAAGTACTTCACTTGTTCTGAAACTCTGCATCCAGCGCAGCATGACTCTACTCTTTACAGCCAACGCTGCAAACCAAGTGGCTGTGCGGCTGCACACCTCACAGATTACTGCTGGAGCTGACTCCCGACGCAGAGACACCATGCCCAGGGGCTCCATTGGAGGGACCTACAGCGACAGAAATCGGGACTTGCCTACACTGGACATAGGCTGAAGCACCCACCATTCTGTCTCACAACGGTCATGCCTAACTTTAAACCGCGTGAACACGATTTCTGGTGATGCTCTATAAGACCAGTTTACAGTAATGCCATTTTAGTAAATACTCGAAGGCGTTAATGTTTTCTTTTTCTCTTTATTTAGCCTGGAACACCCCTAGCCATCATAATAGCTAAATGCTCAGATACCGATAACTAGTATATAGCCCACGCTGATTCTGCGTCATTGCCACATACCAGTTATTAATGTTATTTTTGGTAAAGCTTGTTCCCAGTGGCCTAATATCTTGTTCAATCTTTACACAGCATAATCATTCCTATGTCTATATAGTACAGCGATGATACTTTACACTATAAGCAAGAGCTAGATACGTTCACCTGGCATGTTAACTCCACAGGTTACAGGATTAACCAGTTACTAGCCTACTAAACGCTGAGATATGTAGACTTTCCGTGTAACCATGTTTTTTCACATTTAAAGAAAAAAAAAAAAAGTGCTGTTAATGATGCCATGGTACTGTAAAATATGTATTGAGCTCAATGAATTGGTCTGGGTGCCAGATCCACCTAGGATTAACCCTTTCTGCTGTAAACATAGCAGTTTGTTTATAATAGGGTTAATCCAGCCTCTAGTGGCTGTCTCATTGACAGCCGCTAGAGGCGCTTCCGCGCTTCTCACTGATTTTCACAGTGAGAAGACGCCAGCATCCATAGGAAAGCATTGAGAATGCTTTCCTATGAGACTGGCTGAATGTGCGCGCGGCTCTTGCCGCGCATGCGCATTCAGCTGATGACGGGGAAAGGAGGAGGAGAGTCTCCAGCACCGAGGGAGCCTGGCGCTGGAGAAAGGTAAGTGTTTAACCCCTTCCTCTTCATTCAGCCTGGCGGGTGTGGGACCCTGAGGGTGGGGGCACCCTCAGGGCACTATAGTGCCAGGAAAACGAGTATGTTTTCCTGGCACTAAAGTGGTCCTTTATTTCATTGGCTTGTACCTGCTATTGTGGCGAAGTCAGAAAGAAGATACCCTGTAACAAAAAAATGTAAAATATATGTTTAGAATAAATAAATACCTTCTTGCAAAAAAATAGTTAAAGGAATCCTACATTGACAGTTATTCAAAGTAATTTTCATGTCAGTATAGATTTAATAGTTCCCCTCCCTTGCGTCTTCCATCTCGCTCTGTTCAAGGGGTTAAAAGCTCTTCACTTACCTCCGCCCACGCTCCTCCTCCGCCTAATTCAGCCAGCAGGGGAGACCTAATGCGCATGCGTGTCAGTGGATGCACACACATTAGACATCACCATACTAAAGCATTATTCACTGCTTTACTATTGAGAAAATCTGATCATGAAGGTCCATGAGGACGTCCAGGGTGAGATAATGGGACAAAAGTCAGTTTGTATTCATGAAGCTCCCACAGTGATGGCCGACTTAGTACTGCAATGTTCTCTGTAACTGCAATGTTTTACATTGCAGCAATAATAGCAATATGGACACAGCACACAGACTACTTCAATTAGCTGAAGTGGTCTGGGTGCCTACAGGGTCCCTTTGCTTTAAAGGACCACTCTAGGCACCCAGACCACTTCAGCTTAATGAAGTGGTCTGGGTGCCAGGTCCTTCTAGGGTTAACCCATTTTTTTTATAAACATAGCAGTTTCAGAGAAACTGCTATGTTTATGAATGGGTTAAGCCTTCCCAAAGTTTAGCGCTGCTCATTGACAGCCACTAGGGCGCTTCGCTTTCTCACTGTGATTTTCACAGTGAGAGCACGCAGCGTCCAGGGGCATTGTAAATGCTTTCCTATAGTGACGAGCTGAATCTTGCGCGCAGCCTTGCCGCTGATGCGCATTCAGCCCAGGAGAGCGGAGGAGGAGAGCTCCCCCAGCGCTGGAAAAGGTAAGTTTTAACCCTTTCCCCCTTCCAGAGCCGGGCGGGAGGGGGTCCCTGAGGGTGGGGGCACCCTCAGGGCACTATAGTGCCAGGAAAACGAGTATGTTTTCCTGGCACTATAGTGGTCCTTTAATAGACAGTTGTATTCAAAAAACATGGGAAAGCAAAGCATGTCTGCCACTCAGCTCATGAGAAAGACTGCCCTGGACTTGTGACAATCCAGGGCAGCACTTTTCATGCGCTGAGCAACAGAGACGCTGAGTCCTAAAATATTGGGATTTGGTGCAGCAGTGACATTTTGGGACAACCACCAAGGGCACGCACAGGAGAGGAGCCAGCACCCTGCTGCACATGTATGTGCGTAGTGGGGAATTACGATGCAGCATAAAACATAACTATCCCCATTCAACCCCCCAATAACGACAGACAACTTAGTATGGATGAACAGGCCACAGCATTTATTCTAACAAATAAATTACTGCATAACACATCCATAACTTTATTTATTAAATCTCTTCTATCTGTAACCAAATTGTTAGAAATAATCACAAATTAACATATAAACATATATAACTCAACACATAGTGTTACACAGTGACCCAACCGTCCTTGCCAATAAACATACAGTGGTTCCTAATCACTACTTTCTCTCACCTCCCCCCTCGTCATAAATCATATCTTTCCAATGCCCACCATCAGCCAACCTTATCCACGCTCAATGGGCACGACACCTCAGGCAACCTAATGTTAACCCTTTGAAGCATGGGAGGTTGAGACCTGCAAACATAATGAACTTACTCCATCCTTAAACATAACCCATCAAACTTAATTGGCAAGGACATACCCCCGCCACCAGACCCGCTGATTTACCCCTAAGTCAGCGGGGAACCCCACCAACACCACCCACCGCCTTCTGGAGGGCGAGATTAAAAAGGTTGAGTCCAACCTCCGTTAGGTGTACACCATCCCTTTCAAAAAAAATTGTCCGCCTTCCACTCAAAAACCCTATGGCGGACCGGGATCCCCCGAACCTCCAAAACAAACTGGGAAACCCACCTATTTAACTTGCGTCTGCAACGCTCCATGGCACTCTGGCTCCTAGCGCCACGCCAATAGTTACGGGCAATGACTTCTGACCAGACCAAGCGCACGTTGGGGAATAAAACCAAAATGTGGGCTAAGTCCCGCTTCACCGCCGAAATCAAATCCCAAATGGGCACTGAACTCAAATCATTCCCCTCTAGGTGGATCACCAGGACACTCAGCACCCCCAGTAGATGGGAAAGCTGCACCAACTCAGGGAGGAGTCGAACCCACCTCATACCCCTCACACCGAGCCATCGAACCGCTGCTACGGAAGGCGTGAAACCCAACCGCTCGCCTCCAGGCCGAACCGCTACACACTGCCCAGCCCAGTAAACATAAGAGAGCCCGATGATCCAAATCCTGGGGGGGAACCGAAACTGCGGAAAGAAATTACAACAGTAAACCATCCGGACGAACATAGGAAACATAACGTCTTGATTCCCACCTACCAATCCTCTGAACCACCTGCACAGGCATGCCCAGCCTAGAGGCCTCAGTAGCCGCCCCAATACGTAACGAATGGCCCCCAAACTCCTTGCTATCCAATCCCGTGGCTTCCAGCCCCAAACGAAACACTCTAATAAACTGAAAATGTGACAGGAAACTACCATCTCCATGCACCAGCAGGGGCAGTGCAGGAAAAGGCCGCAAGGCGCAATATTCCCCAAAGGACCACACAGGACAAATGCCAGAACCAGGCACGGCCCCCAACCGGACCCACTTTCCCCTTCCCAAGACATCCGTCTTAGAGCGGCGGATCCTGAACGAGATCCAATCCGCAGTGCACGTAACGTCACTAAATAGCACCCCCCCGACCTGTTGCCGATTGGGGCACACCAGCTCCCCAATCCGCATGGCACCAAAGAATGCCAGGGAAAAGGCCAGGCGAAAAAGCCGAACCTAGAAATCCGAATGGCAAATCCCGTGCAACGCCTCACACAAAGAAGTTAAGAGCGTGCCCGAGACAGGACGCCTCAAATCTCATGCAGACACCCTACCTCGCCTCAAACCCTTCAGCGCCTGGCGTACAATAAACGCCTTGGTAGCGTCTTCCCAACCCTGCAACTTAAACAGGAAGCCGAGCCCTGTCAAGCGCAGCGAAATGGCTGAGGGAGACAACCCAGCGGCCTCCCATTCCCCCAAGAGAAGAACCAGACCCTGCAGACGAGTGGCCGAGTCCCGGAAGCCCCCTTTGGACCTCTCCCACCCGTCCCATTCCCTCCAAACCTTGTTATAGCGGTCCCATGTGGCAGCAGCGACTGACCCACGAACCAATTCCATTAATCTGTCAGACCCAATGACCACATCTCTATCGGACACGAGACGACCTCCAAATTCGGCTTGCGGGGCCACTGTGAACGAGAGAGAGCATCGGCCAACACATTACGAACACCCGGTATGTGTACAGCCCTACAATACACATTCAGCTCCAAACAGCGCAGAACTAGGCGCCGCAGCAAGCCAGCCACAGGGGGGGGAAGAAGCAGACAATTGGTTAATAGCCTGCACCACCCTCAAGTTATCACAATGGAAAACCACCCGTCTGTCCACCAGCAGGGAACCACATACCTCCAATGCTACCAGAATAGGGAAGAGCTCCAGAAACACCAAGTTTCGAGTGAGACCTGCCGTATGCCAGGTCTCCGGCCACGAGTCAGCGCACTATTTTGAGCCCAGAATGGCCCTAAAACCGGCCGAGCCAGCCGCATCAGTAAACAGATGGAGGTCCGCATTAGAAACCTCCGGGGCCTGCCAGTACGACCTCCCATTATATGAGGCCAAAAAGGAATCCCAGACATCCAAGTCAGCCCGCAAGGGCCGCGTAAGCCGGATAAAGTGCTGCGGGCAACGACCCCAGATGTCGCCGCCGCCAAGCGCCTGTTAAAGATGCGCCCCATGGGCAAAATCCGACAGGCGAAATTTAATTTCCCCAGCAGAGATTGCAGGCCACGCAGCTGGATCTTCTGCCGCCCGAGAGCCCATGAAACCGCTAGACGCAGGTCCAGGACCTTGTCCTGGGGTAACCGACATTCCCCGGCTACTGAATCGATTTCAATGCCCAGTAAACTAAGGGACGTGACCGGACCCACCGTCTTGTCATGAGCCAACGGAACACTGAACCGCTGAAACACCTCCCCGAGAACCCACAACAAGAGGGCACAGACGTGCGATTCCACTGGCCGTACACACAGGAAGTAATCTAGGTAATGCAGAAGGGAAGCAACCCCTGCTTCCTTCCACACCCCGAAAAGCAGATTCCACGTCCGCCTTTGCTAGCAATGCCCCGGGGCCAGCAGCCCTCACCATGCGAACTGCCACATCGAAGGAAGCGTAGGAAACCCTGCAAAGCTCTGCTGAGATGTCATCATTCACCGAACCCCCCTGAGGGTAAGACAAATGGTGAATTAGGCAATACTTACCGGGTTCCTTCTTAGGCACCACGCCCAAAGGAGAAACCTGCAAGATAGGCATGGGTGGGAGACCTCCTTCCCCTGTTTCTCCCGAACCACATGAGGAAATTCCCGCACGGACCTGAGGTTTCCGAACCGAGTGCTGTGGAGGGCGCTCCGAGAAAGGGATCCAAAAACCCTGCTCAAACCCCTCCACCAGGATCCGCACTGCAGCCCGGTTCCTATAAAGGTCGAGCCACGGGCGCATCGAGTTTACGAGCACCGGGATCGTCGCCCTTAGCCCCCATGTCCCCTTTTTCGCCCATTTTTCCCTGCTTGAAACAGCGAGAGGCGGGATGAGCCCCACCGCAGCCGGAGCACTTAAACCGGCACGAGGATCCCCACTTGCAGTGACTGTCATTGAACTTCCAACAACAGCCCGGCCTCTGATTGGGGGCCGATGGGGCAGAGGGGCAGTTTGAGAAAATGAAGACTGTGGCGGAACCAGCCTCACCACTGGGTATTGGAGAAGACTGATTGCCAGCCTCCTGCCCTGTGACTATAGCCCCATGTTGAAATGCTTGATTTTCCCCTGCAAAGACCCGAAAGCCGGGTCATTCGGTACTTTCCCTATGTGAGCAGTGTTACCCCAGATAACTATGCCATGGAGCCCATTCGTATAACGAAAGACTATGTGAAAGACTTTGGCTCCATGGCAATTGAACTGTATGTATGTGATCTGAGCGCCATTCAGTAATAATGTGCGCTCAGATCTAAGCTATCTGGGGATATGTTTAATGTATCTGTTTTATGCAATAGCTGCACTGTTAAATATTTTCATGTATTTTATTGTAATTTGCTACCATGTGGCTAATGGAGTTTTGTCTCTGTGCTTGGAGATAATTGGATTACTTCCCAATTATCTCCAGGATAAAAGACTCTGTGGAACTGGTTTTGGGCAGAAAAGCCATGCTTCATTTGGTCACAAAGGACATCGATCTAACTTTTGCCCCAATGGACCAATTTGTATGATTTTTATGTATGTTGGTATTTGGAGCATGCAGATTCTGAAAATGTAAGTTTATGTGAATGTGATGCATACTTTTAAAGTTATGAATATTGTGTAAAACTATTTTCCTGCCTGTAATAATTATATTAACCCATTGTGTAAGGTAATTGTATCACAGGCAGAGGCGAGGATTTTGTGTGGGAGTGTCTGAGTCTATTGTACATGTTTATTGGTTGTTTTACAAAACCCTGTGGGTGGTACTAATGTGTAAGAATGTGTATATAAAAACAATAAACCCACAGCTCAGTCAGTTCTACCTCACCCTCAATTTGGAGTGCCGTCTCTTATTGGGGGAATCTGCTACAAGGGATTGCTATGCTTGTCATACTCCCTTGCTAAATCACTACTAAGCTCTTGTAAGAGCTTGTTCCTGCCTTGCTCTCTGGAGGAGTCTACGGTGGTTATGGTGTCAGCTGGAGTGTTTGGAGCCCTCAGGAAGCGCTAGGAGCATCCATCAACGGAGGTACCCAGTCGGGTGCCAGGTGATCCGTTACATTGGTTGGAAGCGGTGGGATGGCTTCCTAGCAGCTGGAGAAACGTCGCTGGACACCGGCGCCTCTACTGGGATCCCACTGTGCTGTCTGGAATTCATAGAAATGGATAGAGCATCCCCATCTGAGGAGGAGTTACAGTGGAGGCTTCAAGCAGCTCTGTCCCAGTACGATGGCCCTTTCTTAACAAAGGGTGAACTGGACCGGCGGGACTCGATCCGTCGGCATCTCTGGAACAATGTTCTTGAGGAGGTTTGTTGTCTCCGGGGAGAATCCCTCCCAACCATTATGCAATGATTTTGCGGATGCAATTCTTGGGAGAGCAGCCCCTGGCGGAATGGGTGTTTAAATTAGAGGACCTGGTACAGAAAGAATTGTGGCTGGATGATGCTTACTGGGCCTTAAGGTGGTATGCAGTCCAGCAGTACCCATTTTTAGCAGATGACCCTCCAGAGGGTGAGGACTATGATGGCCCTGGCCTATTGTGGGAGGCCTTTGAGGATAAAATTGAATTGGGAAGTCCTGAGAGGCCCCGGCTTTATGACATTAGGGAAAATAGGGAACACCTACTGGATCTCTCAGAAGCAACTGACCTGGAACCTGATTTGACCCACCTGGCCACCATGGAGTGGGAGCTTGAACTGGATTACAAGCAATTGTTTGACTCTGCACAGCAGCAGGTACCAGAGACTGGGGATTTAATAGAACGTACATCTGAATATGTTGGTCAGGTAGATGTGGAAGGAACCGTATTCTCCACACCTGAATCATGGGGATACTGGACAGCCATCACAGATCTCCCAACTCCTGGCATGGAAACTTGTGCAGCAGAGGTAGAGGTTGTTGGTCTCCCCCTTCAACAGCAAATTGAGTTACTGGGAATAGAGATAGTCGATCTCCCTCCCCAGCTGAAGTTTGCGTTACAGAGAGGAGGCAGTTGGTCTTTTTCCCCAGCGGCAAAGTGTAACCCAACAGAAGAGCTGGCATCAGGACAGAGGACCACTAGCCCCTGGCCCCAACTTGCAGCAATGCCGGAAGTTGAGAGCAGGGAGGACAGCCTTTCGACGATCGTGGAACTTGAGGAGTACACCACCACCCCAGCTGAAGCACTGGCATTGAGTCAGAGCGCTGCTGGCCTCTGTGCCCAACTTGCAATGACGCTGGAGTTGAAGAGCAGGGAGATCAACCTTCTAGTGAAGGTGGAGTTCAAGGAGTGCGCAACTCCCCCAGCTGAAGCACTGGCATCGGGGCAGAGCTCCACTTGCCTCTGCCCAAACCTACTGGTAACCCGCAAACCTCAGGCATCAGACACTGATGGTCCTACAGAAGAGCGGATCCCAGACCAAAGCAAGGCTAACCTCAGCCCTTTGCCACAAGCACTGGGGGATCTCTATCCAACACAAAGGGATGGGACTCTGATCTCTACCTGTAGTCCCCAGGAAGGCTGGACAATGAGCTCCAATCCCCAACCCCATGTCAGAGGGGGCCCAGCTACCCTGCCTTCCCTCCAGTGGCTGAGAGAGATCCAGTGAGACAGGACAGTGGGCACGCATTGCCAGGTATATGCTTTAGTAGATGCAGAGGTCGGCTGGGTAAGTGCTGCTCTTCCATGGGCAATTTGTTTGGGGTACCCTTTCGGTGATGGCCTTGATGATCTGGATGTAGTCACTAACTTCTGAGTCAATTCGTCTGGGGTCTCCTGTATTGGTCTCCTTCTGAAGGGGGAGAAATATGCTGGAAACTATTCTGAGCTGGAGATACAGGGTTCCAGAATTGCTATCGGGGTCTATTGGGGTCACAGTGGCCCCCTAAGAGTAGAGTCATATGGGGATAGGTTTGAGTTTGGGAAGGGGGCCATGGCAGATTCACTGGGAACTCCTTTTCTCCACTTCCAAGTCCCCTCTTATGTCTAAGTCACCCTGTGCTTATTAGAGGCACAGGGTGACCAAGAAGCCCAGTCTGGCCTGCCCAAACCAGAGTACCACAGACTGATCAGCTATGAGGGCTCCATGCTCCCGATCAGGACAAACATACAAACTATGTGGAACTTAGAGAAGGCTGCCAGGATGGATGGACTTTTTGGGACTTATTACCAGACTAACTCAGGCACAGACAGATTGGAGGTCTGGTACCTGGTTAGTCTACCTTTGGGGATATGGGACGGTAGTCACCATCACTGGGGATGGAAGACAGACACTATGGGTGGGCTCCCAAATTCCTTTTGTGTTTTGTCACATTGTGCCTATTATTTGTGCAGGGTATGTTAAATGTATTGCTGGTCTGCCCCCTCCCCCCTTTTTCCTGTCCTATTGTTTCCCCAGCAGGGCGTTGTCCCAGGAACACTGCCAGACCAGTTTAACCCCTTAAGGATCAAACTTCTGGAATAAAAGGGAATCATGACATGTCACACATGTCATGTGTCCTTAAGGGGTTAAACTAGCTGTTCTGTCCCTTCTCAATCTCCCATCAGCCCTTGCTATTGTCTGACCCCACCCTTCCTTGTACTATAGTAATCTATGTAACCTATTGTATGTAAATGAGGCTGTTGGGGTTTAAACTATGTGTGCTGTATTCATTAAAGAGTTGCTGTTTAACCTTCACCATGTGTCGTCTGGTGTTTGGTCCAGGGTGGAAAAGGCCCTAAGTGATCCCAGTCAAGCCTCAGCGTCAGGGTCTGAAGTGTTTCAGGGTCCCTGATAGCTACAAGGAAGCAGACTTGGCGGAGGTAATCGGTTGGAGTACTGGAGCTCCGTTACAGCGCCATTTACCGATAAAATAACGTGAGCTCCTGTGAGTTGAAAAAGGCTCCCTGGGAGTAATTGCTCAGCAGAGTCTCCAGTAATACCAGTGTTCTAGTAAATTTCCCTACCACGTAAAATTCCCATACCCTGGTCACTTCCGTTGAAGTGGCCACACGGGAAGTGACGTGGATCAGCTGTATGGTGTATGCGGCGCTGTTCATGCGCACAAGCACTGAATAGGGAAAATTTAAAGGTAGAGTTGTAGGAGAAGCGGCCACCTAATGCACATGTATGTACGTAGCGGGGAATGTGGTGCGACTAAGAGTAAAGAGACTACCCCACTCCTCCCCCCCAATAATGACAGACAATGAATACTGATTGAAACAGGCCACAGCATTTATTAAACTTACAACTGTAAGACTCATCTGAACTTTATTCTTTCCCTTTAATTCAAATAAACACATAAATATATATATATATACACACACACACACCATAATTAACATATAAATAACCGTGCTTGCCAACGAACTTAACCAGGTGCCTATGCACCAAACCTTATCCGCTGGGGTCTCACCTCCCCCCTCGTCCAAACCAAAATTCCCTTCATCTTTAAATGCTCTACCACCAGCCGGCTTTTAGCTTGGTTGGCACGTCCAAGTCGGTAACTAAAAAGTTTACCCTACAGAGCAGGGGAGGTTGGGACCCACCTTGTCCATCTCTTGACATTCCATCTGATACTCCAACCCTATGGGCAAGGACATGCCCCCCACCACAATCCACGCTGTTTTACACCTAAAATCAGTGGGGGGCCCCACCCAACGCAACCAAGGCCTGTTCCACCGCTTCCTGGATGGGAAGGTTAAAAAAGGTCGAGCCAGACCTCCATAAGGCGCACACCCTTGCACCTAAACAAATTTGCCGCCTCTAGCTCGAAGACCTTGTGGTGAACCAGGATCCCCTAACCCCCAACACAAATTAAGAGACCCTCCGATTCAACTTTTCCCAGCAGCGTTCCCTGGTTCACTGATTATGGGCCCGCTCCCAGTAGTTATGGAAAATCACCTCCGACCAGATAGGCCAAAACCAACACCCGCGCCAAATCCCGCTTGATAGTGTTCCCCAACCCCCAACTAGGCATTGTCCCCAGGTCATTACCCCCCCAGGTGAATCAACAACACACTAGGTGGACCCCAAAAGCCAGGCAAGCTGAACAAGCTCGGGAGGGAGACGAACCCACTTCATACCTCTGATCCCAAACCAGCGAACCTCCGATACAGAAGGTGTGAGACCCAGCAGCTCACCTCCCGGATGGACAGCCGCCCGCCGTCTGGCCCAGAAGACATACGAATGCCCGATCACCCAGCCCCTGGGGAGGAATCCCACCTATGGAGAAAAAAAAGAAATAAAAAAAAAAAAAAAAGTCAATTCAGCAGGCGGGAAGGACGAACATATGAGACAAAATGCCCAGATGCCGGGGGCGGAGCTTGATGACCAGCCTGTATAGACATCATCTTACACAGCTCCCAGATTGCCAATCACAATCCTGAAAAAAAAAAAAAAAAAAAAATTATATATATATATATATATCACCCTACACAGGGGCCATCCATCAAAACAAAGTGTATACTCAGCACCACGGCGAGCAGTTTAATGCCCTTTTTCAAGCTACCAAGCAACCCAGGCAGCGGCACAAAACCGCGGCCTACCGTGCCACACCAATCCTCAGCCTCGAGCACTCCTCGGCGGACAGAGAGCGGGTCGCGATTATCCAGTCCACCCCCTGCAGGACGCACCAACCATGGGCCGACGCACCCCCAAACCCACAACTGGAGATAATACCCAAGGTAGGGACATTGGGGAAAATTCTGCTCCGACCAGCACAGACCGCGCCAGCACACGTGGATCCCGCGCCAAACATGGCCCCTGTCCCGGAGACAGAGGGAGGGGAGACCCCACACATGCAGAACCCCCAAGTGGCACCCACAAAACCCCCAGCCTCGCCAGAGGACTCAGCCCCCACCACTAAAGGGGACCTGAAAGCCCTCCTGGTAGACATCCAGAAGCTACAGGCTGCAGATGTAGCCCTGATTAAAAGGGACATGCAACAAGTCACAGACCGTGTCACAAACGCAGAAAGGGACATAGCAGGACTCCACAACACTATGACCACCCTGAAAGACTTAGTCCAACAGCTGCACATGGAACAACATGTCCTAGCAACCCAAATAATGTCCCTTGAAGACAAACAACGCCGAACACACATAAAGATCCGGGGCATACCCAACACCATCACCACTGAAGAACTGCCGCACTACACGCGACGTCTCTAGACTACAATCCTGCCACAACCAGTAGCTAAGAAAATCACACTGGACGGTATGTACCATGTAACAGGCTCAGTCCGGACACCCCCAGAGATGTCATCCTGCGATGTGTCACCATACATGACAAGATTCAAATAATGACTGCCCTGAAAGGCAAAACGCCACTAGAATTTGAGGACGCAAAGTTATTCTTTTTTCAAGACCTCACCAGAGCCACTTTAGACGCAAATCCTTTGGCCCAGTAACGTCCACCCTACGCAAAGCAAACATACCATACAGATGGGGTAACACCAGCTTCTCCAGTTTGCACAGCGACTTCAACATTGTGTAGTGTGATCATCGTCTAATTTAGAGGTAGGTAACCTTAGGCACTCCAGATGCTGTGATTTACATCTCCCATAATGTTGGCAAAGCATCATGGGAGGTGTAGTCTAAAACATCAGGTGTATCAAATGCGTATGAATGGTCAGTAACAAGGGTTGAAGCCTTTGCTCACATGTGTATCCGTGTGCCAATTCAACCAATGTCATTCTCCTCCCCACCCCAATATACTGCACATTCCCAAGTACTGCACCCTTCCCCCCAATGGCTGAGAGTGTTGAGAGAAGGGAGAGACTGTCCTGATAGATGCCAGTCAGGATGCCACTGTTGACCTGGGTTTAGGGAGTTATCTACCAAAAGGTTGAAAGACCTAAATTGGTCTTTCAGCCAAATTTACTAATACTAAGTAAAAATTACTTAGTATTAGTAAATTGTGCCCCTGCTCGCTATACTGTGAGTAGGGGCATGTCTATTAAACAGTGAGCAGCCAATGGCTGCTCACTGTTAAAAATAAATAAATAAAATGGGTCCCTCCTCCCGAGCCCCCACCCGCAACGTGCGAGTTGAACACCCTTCTCTTGAATAAAATATTTTATCATGTTAAAATAAAATATAATATTCCATAATTTATTTATTTTCTTACATTTTTCAAATTTTTTCGAAAAAACCCCAAAAAAGCCTTCAGGAAAAAAAAAACGGAAAAAAAAACAAAAAGTTTTTTTCTGAATTTTTCCTGTTTTCCAGGCCTTCACATCTCTAACTAGGGGTCCCCAAACCCCTTGTCACCCCCCTCCCCCCAAAAATTTACCCTTACCTACCACCCCCTCACCCTAAAAATAATGGGGGGGGACCATTTAACCAAGTACCTGTAAAACAATAAAAATAAACTTACCATTTGATGTTTTCTTTCTTCTAAAATCTTTTTTCAGCCCCAAAAAAGGGCAAATAAAAATCCATAATAACCAACGCAAAAACCCCCCCCCAGAAAAACCATCTTCACCCGGCGAGGGCTCCGCGCAGACTGAGCTCTGCAGGGGGGGGGGGGAGGCTTATAGCATGCGGCGGGGGCCCTGGTAACTGCTGCATGGGAAGCCGGAAGGAGTCCCTGCTTTCCCAACAACCAGCCTCCAGGAGCTCCAAGAGATGTGGAGGTAAGAAGCAGGTCAGTGTGTCTGTGTGTGACTGCCTGTGTGTGCGTGTGGCTGTCTGCCTGCGCGTACGTGGCTGTCTGCCTGTGTGTGCGTGCCTGTCTGTCTGCCTGTGTGTGTGTGCCTGTGTGGCTCTGTGGCTGTCTGCCTGTGTGTGTGGCTGTCTGCCTGCCTGTGTGTGGATGTCTTCGTGTGTGTGCGCGCGCATCGGCTAATGAGAGAGCGAGCAAGCGTGTGTGCGTGCGTGCGCATCAACTAGTGAGGGAGCCTCTGTGTGTGCGTGCCTGCTAGTAAATTTGTGTGTGTGTGCATGCCTGCTAGTGAGTGAGCTTGCATGTGTTTCAGTGAGCTTGTCTGTAGGGATTGTGTGTGTGTGCACGCGTGTTAGTGAGCTTGTTTGTAGTAAGCGTGTGTGATCGTGAACTTGTCTGTAGTGACCATATGTGTGTCAGTGAGCTTGTCTGTAGTGAATCTGTGTGTTAGTGAGCTCTTCTGTAGGGAACGTGTGTGTGTCAATGGGCTTGTCTGTAAGGAGAGTGTGCGCATCAGTGAGCTGGTCTGTAGTGAGCGTGTGTGTGACAGTGAGCTTGTCTGTAGTAAGCTTGTGTGTGTGTGTGTGTATCAGAGTTTGTCTGTACTAAATTTGTGTGTGCGCCAGTAACTTTGTGTGTGTGTGTGTCATTGAGATCATCTGTCAATGAGCCTATTTGTGTGCATCAGTAAGATTGTCTGTGTGTGAGTATGCTTTACTGTATAATTTAATCACCCTGAAAGGACTAATTTTAAATTAGAAGAAGAAATATATCTATCTATATATACACATACACCCTACATAGCACAATGACTTATGGGGCTGGCATAGATTTTTTTTTTCCAGGGCTGCTTCGTATCCCCAGTCCGGCCCTGCTGACAGGTAAATGAAGAGACTGACAGGTAAGTATCTACATTTATCTGTCACAGCACTCTGATTGGTGGATTTCAAGCCAACCAGAGTGTTCTGGTGTCATTTTACACAGTGTGGGAAAGTTCTTTGGAATTTTCCCACACTGGGTAATTTGACTCATAACTCTGATTGGTGGATTGAAAGTAACAAATCAGAGAGTTATGAGTCAAATTACACAGTGTGGAAAAATTCCAAAGAACTTTTGCACGTTGTGTAAAATGACAGAGCACTCTGATTGGTGGATTTCAAGCCAACCAGAGTGCTGTGACAGGTAAATGTAGAGACTTACCTGTCAGTCTCTTCATTTAACTGTCAGAGCACTCTGATTGGATGGCTAAAACCCACCAATCAGAGTGCTCTGAGCCTAATTGCTGCGGAGCCCTCTCTGGGTGAAGATGGATTTTTTTTTTGCGCTTGTTTTTTTATTTATTTTTTAAATTGCGTCGGTTATTATGGATTTTTATTTGGCCTTTTTTGGGGCTGAAAAAAGAAGATTTTAGAAGAAAGAAAACATCAAATGGTAATGTTTTTTTACAGGTACTTAGTTAAATGGTCCCCCCTCATTATTTTTAGGGTGATGGGGGTAGGTAGGGGTTAAGTTTTTTGGGGAGGGGGTGACTAGGGGTTTGGGGACCCCTAGTCACCTGGGGAGGGGGGGTTATTTTTTTTTAATTTTTTTTTTTAGGGCCCCCATCCGACGCTCAGGTAGAAAACTCCCTAATACCGTGGGAATTAGGGAGTTATCTACC
Source organism: Pelobates cultripes (assembly GCA_933207985.1). Taxonomy (NCBI): domain Eukaryota; kingdom Metazoa; phylum Chordata; class Amphibia; order Anura; family Pelobatidae; genus Pelobates; species Pelobates cultripes. The sequence continues at coordinate 119,592,567 of OW240920.1, forward strand.
AAGCGGCTGCAAGAGAAGTTCCGAAGTGCCGAAGTTACCGAAGTGCTGAAATGCAGAAGTCCCGAATTTCGGAATGCCGAACCGAACCATTTTCCCATGCACATGCCTAAGAGCCAGCATGATTCAAACACAGCCCTGGCCAATCAGCATCTCCTCATAGAGATGAATTGAATCAATGAATCTCTGTGAGGAAAGTTCAGTGTCTGCATGCAGAGGGAGGAAACACTGAATGTTTGGATGCATTTTAGGCAGCCATGACCAAGGAAGGATCTCTAACAGCAATCTGAGGCGTGGCCAGTGAAGTTATCACTAGGATGTTGTGACGGTTACCCCTATGGAGTGGGGGTATTTACCGTCTGGACGTCTTTCTTCCCAGTATTGGAGAACACTACAGGGCTCCAACTCGAGGTCATCGGGGGCTAGTAGAGCGGGCTCCCTCCTCCAGGAGGGTATAGCTGGGGCTCTCCTCCAAGAGAATATAGCTGAAGAGAGCTCTTACAAGAGCTAGCAGTGATATAGCTGTTCCCTACAACAAGAGACAAGGCTACAAGTTGAGGGTAAGAAGATCTGCTTTATTGAGTGCAAGGGGCATTTCTTTTATACAGTTTTTCCCCACAAGGTTACTGCCCACGTGGACCTTGTTAGGCACTGAAAACATAAGTTCAACAACCATTTACAGACACACAGTAAAACACTCATTCATTCATTACAGTAAATTCCTCTCCTCTGCTTGGGAGATCATTGAGTTAATTACTGTATCAACTCCATTATCTCCAAACTAAAAAACATACTTTGTACACAATTTTTATAAATTCCAGATTATACAGAATTGGTCCAGTGGTTCGGTAGATAGCTGGAAGTCACATTTTCATGCCCAAAATGAGCTGGGTGGCCGGTCTATGCCCCATCGTTCAAATACTGTTAAAATGCGCAAACGGGTGCAGTTCGTACAAATAGCAATGTTAATGTGGCGTTCATATTGCTGAACGCCGTTCGACTCCATTTGAAGTGTTGAAGCTCCAGAGAAGGTAGAAGTTCAGAGGTGTTCGCACCGTCGTATATCCGATTTTAGTTCCATGAGCTCGATGACCAAACACAGCTGAACGCATTCGAATGAATTAAAATGGCCGCCACCACCACGTGTTCGTTTTTCAAATGGCGGCTGTAACGGACCGTTTTGCACAAAAGGGGTAAAAACTGTTTAGGCGATCGGCCCCCTTTCCAGAGATGCAGGCACAGCTACTGCAGAACACCAAACTCCCGAACTGGATACAAAATAGCACTCCAACTCCCGAACTGGAACCTCCCAAATAGCTGCTAGCAGACAATCAGCTTACACTCCTGGCAATCAGTCTCTAACAGCATACAGTGAATCCCCCCAAGAACGACACAAGGCTCCGTGTTGAGGGTTAAACAGGAACTCAGGTGCTGGCACACCGAGCCTGGTTTTTATTACAGTCTTTTCAAATACAGGACCGCCCACAAGGAGGTATAAAACAACCAATCGCATATCAGTTACATCCAACATATTCCCTCCCCTTATCCTGAGAGGAAACTCAATTACACATACAGTTAAAACATACTTTCTACCCAACTTTCATAACTCTAAAACCATACATCACATTCACATTAAATTACATATTCACAATCAATCCATTCAGGGGAACAACATATTAAAAAATTGCATGAATCAGACCAGGGGTTCAAAAGTTAGTAAAAAGTATTTTTTGGGCCCTGGCTGGCACATGGAATCTGGCTCAAAGAGGTTTTACAGAGCCCTCTATCCTGGAGACAATGAGGAAAGTAATCCAATTATCCAGGGATAGAGGCAGACTCCATTGAGCACATGGTTGCAAAAAGACATAAAACACTTTAAAATACATAAAGTCACCTTTTACACATAACACACAGATATTTCACATATCCCCAGATAGCTGGGATCTGAGCGCACAAAACTACCGAATAGCGCTCAGATCCTATTCACACAGTTCAATTGCCATGGAGCTGAAGTCTTTAACTACACGAATGGGCTCCATGGCATAGCTATCTGGCTTAACACATTTACATAAAGTCTGGTCCATAGTCCAAAGGCAGTAGGCGGGCAGCCAGGCTTCTCCAATGCAATGTGGCGAGATTGCTCTCGTCACAGCGGCCACTTCTACTTCTAGATTCTTTCTCAACGGGGTTAAAGGGCCAGACAGTGTTTTAACATTCAAGTTGCAGAAATCGATTTTTTTTAACAGGTAATGCACTCCAGGGGCCATAGTCCCAGGGTAACCAGAGTCTAGGAGCTTGTTCTTGGTTGGAATACAATGCTAGAACTGGGCTCCACACTATAACCACTGTGAGAAGGAACAAGAACACCATAACTACTACAAGCAATGAGGGGTTTTTGTTACAGATGTAATGTAAACACTGCATTTTCTCTGAAAAGACAGTGTTTACAGCAAAAAGCCAGAAGGTAATGATTCTACTCACTGTAGTTCTGGTGACTATAGTGTCTCTTTAAGGATAGTAAGCAGAAGGAGGACGAGGAGGAGAAGAGGCACAGGTATCGTAAGATACCCAAGTCTTTTGGAAACTGGTTACGGGCTTTTTGCATCCTGGGGAAAAATTCCCCTAATCATTTCTCCTAGTTCTTTTGCTACTTAGACGCCATTTGGGATGCTTATCGTACGTATGGCGGTTTAGCAGGGTGGAAATACGATGAGCAATTTAGGCAACGCTTGGCGGGTAATCAAGGTATGCGGTGGGACCAAATGAACCTGCCGCTCTGGCTAAAATTGATGATGGTGCAAAAGTCTATGCCCTTTGCAGGGGGCTGAAGGGGGGTGGCGCAGGAGCTGGATCTTCCTCGTCGGCCGTCCAGAAGAAAGGATTCTTGTGGCTTTACAACAAGAAACATTGCAAGTGCGGGGCCACATGTAAGTTCAAACATGAGTGCTCTGGATTTGGGGGAGCCAATGTGGCCTTGGCTAAGCCAGTACGCTAACAAGGAGGATGTGTTATGCTACTTGGTTTATTTGGGTTGGAACTCAACTGCAGCTTGTAGAACCCCCTAATTACAATAGTAATGAAACTGAGAATCTACAGTATCAGTACTGTAGCTTTAAGAAAAGAGAGGATTGCTGGCAACTTGAGATTCAAACGAAGTTTAATGATTGTTAAACTTAAATGAATTGCATTTAGGCAATAATCCAATAAGAAGAAGTTCAGGTACAAATAATACAAAGTTCATTAATAAGTATTTCTTCAGAGAAGCATTAAAGGACCACTATAGTGCCAGGAAAACATACTCGTTTTCCTGGCACTATAGTGCCCTGAGGGTGCCCCCACCCTCAGGGTCCCCCTCCCGCCCGGCTCTGGAAAGGGGAAAGGGGTTAAAACTTACCTTTTTCCAGCGCTGGGCGGGGAGCTCTCCTCCTCCGATCCTCCTCCTGGGCTGAATGCGCACGCGCGGCAAGAGCTGCGCGCGCATTCAGCTGGTCACATAGGAAAGCATTCATAATGCTTTCCTATGGACGCTGGCGTGCTCTCACTGTGAAAATCACAGTGAGAAGCACGCAAGCGCCTCTAGCGGCTGTCAATGAGACAGCCGCTAGAGGCTTTGGTGGAAGGCTTAACCCTTTCATAAACATAGCAGTTTCTCATTAAGCTGAAGTGGTCTGGGTGCCTAGAGTGGTCCTTTAAGTAAGATTCTTTAAGTTCATGAGAATAATCTTCAATAGAAACATTAAGCAAGTAGCTGAGAGTATTTGCAAAGCAAGAACAGTTCATAGTTAATAAGCATGATGGGAGTTGTCCTCCATATAATTAGTAACTTGAAGCAGAGAAGAATTGAGCAAGCAGGAATTAGTTCATTGAGAGATTGCAGATAATAGTTGAAAGCTATACTTAAGGTTAATGTGAGTTATCCTCGAAGAGTTCAGAGATATAGTCCACTTGTAAAGTAGAAGGTTATCCGTTCTCCTGTAATCCTCTATGGCATCCAGCATATTCCTTCCCTCAGTTCAGAAGGCTAGGACAGCTTATCAGAGCTTGTGGAGCCGGCGTGTAAATGGAGCTGGCGTGCATACCCCGGAAGTAGGTCCCAGTATCACCAAGCGCCTTCTCCCTAGCGCGGTCTCTCTAAATACTGTCAGAGCCGCGTCAGAGGGGGGCTGGGCCAGCTCCGCATAGCAGAGAGCCGAACCCGGAAGAGATACCGCATGACAGGATGCTAGTTTGTTGCGAGCGGGGTTTTCAAAAGGCTTTTATTCCATTCAAGGAAAAGTTGGTCATTCGTCATTTTCATAATTTGAAGTCGGTCATTTAGTGCACGGGGGTAGTGCGGGAAAGGTTATTGAAGGAGGTACACCTGGGGTGGATGGCAGGGCCATTTGGGATGCCTAAGGATTTTACCACTAGGAGTTGTCCCCAAGAAAGAAAAGGGTAAGTTTAGGCTGATCCACCACTTGTCGTACCCTAAAAGGTTCTTCGGTCAATGAGGACATCGGCGCGGAGCTGTGTTCGGTTTCCTATGCATCATTCGACCATGCAGTTGAGTTGGTGAGGAAAGCAGGCTCTGGAGCTCTCATGGCAAAAGCTGATGTGGAATCGTTTTTTCGCTTGTTGCCAGTCAACCCGGACTGTCATCTCCTGGGCTGTTTTTTCAATGGTGCATACTATGTGGATCTTTGCCTGCCCATGGAATGTTCCATATCTTGCGCATACTTTGAAAAATTCAGTACCTGCCTGGAATGGGTAGTTAGGAAGGAGACGGGCAGGGGTTCTGTGGTTCATTTCCTAGACGATTTTTTGTGCATCGGGCCTGCGGGATCGGGGACATGCAGTTCCTTGGAGTGGGTGACAATTATTTCGGGTACTCTTGGTGGCTGAAAAAAGACAGTTGGCCCAACGACTTGCCTCAGTTTCTTAGGTCTAGAAATTGGTTTGGTGGCTGGCAAGTGTCGCTAACCGGTGGACAAGCTAGCCACTCTTTGTGCAAAAGTAGGGTCGTTTAGGACCTTGCGCAAAGTAATGCTGCAGGAATTGCAGTCACTGTTAGGAAGCCTTAATTTTGCATGTTGCGTGATCCCAACGGGGAGGGTTTTTCAATCGATTCTTGGCAAAAAACACAAGTGGTATTTCTTGTCCCCACCATTATGTTCATGTCTCCAAGTCTATGAGGGATGACTTGGAAATTTAAGAAGTGTTTCTAAGGCACTTCAGCGGGCAAGTTTTTCTTTCGGGGTCCTATTGAGTCAGCTGCTGATCTAGTTGTTTGTGAATGCTTCAGGCAGCGGGGGATTTGGCACATATTTCGCAGGACAGTGGTGCGCAGCACGGTGGCATTTAGAATGGCTAAGGAAAGCGGTGATGGGCAACCTAGTGTCAGGGTTCCTTCTGTGGTGACCAGGGATGTCCTTCTTGATACTTACCTCTTACAGGATGAAGTAGATCCTCTCCAGCATCCCTCTTCATACTCCAGCGCTTTTTACGCCGGCTGCGATCGCCCTTCCTCCTTTTATGACGCAGTGAGGGCGCATCGATGTCATGACGCTAATGATGTCACGAAACGTTCTCCTTTGACCCGACTTTTGTATTCTCGTTTATCCTGATCTCTGTTCTTCTACGTTGGTCAGGCCATTCTAAGGTCTGGTATACATTACCTTTTGCCTACATTATGCGTTTTCCCATTGGTGGTTGTGTTGTAGTTATGGGGTGATGAACTAAAAAATAAAAAAGGGTAGTATTTTTCATGGATAATATGGCCGTAGTTCATGCAGTTAACAATTTGTCGAGCTGCTCTGTTCCCGTGGTGCGACAGCTCCAGATGCGCAGAAAAATGGCCAGGAATTTAAAAACCTGCCTGGGATTGCGTGTGTGGAGAGTGAGCTGATTGTGGTGTGGTATTGTGTAAATAGGTCGATTTAATTTGTGTTTGTGGTGTAATGTGTGGCTAGGGACTGTAGAGAGTGTGTATAGGGGGCATAGTGTGTGCATAGGGGATGTAGCAAGTGTGTGCATAGGGGATGTAGCAAGTGTGTGCATATAGGTGACGTAGTATGTGTTTGCTAACATGGAATGTAGTGTGTGCATAGGGGATGCAGACTTTGTATGTCAGGAATGTAGTGTGTGTGTGTGTGTGTGTGTATGGGATCTAATGTGTAAGATTAGATGATCCAGAGTTGGGTAAGGGATCTAGCACGTATCTGGAGTGTAATGTGTGTAGTGGTGCTGTTATATATATATATATATATATATATATAGATATAGATGTATTGTATGTGTGAGGGGTTGAGTGTGTTAAGTGTGCATGGTGTGCTTACCTGCCATCACATTCTAGTTAAATTAAAAAAACTACAAACATTATATCGCCCTCCCCTTCTTACCTTTAGCCTGGAGGGGGGTGCCGTGCAGCCATCCCTGGTGGTCCTAGTGGTAAGTAAACTCTAGCCTGCAGGTCTAGAGTTCACTATAGCGAGATCTGAGCGTTGCCATGGTAACCGCAGCAATGCTTCGACCTCGTGAGAGGAACCCGGCAGAGCTTCTGGCTAGAGCTCCCATGAAGGCACAGAACAGAGCCGGCACTCGGATAGTGCTGGCTCTGCATGGACCATCACAGGATCTCCCCCGCCGACCTTGGCCCATGGCTTTCGCGGCCCACAGGGAGTTTGCCCGGTATGCCCGATGGCCAGAAGCAGAACCTATGAGATATATAGGTAGTAGTAAGAAAGAAAACCTATAAAAATAAGTTATAGGTAAGTTAACAGGAGATTACCGAAAAATAAGGTTTAGGCAATATGCCCCAGGCAGGATAACATAGATATTATATTAAAGATTATTATCGCGAAGAAAAACCTATAACTGAAATGTATAGGATACAGGTAAAACTATTTACAAAAGATAGAACTAACAGAAATATAGAGGAATAAAGTAATACAGAGAAGTCAGACATTCAGTTGATATGCCTCTTTTGGATAGATTAGAGTCCGTCAGGATAATTGTAATTATCAAGGATGTTTGTAATCTCCACACTGGTTAAGTAGTTTTCCATATATATAGTAGCAAAATCAATATTACATCCAAGTCCATTAACCCCTTAAAGGCACAGTTTCAGAAATAAAATGGAGTCATGACGGAATGTTTCCATCATGTGTCCTTAAGGGGTTAATGAATAAAACAGGTAGGATTCGCAGATTAGGTTACCTCCAAGCGCATGGATAGGAAGAAGATATTCTCCAAGCGTACGGGTAGTAAACAGGTTTTCTCTAAGTATATGGGTAGTAAGCAGGTTGAATGAAATAATTTCAGGATATAACAGGTTTGTGCAGTAGGAGCCAGGATCTGTAATCTTGCCAGGATCAGAACACAACTTCAATCAATGTCAAGGCAAATATTCTAGCAGGTTGTGGCCTCTTATAGCAGGTTGAAATTATATGTTAGGCAGGTGAGAGAAAGTTTGTTCAGATTAGTGGCTAGGGGGGCCACTAGTGGAGAAAGCTAGAACATGTTTTAAAGAAACAAATAAAAGAAACAGAATTCTTCATTGTCAGAACCTGACATTCTTGATAGGAACCTGACATTTAGTCTCCAAAAATATGTTAAAGATGAATTGTAAACTTGTTTGAGCAGGTTCTTTATCAACCTATTGTTCCTATAACATTTTGTAATGGTCACATATATTGTTTAATTTCACCTTAATAATATTGTAAAGCGCTGCGGCATAATAAGTTGGCGCTATATAAATGCCAATTATAAAAAAAACGACTCTGGGGGAAATAACAAACAAACAAAAAAAAACAGGACAATAACACATGATAATTACGAGGTTTGTCAAAGCAAAGTGGGGTTCGGCAGAATTGGGGGCGAGGGGAGAGCCAACAATACATAGTTAGGGGGTCACATAGAGGTCATATCAGGCTGTTTTGAGGAGCATTGCAGTTGTGAGTAGAGTGCCAATGGCAAACAAGAGTCCAAACATTAGACAAGAAGAGACGCCACATGGGAGCTAATCCCGGGCATTGATCCCATCCATACAAGACACCAGTGTAGCAACACCTATCCTGTATATAGCTAATCCCTTCCTCGTTTACTACATTTACTTTTTCTTTATTCATTCCTAAATATACAAACCTTGAGTCGGGTGACTTAATGAGGGCATGCTTGAACGAGGAAGAACTCACTGAGACCACACGAATATTAGGAAAATTAAGATTATGTAGCGGAGTGCTGGAAACGAAGACTTAGCTGGCAAGCACTGGGGAGGGTTGCTGACATAGTAACGAAGCCGATAGCACGAACGTTGCCCTATTTCATGGGGCAGATAGCCACTGCCTCCCAGGAGTCGACACCCAATTGGTAACATTGTTAGACCAATGTATACGAATGGCTACGAGCAAACCATAGGGTGTGAGCCTATAGTTTACCCATAGAAGGCAGGATGTATGTGCATCCTAATTATATGTGTATTGATTACCTTAATAGAAGGCATTGTTACTTACTGATTGTTTCGGTACACAAACCGATATTATTGTGAATTCCCACCCTTCTCTATTTTTCTGTACCCCCAAATGCCCTTGACTCAATACAAATTGTCAAATTGAAAAAAATAAAATAAAAACGGCTCTGTCACCTTCTGGGGTCTTTGCATTTTATGCAAAGACTCCAGCTGGTCACTGTTCCACTTGTATTCCATGGAGGGCAGGTTAAGGTAGTTTTTACCTGAATTAAACTGTCCTTTGTATGCACTGCCATCTTCTTTCACAAGGTCCTCTTCAACTTCTGGCGCTTCATCTGCCAAGAGCCAACGGAAGTGCTCTACTCACGTGCATGCCCAAGGGTACCCTAGGTAGCTCTGCCTTTTGTCAAGAGTAGGAAAAATACTTAAGATAAAATTGTCCCTATTTTGTCTTAACTTATGGGGTTGATAGAGATACTTGAAGTTAAAATTAAAAGGGCTCTATCATTCTTTCTATTCTTTGCCTCCTTCCTCAACATGGAAATTGTAGTTTTTAATAATATAAAAGATGTAGATTGTAATATGCTTTCTGCTAAAAAAAATTTGATTTTTACAACTCCAGAGGGAAGGAGCAAACTGCTCTGAGGAGTCCCTGCATAAGAGACTATTGGATACTGAAGGGCTGCACTGTAAAGGAATATCATCACAGATTCATCCAAGCCCTAGTCAGAAGGATATGAAGCCTCCTAAGAGTAAAGAGCAGCTAACAATATCTGATAATAGGCCACATGTGCAATTATTATGTATCTAATTAATGGACAACATAATTTTTCACTTTTTTGTTAAATTAGAAATTAATAAACATTGTTTATTTATACTGCCACTTTTAAAAAGAATAAAACTCAACAATTTTGAAATCTACAGTAATTTGTCTGTGCAGTGAAATGTGTATATGGAATTAACGTTAACCTGTTAACTATTGTGGGACACTGGAGAGCAACCCCAAACTGGGACTCTACCAAACAATCTAGGACTGTTAGGAAATATGGCTTTGTAAAAACCTAGGCTAATTTATGGTGCATAGGTCCCCTTGCCGCCGTGCCTATGCATAACTTATAAGTGATGACTTTCAAAAGATAGCAATAAGTAGACTAAGAAGTTGCCCTTTAGAGGGACACTATAGGCACCAAGACCACATCATCTCTTGAAGTGGTTTGGGTGCAGTGCCCATGTCCCCTCAACCCTGCAATGTTTATTTTTGTCTTTGTTTATTAGAATATTTTTCAAAACATTAGTTGATACAGAAAGAAAGGATAGAGTAGTGTTAAAACAACGCTTTAAAATACATAATGCTTTAAGGTACATATGCCCAAGCGGGTACATCTTTTGGGTTGCTCCCCCCGTCTAGGCTTACACATCGGGGATTAGGTGGCTGGGTATGTTCATGCATTGGTGGTTGTACTTAGTTTTGCATGAAACCTAGTTAACTAGTTTGCTGAGGATTGCTGCATCTCATTTGGAGGGTGAAGGGAGTATGTAGGTGTTACAATCTTATTTTTTAGCCTCTGTGCCCCCTTCTTACCTCTCCGGGATCCCCCTGCCTTTTTCCTGTGTTTGTTTGTAGCGCGTGTCAGGTGTTCCAGTGTAGTGCGGGTCATGTGGGTTGCTCGTCTTCTTCTGCGGAGGCTCGTCTGGTCTCACCACCTATTGTCTGTCATATGTCATATGCCCATGGGGGTGTTATGTGTCTGTCAAACCCGCTCGGGCTTGGCATGTTTGCCTCCAGTTGATGAACCCTAAGGAAGAGTCCCCATTGGGTGTCTGGAGTGAACCTCGCCTCCCGTCTGTTAGGCGCCTGAAGGAGGAGTGAGTTGTCGTGCTAATATCATTAGTCGGGTTGTCACTATTAGAGTGTCAGTTGAGGCTTGAGTAGTCGAAAAGGCGGATGCACCCTATTAGGTAGGGTTGTTAGGTTAGCTCCGCTATACGTACATGAGGGAAGAGACAGAGGGGAGAGGAAAAATATATGGTGTTAGTGATAGTGAGAAGGGAGGGGGGGTGAGGAATAGGCTGGATCGGAGTGTCCGGCCCCGGTCCCTCTGGTCGCCCCCACCCACCATGCCGCAAGCGCGCTCGGTTCCCCCACTCCATCCCCTACCCGGTAGGTTGGCTTCCGGGATCGTCCCTGTTGCACAGGTAGTACATCCACGTCCTCCAGATCTCCTCGTGTTTCTCCAGCCTTCCACTTACCGCCGCTATTTCGTCTTCCACTTATCTGATCTCCTCCACTCTCCAGAGCCAGGTTTGGAACATTGGTGGCTGTTTCTGCCACCACAATGCCGGGATCAGTGATTTTGGTGCTGTTAGGAGGTGCCGGTACACCATTTTCTTGTACCTCGATATGGGTAGGTCTGTTCTGTTGAGTGAGATATCTGCCGGGTCAAAAGCAACCCCCTCGTCAGCCACCTCCTGCACTGCCTCGTATATTTGCTCCCAGTACGGTGTTATGAGTGCGCATGCCCAGAAAATGTGAAGGAGAGTTCCCACCTCCCTCCCGCATCTCCAGCAATGCACAGGGACTTCTCGTTGGTATTTATGAATCTTCTGTGGTGTGTCGTACCACTGAGTGAGTATTTTATAGTTGATTTCCTGATATCTGGCACATCGTGAGCTGAGGGACGTGCACAAGGCCATCTTGTCCCATTCGGGCGGAATATATGGGGTGTGTAGTGTCTCTTCCCATTGCGCCTGGAACTTCATAGGAGGTAAAAAAATAACAACATTCACAGTGTAAGCAGTGTTTAGGCGATATGGTCACAGTGTAAGCAGTGTTTAGGAGATACGGTCACAGTATAAGCAGTGATTAGGTGATACGATCACAGTGTAAGCAGTGTTTAGGCGATACAGTCAGAGTATGAGCAGTGTTTAGGCGATACAGTCACAGTGTAAGCAGTGTTTAGGTGATACGGTCACAGTATAAGCAGTATTTAGGTGATACGGTCACAATGTAAGCAGTGTTTAGGTGATACAGTCACAGTGTTTTGGAGATACGATCACAGTGTAAGCAGTGTGTAGAAGATAGTCACAGTATGAGCAGTGTTTAGGCGATACAGTCACAGTGTAAGCAGTGTTTAGGTGATACGGTCACGGTATAAGCAGTGTTTAGGTGATACGGTCACAGTGTAAGCAGTGTTTAGGTGATACGGTCACGGTATAAGCAGTGTTTAGGTGATACGGTCACAGTGTAAGCAGTGTTTAGGAGATACGATTACAGTATAAGCAGTGTTTAGGTGATACAGTCACAGTGTAAGCAGTGTGTAGGAGATCCAGTCACAGTGTAAGTAGTGTTTAGGTGATACAGTCACAGTATAAGCAGTATTTAGGTGATCCGGTCACAGTGTAAGCAGTGTTTAGGCGATACAGTCACAGTATGAGCAGTATTTAGGTGATCCGGTCACAGTGTAAGCAGTGTTTAGGCGATACAGTCATATGAAGTGGTAGAGGTTAACACAGTAAAGGAGTTTAAGCATGCGTGGGATAGGCATAAGGCTATCCTAACTATAAGATAAGGCTAGGGACTAATGAAAGTATTTAGAAAATTGGGACGACTAGATAGGCCGAATTGTTCTTATCTGCCGTCACATTCTATGTTTCTATTTAGGTGATACGGTCACAATGTAAGCAGTGTTTAGGCGATACAGTCACAGTGTAAGCAGTGTTTAGGTGATAGAGTCACGGTATAAGCAGTGTTTAGGTGTTTCGGTCACAGTGTACGCAATGTTTAGGTGATATAGACACGGTATAAGCAGTGTTTAGGTGATACGGTCACAGTGTAAGCAGTGTTTAGGTGATACGGTCATGGTATAAGCAGTGTTTAGGTGATACGGTCACAGTGTAAGCAGTGTTTAGGTGATACAGTCATGTTATAAGCAGTGTTTAGGTGATCTGGTCTCAGTGTAAGCAGTGTGTAGGAGATACAGTCACAGTGTAAGCAGTGTTTAGGATATACAGTCACAGTATAAGCAGTGTTTAGGTGATACGGTCACAGTGTAAGCAGTGTTTAGGTGATACGGTCACAGTGTAAGCAGTGTTTAGGCGATACAGTCACAGTATGAGCAGTGTTTAGGCGATACAGTCACAGTGTAAGCAGTGTTTAGGTGATACGGTCAGGGCCAGATTAAGAGCCCAGTGGGCCTGGTGCTGACAATTATGACGGGCCTAATTACAGAATCATATCGGCCAAAAACAGTAAAACACTCCCAAGCGTCATGTATCTGATGGAGATGGTGCTGGAGAGAAAGAAAACAGCAGCTATAAGAAAACACATACCCTAGGCTAATCTCTCACTAATTTATGTTTTCATCTTTCAAGTAAATCCATAACTCCTAACAGCAGTGTCCAGTCAAGCAGGAAGTCAATGGGCATGGTAAAAGGGTGTGCCACTGACACAAATCACATAACCTGCCAAAAGAGGCGAACATGCCCAAAAAGAGGACATGTCTGCTCAAAGAATTAGGCCAGCCTGGCATGAATGCATGTCAGGCTGCCTGCCAATCATGCAGCTGGCCAACTAAGGGCATACTATGCAGACAGCACCCTGAGCTTGGCATAAATGCATCTAATGATGCGCTCGCTCAATGCTTTCTAAGGACTGTCCCCTAGCACTTGCTGGTCCACTTGTCTCCTTACCTTCTTACTAGCAGGCAGAAGCTCTTGGTATATAGTCTGGGACAGAGAAAAGCTGTATGTAGTGAGTGTAGAAGAAAGGGAACATGCCACAGTGTTAGAGAGACCAAAGTCAACATTACCTTAAAGGATCACTATAGGGTCAGGAACACAAACATGAATTCATGACCCTATAGTGTTAACACCACCATCTAGCCCCCCTGGGCCCCTCATGCCTCCATAAATATAGCAAAATCTTACTGTATTCAAGCCTGAAGCTGTAACTCTGCATGCTGTTAGACTCAGAAAAACAAGCAGTCTGTTGACATCATTTGAAGTGGTGGCCTAATCCAATCACAATGCTTCCCCATAGGATTGGCTGAGACTGACAAAGAGGCAGAGCAAGCATGATTCAAACACAGCCCTGGCCAATCAGCATCTCCTCATAGAGATGAATTGAATCAATTAATCTTCATGAGGAAAGTTCAGTGTCTGCATGCAGAGGGAGGAGACACTGAATGTTTGGATGCATTTTAGGCAGCCATGACCCAGGAAGGATCTCTAACAGCAATCTAAGGAGTGGCCAGTGGGCTATCACTAGGCTTTAATGTAAAGACTGCATTTTCTCTGAAAAAACAGTGTTTACAGCAAAAAGCCTGACTGTAATGATTCTACTCACCAGAACAAATCCAATAAGCTGTAGTTGTTCTGGTGACTCTAGTGTCCCTTTAACTATATTCATTGTCAGCCAGTCCACACAAGTTTTGTTCTCATACATCCCTCTTAAGTCTCCATACTTAAGTAAGAGTATGTGAAAAGTAGTTAGGGTTGCCACCTTTCTTGGAAAAACATACCGGCCTTGCTAATTTGCATAATTAAATATGTATGGGTGACATCACATGATGTAAATCACAAGGAGTGACATAAGAGAAAATGCTGTAAAATCACCCAAAAACTACTTAGTTTGATTCTGCTGTATAGATGGATTCCTCCCAGTGGCCCCATGTCTCCCAGTGCCCCCATGTGTCGATTACTCCAGGTCTCAGTGTTCCTATGTATCAGTGTCTCAGTGCCCCATGTCTCCCAGTGTCCCCTAGTGTCGTGTCCCAAGGTCTCCCAGTGATCCTATGTATCACAGTGTCTCAATGCCCCATGTCTCCCTGTGTCCCCATCTATCCCAGGGTCCCCATGTCACTAGGAAGACAGGAAGACCTGGGGACACGGGGAGACCTAGGGACACGGAGACACCAGTGACACTGGGAGACTAGGGGACTCGGGCTGGGACGCATGGGGACACTGGGAAAATAGGGGACACTTGAAGACATGGGGACACAGACACCAGGGACACAGACACTAGAGACACTGGCTGGGGGACATTGAGACATGGGGGCACTGGGAGACATGGGGACAAGGAGACACCAGGGCCACAGACACTAGGGACACTAGCTTGGAGACATGGGGACCTTGAGGCATTGGGAGACATGGAGGCACTAGGAGACATGGGGACAGTGAGACACTGGCAGACTGCGGGGCACTGAGACACCAGGAACACTGGCAGGGAGACATGGGGACACTGTGTCTCCCAATGTCCCCATGTCTCTTTGCAGCCTTTCCCCATCCCTTACTTCCCTGAGCTGTAGGCTGTCTCTGCAGGGTGGGAGTTGCTGTCTGGACTCTCTGTAGCTGCACCCCTGCAGATCAGTGAGTATAGATAGGCAGGGAGGGATATGCTGGAACGTCCTATCCCTGCCTGTCTCCACACACAGTGACCCCTACTGGCCAGTGCTGGTATTACATAGTAATCTCTTGTTTATACTGAGAAAAATACCAGCATTTGTATTGCCAGTATCACTGTAATATTTGCACCAGGCAGCCTCAAATACTGGCTGTGCCAATAAAATAAAAGCCAGGTTGAATCCCTAAGAGTAGTGTGTGAAAAAAAAATGTAAAAAAAAAAAAAATTAATTTTTTTTTTACATTTTTTATTTTTATTTTTTATGAATCAATGGGCCTATTCCATGGGCCTGGGCCTGGAGCTGCAGTTCCATCAGTCCCTATGTTAATACGGTCACGGTATAAGCAGTATTTAGGTGATACGGTCACAGTGTAAGCAGTGTGTAGGAGATCCAGTCACAGTGTAAGCAGTGTTTAGGTGATACTGTCACAGTGTAAGCAGTGTTTAGGTGATACTGTCACAGTGTAAGCAGTGTTTAGGCGATACAGTCACAGTATGAGCAGTGTTTAGGTGATACTCTCACAGTGTAAGCAGTGTTTAGGTGATACAGTCACAGTATGAGCAGTGTTTAGGTGATACTGTCACAGTGTAAGCAGTGTTTAGGCGATACAGTCACAGTATGAGCAGTGTTTAGGTGATACGGTCACAGTGTAAGCAGTGTTTAGGCGATACAGTCACAGTATGAGAGGTTATGGTGATACGCTCACAGTGTAAGCAGTGTTTAGGCGATACAGTCACAGTATGAGCAGTGTTATCATTTATTGTATCAGCTGTGATAGATGGGAAAAAAATTAAAGAATGAAAATTATTTAACCAACCAGAAGACACGCACTCTCAGAACTTACAAACAAACAAAAGAGCTTCTTTATTCTCATCAGATGTGCAACATTTTACAGTAAACGTTTCATCCCCATAATCTTGAAAGGTCCAGTAATGACTGAATGCTGCTGCATGTCTGATTTCAATTAATGCTATTTTGTTTAGTCCCCAATCCTATGAGTGCACTCTGCGTTTGATGTAGTTTGACACCAGGGTATGAAATATTAGGAGACAGGCAAGGTTATCCACTAAACTAAGAATATTTGTGAATGACAAACTAGATTGCAAAATTTAGGCTAAAATAATCAAGCTGTCACAATAGCTGAGTTGGAGAATTTTTAAAATCTGGTATTTTGGTCTAAATTATGCAGGTCAAATTTTCACTTCCTAAAACCACATATTTAGTGAATAACCATTTGAGGAATGTGAAACCATTGTTATATTTTACATATGTGTGTGTAATTTATTATATATATATATTGTCTATTAACATATGTGTATCATAATATGTTTGTAAATATATTATAAACATAATAATTTATAAAATTACATTTGTGAGATAGACACACATATTTTAGATTAATGGATGCTCACACACTCTCATTCATTAACAGACACTGCCGCACAAACTCATTAATGCTGTATCCAATACAAACACTGGCATGCAATCACTAATATACTCACTGACATACACTGGCACACATAGATACACACTGTGACCCATACAAACACACTGGCACATATTGATCCATATTGACACACACATTGATCCTTATTGACACGCACAATGACCAATACAAACACAGGTATACACACACACATTAACAAACACTTGCCCACATTAATCCATACTGACACACATACAGTGAACCATACTGACAAACACACAATGATCCATACTGATACACACACACGCGTGCGCAGTGATTCATACTGACACACACACACAGTGACCCATACAAACACGGACACTTACATACTGGCCTATAAAAGCACACACATGTTATTTCCCCCCCTACCAGACGCTGTCTAGCTGCATTAGTACTGGGCTGGTGATGCGATGTTCTCAGCTTCCAGGATATGACATCATGATCAGAGCCTTCAGCTCTGACACTTCTGTGAGGAGTGCCTGATTCCACCGCTCCTTGCACCCAGTGTCACTAACAGCAACCAGTGTAAAGACATTTGTTTTTTTTAAAGGGACACTATAGTCACCCAGACCACTTCAGCTCTATGAAGTGGTCTGGGTGCCAGATCCCTCAGGTTATAACCCAACTGCTATGTTTACATTGCAGGGTTAATCCAACCTCAAGTGGCTGTCTTCCTGACAGCTGCTAAAGGCGCATCTGGAACATTGAGAAATGCTTTCCTATGGACTGTTTGAATGCGCATGCGGCACTTGCTGCGCATGCGCATTCAGCTCCACTGGGGAGCTGATATTGGCGGGGGAGGAGAGGTCACCAGCGCCGAGGGAGTCCAGTGCTGGATTAAGGTAAGCTGCTGAAGGGGTTTTATCCCCTTCAGCGCCACGGGATGGGGACCCGGAGGGTGGGGGCACCCTTAGGGCACTATAGTGTCAGGAAAACTACGGTGATCCTTTAACATGTTTTCCGGCAGCTGAACACACAAGCCGCCGGACAGTTTTAGACTCTGTAGCAGATACAGAGCACAGTCTCGGGAAGGGCACTGTAAGATTATTTAATTACAGTGTGAATAAAAAAATCAATAATGCAAGGGATAGTTTGCTTTACTGCTGCTGGCTTCAATCATATAAAATGCATTGTATGGAGATTTTGTGTAGATTGTTATTTTGTATGTGTATATGAGTGCAGAGGTGTGTGCACTCCTATACATGTAATTGTAAAAGTATGTGTATTTGGCACCTATCTCTCACTCAGACATAGAAACTCACAGACAATTACACTCTCAAACATATACACATATAATACCTTCAAACGTACACACCAAGCACACTCACAGTTATACCCTCAAAACACACACACAAAAACACCCTCACAGACTCACTGACATACACACACACACACACACACAGACAATTACACTCTCAGAGTAAGAATCAGTAAACATAACATGACATACCTAGGCTTACTCCTGGCTGAAGCTTCCATCCAGCAGAAGGGGGAATCAGAAACACAGTGAAAGCTGAATTAAAAGCATGGAAGCTCTTCCTAGCTGCCTTCCAGCACCTACAGAGAGTCAGTCTCTGCATTCATTGTTCAGGAGCTTGCAGTGTCACGGCTTCCTGTGCCCCTGTATTGTGAGCTCTCTGGCTGTAGTTGTAGCATAATTTGCAAACAAAATAAATTTGCAATACATACATTTAATTTGCAAGTATGTCAATTTTTTATACACAATTGTGGGGTATGGTTGCATAGCCTGGTAGTTGTGTATACATAAGCACTGGTGTGAAGGGGTTATTGGAAACAAAAATGAAAACTTTGAGCAAAAAAGCTTTTAAAAAATAATTTACCAAATAATAAAGTGTGTATGATGTATGTCTTCAGCTGGTGACTGTGACAGTGTGAGTAAAAGGGTACCAGTGGCAGGGAGAGTGTGACGAAGGTGGTAAATGGGACAGGGTGGGGGGAGTTGTGAGAGAGAATGAGGATGACATGGTTTAATGAGGGAGTGTGACAGGGCGAGTGAGGGTAAGTGTGTTAATATCACAGGGTTGGTGTGAAGGGTGAATGTGGCATGGTTGGAGGAGGGAGTGTGACAGGATTAAAGGGGGTTAATGTGACAGGGTGAGTGTGGCAGAGTGTGACAGGATTAGAGGCATCAATGTGACCCTGTGTGTGTGGGGGACAGTGGGTGACCCTGTGTGGGACAGTTGGTGACCCTGTGTGGGATGGGGCTGATGCTGTGTTGGACGGGGGTGACCCTGTGTGGGATAGTGGGTGACCCTGTGTGGGATGGGGCTGATGCTGTGTGGGACCGGGGTGGTAGTGTGAGGGAGGTGGGTGATGGTGTGTGGCAGGGAGCTATACTGTGATGGAGGGGGTAATACTGTGAGGGAGTGGGGTGATGGTGTGTGAGATGAGGTAAAACTGTTAGGGAGAGGGTAACACTGTGAGGAAGAGAGATGGTGTATAAGAGGGGTAATTGTGTGAAGGAGGGGGGTGATATTGTGAGGGAGGGGGTAATACTGTGGCGGTAGGGTAGTGGGAGGGAGGGGGTGATAGTGTGATGGAGGGGGTATACTGGGAGGGGAATAATGGGGAGGAGGGGGGGTTAATTTGCGAGGAGGGGCAGGGGAGGAAGGTAAAGTTGGGAGGGAGGGGGGATACTGGGAGGGACTATGAGGGAGGAGGTGAAGTTGTGAGGGGAGGGGATACTGAGAAGGGGTGACGTTGTGAGGGAGGGGGGATACTGAGAGGAAAGGTGGTGAAGCTGAGGAGGGGGATACTGGGAGGAAGGGAAGGTGGTGAAGTTGTGAGGAGGGAGAGGGAGGGAGGAGGTGAAGTTGGGGGGATGGGGATACTGGGAGGAAGGGGGCTGAAGTTGTGAGGGAGGGGAGATACTGGGAAGAGGGGTGAACTGTAGAGGGAGGGGGATACTGGGAGGGAGGAGGTGAAGTGAGGGAGGGGGGGATACTGGAAAGGAGGGAGGGGGGATACTGGGAGGGAAGGGGGTGAAGTTGGGAGGGATGGGGGATACTGGAAGGGAGGGGGTGTAGTTGTGAGGGAGAGGGGATACTGGGTGGAGGTTGGGTTGAAGTTGTGAGGGAGGGGGGTGATTAAACACTTTTTTTATTCTCCCTGGTGGTCCAGTGGTGATATCCGGTCTGCAGTTCCGCAGTGTGCAGAGCTGCAGACCATGTATCTTGTGAGACCTGGTCAGAGCGTTGTTGTGGTAACCCGCGGCAATGCCCTGATTTTTTAGATCTCACAAGACACATGGTCTGCAGCTCTGCACGCTGCGGAGTTGCAGACCGGTGGCCACGGGCTCTCTCCTCTCAGGCAGATAGCACAGAGGGGCCTTGCACCCGGCGGCATACTAAGCAAGCCGCCAAGCCCCCTCCTGGTGTCGGATCCTCGGTCACTGACCAAGGAGCCCACACACTCTGCCCTAAGGCGGTTTAGGCGGCTGTGAGACCCCAGTCAGCGCAAGGCCTTAGGTAGCCGCCTAAACTACCTAAATAGAGAGCCATCCCTGGTGTTGATGCAGACTTCTGTGTGTCTTTTGTCTTACTACAAAGTGGAGCGTCTTTATGTCTAGAATTTGATCTATATTTTGTAGTTTTAGTTTTGTTTGTGTGTATCAATGGATATGTGGTATCTTTTATAGTAGTCTCTATCTTGATTTAGTGACTTTCTAGTGTTTCTCTCTGTGTTGGTGTCAGGCGTAGTGGTTCTTAGTGATCTTGTGTATTTGTGTGTTTGAAAATCTTTCCTCAGTTGGGAACGTTGTTTGTTCGTGTAAATCGTGTCAAAATTTAATTTAAGTGTTTGTCTATGTATATTCAACTTAAATGGTATGTTCTTTTTTGTGTGTATTGATGGTGGTGATTTTTTTGTGGGATTGTATCTTCCATTGTTGCGTGTGTTTGTTCTTTTACTGTTATTACTTGATCATGTGAATAATCGTATTTGTCTCTATCGTATTTGTTCATTTTGATCTTTTTTGTCTCTCTATGTTTTTTCCTACATTTCTTATGATTTTTTTTTTGTGCCATTAAACTCCTCCCTGGTACCATGCCCCCCTAGGGGAGAGTCTACCCTCTTTCTCAAAATGAAAATAAGGTTATGGAGGAATATGTACAAGAATCACTAAGTAAGAGGTTTATCAGACGCTCCTCTTCCCCTGAAGGAGCTGGTTTCTTTTTTGTTGCCAAGATAAAATTTTCTTTTTTGTTGCCTGAATAAAATCACTCTAAAAAATACGTATCCTATACCACCGATAACAGAGCTCTAAATTAGACCTTAAAGGAGCTTACAATCTTGTTCGCATCAAAGAGGGAGACGAATGGAAATCAGCATTTAGTACTCAAAGCGGTCATTATGAGTACACGATAATGCCCTTCGGTCTATGTAATGCCCCGGCTGTCTTCCAAGATTTTATCAATGATGTCTTAAGAAATAATTTGCACACTTGCGCTATTGTGTATCTTGATGATATTCTTATTCATTCTCCTAATATTCAGATGCATCACCAACAAGTTAGAAATATTTTACAGACCCTTCTTGCTAATGGTTTGTATTGCAAACTTGAAAAAATGTCTGTTCGATCAGACTTCTATTCGGTTTTTAGGGTATATAATTTCTACTGATGGCTTTCAAATGGACCCTAAAAAACAATCGTCCATTCTTGAATGGCCCTTACCCATTGGATTGAAGTCCATACAGAGCTTCATTGGGTTTGCTAACTAGTATAGAAGATTTATTAAGGGCTTTTCCCAGATTATAGCTCCAATAACAGCTATGACCAAAAAGGGAGCTAATCATGTCAATTGGTCTGCGGAAGCCAAGGCTTCTTTCACTCTCTTGAAAAAAATCTTTTGCCTCAGCTCCCGTCCTGGTACATCCAGACCCCTCTAGACCCTTCATCCTTGAGGTTGATGCCTAAGAGACCGGTGTGGGAGCTATCCTTTCCCAAAGGGAATCTCCTACCGCTCTGTTGCATCCTTGAGGATTCTTTTCTCGTAAGCTGACACCTGCAGAAAAGAATTACGATATAGGTAATAGAGAATTATTAGCCATAATATCAGCTCTCAAGTAATGGTGTCACTTACTTGAGAGATCTACGGTTCCTTTCATGATTCTCACCGATCATAAGAATTTATCCTATTTAAGTGACGCTAGACGGCTTTCGTCTAGACAAGCCAGCTGGGCTCTTTTTCTTTCCCGCTTTAACTATGTAATCTCCTATAGACTGGGTAATCATAACACCAAAGCAGATTTTCTTTCCAGACAGTTTGCCACTATTGATAAAGAGGAGGTCATAACAGAACCCATCATACCCCATGAGAGAATCATCGCTTTGACTAGAACCAGGGTCTCTTCCCCTCTTCTGCACAAAATCCAAAGGGTCCAAGATAGAGCACCTAGTGATAAGCCTGTTGAAAAATACTACGTACCTCCCGATCTGAGAGGGGAAGTATTCAGCCATTACCATGACAGTAAAATGGCTGGACATATGGGGGTATCTAAGACCATTGATTTGATCACACGACAATATTGGTGGCCATCTCTTAGAAAGGAAGTTGAAGCTTACGTATCGTCATGTAACGTTTGTTCCCAATCTAAATCTTCCCATCAAGTACCAAGTGGTCTTTTGCATCCCCTTCCTTTGCCGTCAGTTCCTTGTTCTCAACTGTCTATGGATTTTATAGTCGAGCTGCCACAATCTAAGGGTTTTACTGTTATTTTGGTTATAGTTGATCGCTTCTCTAAAATGGCGCACTTCATACTTTTGAGAAAACTGCCTTCTTCTGCTGAATTAGCAAGAATATTCACCAAGGAAATAATACACCTACATGGAATGCCAGACGTCATTGTGTCTGATAGGGGTTCACAACTTATTTCAAAGCTTTGGAGGGGCTTTTGTAAAGACATGGGTATTGAACTCGCCTTCTCCTCAGCCTATCATCCTCAAACGAATGGTGCTGCTAAAAGGACCAATTAAAGCCTTGAACAATATCTCCGTTGTTTTACGTCTCAACTCCAGGACAACTGGGCTGACCTTCTTCCTTGAGCTGAATTCGCCAGGAATAATGCTAAGCACTCTGCTTCTGGACACAGTCCCTTCTTTGTCACGTATGGTCGTCATCCAAATCTGCTTCCGGCTTCGTTTTCTCACAAAGGAATGCCGGTTCTAGACGAACACTTATCCACTGTACATGACACTTGGAGAATGGTTCATGCCATCTTGAAGAAGACTATGCTTACTCAGAAAGCCTTTGCTGATAGGCACCGTAGGGCGGCACCCTCTTATGTTGCTGGTGATAGTTTGGTTGTCTACGCGCAACTTGCACTTACGCGTTCCCTCAATGAAGTTGGCTCCTAAGTTCATTGGTCATTACAAGGTTTTGCGAAGGATCAATCCTGTTTCCTATGTCTTGGATTTGCCCAAAAACCTCAGTGTACCCAATGGTTCATGGCCAGGAGGAGTATGAGATCCAACATATGGTCGACTCCCAGATCTCAAGTGGCTCGCTTCAGTACCTGGTTCATTGGAGAGGTTATGGGCCCGAGGAGCGCTCATGAGTTCCTGCTTCTGAGGTCCATGCGCCCCGACTCCTTCGGGCGTTCCATGCTAGGTTTCCTTCTCGCCCTTCTGGTGTTCCTTCAGTAGGCATTCCGTCATACCTTGTGTCCCGCTCCGTCCCAGTCCCGCCGTCCGTCCTCTCCTGCCGGGCGGTGCAGATCTCTAGTGATCTGGGAGGACGTCTGAGGACGTGCGCGCACACGGTAGCCAACAGGGGTGACGTGACATTAGCTTTTAAAGTGATAGTAGCCTATTGCTACTATATATTTATATCCTCCCTCATTTCTGTCCCTGCCTATCAGAATACACCTTGCCCTACATTAACCTCCTTCTGACATCACTTCCTTGCCCTGTCGTGGTTTATTATAGCCCGAGAGTGCGTTCTGAGTAGTTTTCTTTTCTTTGGTTTCTGACTTCAGCTTGTTATTCGGTTATTCTCGTTTCTGGCTCCCTGAACTTGGCTCTGTCTATTCGCTTACCCATACCTCTATATCCCTGACCTTGGCGTGTTTGACTATTCTTATCTCTTATTCCTACGTTCGGCCACTTTAAGGTCCGGTAATACGTCTGCCTGTGCTTGCCTTTATTGTTCTCTGGTTTGCATGTTGGGGAGTATTAACCTTGACATTAATGAAGTAGGTGTTTCAAAGAGTCTTAACCCTTTGGGGGTTATATCTTCTTGTACGTATTTGATAAGAGTAGCTACATCCCATTTTAGTTTCATTTCTTTGATTACATTTTCAAATTATTTTAGTAGTTCTTGTACATTATCGAATTTGATTAGGGGTTCATCGATAATTTGGTCATTAGTGGGATCACAATTAAATACTTGATTGATATCTATATTGCAGTTTTCTCTATATTCAAAGAGGGTCATGTTAGATAAGATAGGGCAGCCTATCTCTGTGTATTTTAGTCCTGAGATCATTTGGAAACTTGGTCATCTTGATAATTAATTTAGTTATGTCTACCAGGGCTTGCTGCTGGTCTGCTAGTTATTGTAGCAGACCGTTTAACTCTGAAAGCCATCTTTTAAGCCTTTAAAGTTTGTTTGTTTGTCTGGTTTTTAAAGGGTACTTGTCATGCCCCAAACAACTTATGCTCATTAAATTGAGTATAAGATTTTATCTATACATTGTGCTTGTGGTTTTGCTAGCAAATGTATAAATTAGGGGTGGGGGGTGGGGGAGATTTACAAATAGTTTATTATGACAGCCGTCGGTCAATGTCTCGGTGTGCCAAGCTATTTACTGATAAGGGAGAAAAGAAAAGACCTCCCACAGGAGGTCACTCTGCTCTCCACCCCTAGCAACCACAGCTCATGCACTGTGGTTGATGTGGAAATTCCCTAGCTGGCATTCCTAGTGCTGGCTAGGGAGTATAGCAACGATGTGATGTAATGTCACTCTGTTCCGACGCCAGCATACTGGCAACAAAGCCAAAAGTAACACCCATCAAGAGGCACTGGAATGGAGGAAAAGTGAGTAAATCTTTATATTTTACATTGAAAACATTATGTATCTTTGTGATATATGGTGTATTCATTATATATGGGAGCGATTTTAGGTAAAAAAAAATTTTTTAACCAACTGAATTTTCCAATTTGGCTATTTTGGTCTTTAAATTAAGAGTCACTTGGAATTCTCACTTTAGTGAATACAAACATGGATAATCAGGTTGAGCAAAATACAAAGTATAGGTTAAATAAAATAATTTTATTAAAAAATAAATAAGGGTATTATAATCATGAGATATAAGAAAAAACTAAAAGCAACGTTTAATAGACTGTCCCCCATTCTTAATGGAGCATGAAAAAGTACATGGAGAGGGGGGCGGAGCTAACCAGCGATCAGACTAGACTCATGTCGCTGCAGCTCCTGCTGAACATCGCTTTAAAGCCAAATTTCCACACACCCTTTCCCTTGCAAACAACATACAGGGCACCAGTACTCCATGGGAAAGCACTCCCGAAAGACCTGAGGGCATATCGAGAGCCAAACTCTAGATAATGGCATGCTTCTATCACAGCCCTGTAGGCCCAAGATGGCAGAGTTACAGCCTGACTCGCCACAAGACTCCCCCACGGCATTGGATGAAGAGGACCTTGAACTGTCAGAAGCACCATCTCCTCGCCACAGGAGCAGGGTACAACCAAGATCCAAACCTCCATTGGCTTCCAAATTGATTTTATCTCCATGGTGATAGACCTCAAAGCCTTCTTCGCCTCGGAGATGGCGGTGCTGAGGGAAGACTTGGGCATGCTGACAGGATGTATCAAAGTCCCAGACCAAGATATCCATGATATATGGATCAAACATGCTTCTACAGCAGCGAAACTACTGGAGGTTACCAACACATGTGCGCAGCTCAGTGCCAAAATTGGGCAGCTAGAGGACAGCGCGCAACAACGTAAGCTGAAGGTGCGGGTAAACCTGACCCCATTGACTCGGCAGAACTACCACAATTCTTACGGAGGCTGTTCTCAGCTACCTTACCACCTAAACAGGCGTAGGGACTATCTTTAGATGGACTCTACAGAACTCTAAGGCCCTATACCAACAGACTGACACCCAAAGATGTCATCTTATGCTTCAAATCAAGGTCTGATAATGACATACTAGTGAAGGCAATCGTAATAGAGTGTGTAGGGAACTGCACTCACTCCCATCAGTCTGAGCCAGGGTGCTAAATAATACTACTGAAGGCAGTCAGGGGCGCAACGCCATATATGTTTGAGGAACACTCTAAGTTTTTTCCCAAGACCTGACCTGCCCAACGCTGCAGTGGTGCGCATCTTTGAAGGGGGTGACCTCACAGTTATGGTCAGCCGTCATCACCTACAACTGGGGATACCCGAGAGCCCTTATAGCTGAAAAAGATGGTTGATGCTATCGACTGACATCTGCACTTGAAGCAGACATGTTCTTGCACTCACTGGGACTCTCTGCTCCTGCCACAGCAAACAGCTCATCGAGAACGGCACATCAGTGGGACGTGGCTAATGTGGAGGTCTTCCATCCAGCAGGCTCTGCGGCCCCGGGTTTTAGCTACCTAGAAGGGCGCTTAATTCACCATCACTACTTTATTACATTTTTGTTGTTTCTCATTTAATATGTTTGCATTGTTTACTGTTATGAAAATTAAGATTTAGACCTTTTAGTATGTGGTTTTACCACCATCGCATACAATACCCTACTGGTCCCGCTGGCCTCTTCACCACCTTATATGGGTAGCACCTAATTAACCCTTGAAGTGCTCTTTGATCCCCTCTCCCCCTCCCAAATTTAAGCATCAGGGATATGGAGCTTCTTAATCTTCAGATAAGCCATCCATACATCATACAAATATTGCAACCTACACACGGGTGCTTGCGACCCCATTACCCACTCCCTTAGGTTGTCATATCTTAATCACAGGCCCTAAGCTCCGTACTAAAGTAGTATAACTTATGGTGGCCTACTTACCAGGCAAGCAAAGTTTTGGCTTTAGACCCGTCTGCAACCTGACCCATATAGCAATAGAAATATTTTTAAAGCCCATGAATCAGATACATGACGAATCTGCCGGGAGTAACTAACCAAAACCAGATCTACCCATGTGTGGGTTCTCGCAACTATATATTACGGCCTTTTTATTTAAAAAAAGTGCCTCTACTTCAATGCCTGTCAGGATTCCAGGAACCAGAACACACAGACAGAATAAAAAAACAGAATATTGTAATACCATCCTTAGAATGGTCGGATTATAAAATAAAGAATAGTCAGAGTACAAGCCAAGATTGGGGAAAATAGAGATCCGGAATAACGCTAAGCAAGCCGAAGTCAAAGGATACGAGAGCGCAGAATACACGAGAGATCTAAGCCAGTCAAGATACCAAACAACTAATACGAAGGAACGCGCTATTGGGCTAACAAGAAACCACAACAGGGCAAGGAGCAATAGGAGATCAGAGAATATATACCCCAAGATTACTTGTGATTGGTTGAACTACGATTTGAGTTAACCACTATATGAGAGTGATATCTAATCCAGTTATGCTTGACCCTGACGTCATTGGTATGTGCCGAATCCCGCGGGTATTACGGTCGCATATTTAGAGAGTCAATCTGCAAGCGTGTAGCGTCTGACGGAATGCTGGAAGAGTATGTGGTACTAGGAGGTGAACCACTGGGTAAGTAGGCAGGAGGCCTGACAAAGACATACACATGTTTGATTTTATGTCACACTATTATGTTTGTTGCGCTGTTGTGGCAAGTATGTAACCGTGTGTGGTTCCCTTATTTACCACTATAATGTATTAAAGCATTGAACTTAGTAGGGCTAACCATACAGATATCTTAGTCATAATTTTATATAGTGTAAGAGATCCTCTATTTAACATATATAAATAATTGAGAATACAATATAAAATAAGGATTGTCTTGGAAGCAAGATTGTCTTTTGGATATTTATTATATAAAAATATAAATATAAAATCCATTATAGCAGAGTTTATAAGATTAAAGTACATGCTTGCAAATATCATTAATAGGTTAACATACCCTTCTGAACATGTCATCATGTCAGCCTCTCTGTCATTTTAAGATGGAGCAGCGTCTGTCTCCAAGTCTCTCCTCTGTGTCTTAACATTTAAAAGTACACCTATTTATACCATAGGTGTCTCCATTTTGGGGTTACTGTAGTTCTTTTACTTTATTCAATTTAGGACCTCCCTTAACTTGGCAAACATACAAGGCCATAACTAAAGGGTGTATACGTCATGGAAATTTTCCTGACTTAGTTCAAGATGGCATCTTAAAGTCTGAATAGGTTATCTGTTGTTTATACTAAGTCGTAAGTGTACAGTCGTGGGAGATTCCCGGATTTGGGGAAGTTCCATTAACTTGGGGTTACCACAGTATATTGTGTACTGAAAGTGTCGTAGTATAGCCTTGAAGCTTGTTTATGCATTATTGTTATTGTAATTCGTCTGGGACAAAATGGCGCAAACATATTATGCACTGAGGTTATTGCTTAAAGAAACGGTTATGAAAAACAATATGTTCCATTTCTAACACCTTGTCAGTTTGCAATATCTCTTAAAGACAAAGTACACAGTTTAAGAAATACAACATTTCATTCTAAAACTTGTAATATTTGCATTTGCCCTTAACAAGTACATGCAGTAACCAGAAGCAAAGTGCAAGAAAAGGCTGTTCAAGTCTATAGTATTACATGGAAACCCCCTTTTAGTTTGTTAAAACACAGGTACCTGGTAAAAAGGAAAAAATATACGATGGCATATATACATAGGATCATAAAAGGGCCGTGTCCAGAAACTCAAAAAGAGAGGGCATCCCAAGTGTTGTGCAGACGATGATGTATGCTCCTGTTAGATGGAGAAGATACTGGACTCGTATAAAGCTCCTGGGAAAACTGTTTTCTGAAGGGAAAGTGGGTGGAGACAAGGTCTACGGGTAAAACTTAATGTGATGGCGTCAACGCATTTCATTCTCGCAGGAACTTTCTCAAGACGATATGTGTTAACATATTGCACAGTTGATTATACCAAGAACAATCAACAAAGCAAACCATCAATCTCACATTAAAAAAATCATCAGCCTCACACTTAGAGGTGCAAGTTATTTGTGAAAATCAATTAAATAATAAGTTAAATAATGATACAGAAACTATAAATCACAGATAAGAATATATAAACAAAGGAAACAGCGCTAAAATTAACCAATACTATAAATTGGGAAAGTGTGAGGCTGCAAACCTAAAGATAGGGTTCCCTCCAAACCATATAACCAAGGATAGCACAAAATACAAAATAAATGAAGGTTGCGCCAAAGCTCAATGTAGTGCAGCTACTTATAAACAAAGTCCAGAATATAGTAACAAATCTTTGAGAAGAAAAAACCTTTACACAAAGTCTTAAGAAAGCCTGATGGGATGCCAACGGCCTATGTAGAGGAATATTCTCTATGAGGATCGTATGGAGGTAGTTTCACAGGACGGGTATGAAAAGAGAGGAGAAGATAATAGTGCAGTATGTCTGGTAAAAAAAAAGTGGATAGCAGGAAGAAAAGGGTCTATGGTAATCCTACTCACGTGTAGTAGAGCTAAACTAGCTCCAGTGTGGATGGCATACAGCGGTACAATCCCCGCTTATAGGATACGTAGGGAGTTGTTGGTCTTTTGTTTCGTATGTGGAAGAAAAAAGACAGATGATAGTGCAATACGTCTAATATAGATGGATCAGTAGTATAACAGCAGGGTCTAAAGTAGTTCTACTCACGCGCAGTAGTAGTAGAACTTGCAGTAGCCAAAATACCTTTATTAGACATGCAGAATAAAATATTAAAATATCCACAACGCGTATCACCTATGATGGCTTTTTCAAGTGGAGATAAAAAGCATGCTTGGTAGGGTAGGGTTTATATAGGGGAACTTAATTTAAACAGTAAGGAAATTTGGCGCCTAAATGACATCATCAGAAAAATGTACATTTACAAATTGCAAATAAAGTTATGTCTACATATAGAGTGACATACAGGGCATCTTCCCCTAAATTGTGGTGTAAAAACGAGCATTGTAAATAGTTTAAAAACATTATTAAAGGGGGTCACGTAATCGGCATCCATTTTGGAAATCAGGCCGACCATGTGACATGCTGCTAGGGGTATTGGGAAGTGTAGTATGTAGCATATAAATGCTGAATCCGAAGTGACAATCCTTTAATCCTATAATGCTACCTCAGTATCAAAAGTAGAAACAAAAACTAACATTTGCCCCTGAGTACGGCATGGTTTCTTGCTGAAACACGCGTTGGGCTTTTCATTATTATCTCCCTTTTGGAGCACTTCAGCACTATGGACTGACACACGATGGTTACTTTTTTATTTTTGTATCTATTTTTGGTACTGAGTTAGCATTATAGGATTACAGGATTGCCATTTGTATAGAACACCCTCGAAGGTGTTTCCAGGAGTTATAGGGTTTATCAATAGGGATGCCCCATTTGTGTCTCTTCAGTATTTAGAGAGGATCTTACTTTTTTACTTTTCTGACAGAGACTACTTATATTATTGATTTTGTCAATATAGTAGTTACTTATTTACTGATATCCTTGTCATACCCTTTTCTCCTTTTACAACTCTGTAGCTGTCCCTGTTCCCTGTGTTTAGGGATTGTTTGCTGCCTTTTCTATCTACTATTGGACTTTTGTCTTTCTATACTAGGCTATTTTTAGCCAGGGTTGGGTTTTACTTCCATTAGCTGGTAACAGCAATTAGGTCAGGCTGTCATTCATTATTGCTTATTTATCCTATTTTGCTAATACCATATACTTTTCTGACCTGATATAATACGTATTATCTACCGGATGTAGTCGAGTATAAGTCAAGTTTATCAGCACATTTATTGTGCTGAAAAAGCCCCACTTGAATTATACTCGAGTCAAGGTCTGTATTA
Source organism: Pelobates cultripes (assembly GCA_933207985.1). Lineage (NCBI taxonomy): Eukaryota > Metazoa > Chordata > Amphibia > Anura > Pelobatidae > Pelobates > Pelobates cultripes. The sequence continues at coordinate 119,622,911 of OW240920.1, forward strand.
TGGCCACTTATAATGCCATAATACAGAGCAGGACCACTGGGCCTTTTGGGGGCTGGCAGCAAGCTGTTACATACCTTTGTAGCAGCTCCGGTCAGCGCCCTTCACCTCCGTGCAGCTCCCCTGTCAGCTCCCAGTATAAATCTACCGTGGCAATGCTCTGCACGGCACGCAGACCGTGAGATTTACACTGGGAGCTGACAGGGGAGTTGCACGGAGGTGAAGGGCGCTGACCGGAGCTGCTACAAAGGTATGTAACAGATTGCTGCAGGCTCCCCTCCTGCACAGCCCATCCGCTGGACCACCAGGGATTCACATAGCCCCCCTCCCTGACCAGGTAACAAGCAGGGAGGGGGGACAAAAATAAATATTAAATAATAAAATAATAAAAAAATAATAATAATATTAAAATAAAAAAATTAAAATATTTTTAAAAAAAAATTCAATAATAAAAATGCCCTTCCCCCACCCAGTTCACACACACTACACAAACTCTTCATTCACACAAACACACACACTGCATTATATACACACAGAGTGTGTGTGTATATAATGCAGAGTGTGTGTTTGTATGAGTGTGTGTGTATATAATGCAGAGTGTGTGCATTATATATACACACACACACTCATACAAACACACACTCTGCATTATATACACACACACCCATACAAACACACTCTGCATTATATACACACACTCATACAAACACACACTCTGCATTACATACAGGATTATGTTCCAGGATCTTACCTAGGTAATATCTGACAAAATTATAAAAATCACAGAATTTCATAGTGTGAGTAGACCAATCTCGCCACTGTGCTTTGGAGGAGCCTGGTTGCCCGCCTGCTGCCTTTAGACTATGGCCCCATGTTGAAATGCTTGATTTTCTCCTGCAAAGACACGAAAGCCGGGTCATTCGGTACTATCCCTATGTGAACAGTGGTACACCAGATAGCTATGCCATGGAGCCCATTCGTATAATGAAAGACTATGGAAAAGACTTTGGCTCCATGGCAATTGAACTGTATGTGTGTGATCTGAGCGCCATTCAGTAATAATGTGCGCTCAGATCTGAGCTATCTGGGGATATGTACCTGTTTTATGCAATGGCTGCACAGTTATATATTTTTATGTATTTTATTGTCTTTTGCTGCCATGTGTTCAATGGAGTTTTGCCTCTGTCCTTGGAGATAATTGGATTACTTCCCAATTATCTCCAGGATTGAAGACTCTGTGGAACTGGTTTTGGCCAGAAAAGCCATGCTTCATTTGGTCACAAAGGACTACGATCTATCTTTTGAACCACTGGACCAATTTGTATGATTTTGACGTATGTTTGTATTTGGAGTATGCTGATTCTGATTTATGTGAATGTGATGCATACTTTTAAAATTATGAATAATGTGGAAAAACTGTATTTCTCTGCCTGTGATAATTACATTACCTATTGTGTAAGGTAATTGTTTTACAGGGAGAGGGGAGGATTTTGTGTGGGAGTGTCTGAGTGTATTGTACGTGTTTATTGGTTGGTTTCCAAAACCCTGTGGGTGGTACTAATGTGTAAGAATGTGTATATAAGAACAATAAACCCACAGCTCTGTCTGTTCCTGCTTAACCCTCAAAACGGAACCTTGTCCCGTTCTTGGGGGGATTTATTGTATGCTGTTCCAGTTTGACTGCTAGGAGTGTAAACCTATTCGTATAGTTTTTCCTATTCAGCTGTCTACAGCATTCGTATGTTTGAGAGCATTCATATGCTTCTCCGGTTCGGTGTATTGGTGTCTACAGTAGCTGTACCTGTGTCTCTGGAAGGGAAGATCTACTAAACGGCTTTTAACCCCTTTTTATGCCTGGGGGTGCCGTTACACATAGCCCCAAGTTTTACCCTTGACTTATCCACGAGGCATAGCATATTTCACAATTGTTGGTCACAAAACTGCACTCGACTTATACGCGAGATCGACTTATACACAAGTATATACAGTAGGCATCTAGCACCTCTCCTAACTGATGCCTTTGGTCTAGCAGGTTATACTTTATGGTTTACCTCAAAATTTCCAGTATTATTAATAATGTTTTTGTTATTTTCTTTTAAGACCTTTTTCTAGATTGGACTGGGATTTTAATCTAGGGGTCACTCTCTATGAGAGTGGTCTATTAGGTTTTTCCTCTATATTTATATATCACTTTGGGTTATCCCCGTTTTCCCAGTCTAGGTGACCACATTGGTTAAGGCACAGGGTGTGGGAGCTCTGTTAAGCCCCTATACTAGACCTTTACCTCTCCTTCTCATTATTACTTGTGAGCAGTGATCCAAAACATTTTGGAAAATAATTACTGAAAGCATTATTTGCAAAAACAGTGGTTGAAATTGTAGATGGTAAAAAATTGAGCACTGAGACTGCAGGAGCATGATCATAACACCAAAGATGGTTTTTGAAGCTAAAGTTGTTTTGGTGCATTTAGTGTCAGGAATATTTGGTTGTTGGATTCTGGGGAAAGTATGGCTAAGTTTCTGTAGAATGGCACTTGTGCTGTTCTGTGCAGTGCTGTATTATGGAGTGTTTTTTTGATTTATTATGTTTTTTTCAGTGTTTTCATGGAACTTTTTGTTGCATAATAACATTGAATAACATTTAACATTTATAAATTAACCTTTGTTTGATTCTTAGACTATGAAGATGATACACAAATAATTAACATTATAGAGTGCACCCCTGGACAATATTTTAACCAACCTGGAGATGAAAAGGATGAGAAGAAAGCCAGCCAATTCAGACGCTCACAGTTAAAGAACTGCTCTGGGATTGAGGACCCTTCCTATGGTTTTGCAGAAGGGAAGCCTTGCTTCATACTAAAGATGAATCGGGTAATGTTAAACAATGATGCTGATTTAAAGTTTTTAAAGAATCTTTTTTTTTTAACTTAACAATTAATAGCAGTTTACTCACAACCAAATATAACGCATTGAAACCAATTTTATCTGTATTAATAGTAGAGAAATAACTAGTTTAATAGGGTAGGCACATGGACATGGAAACATGAACACAAAAATAAAAAATACGTTTTGGTCAAAGGCCTTCATTTTTATTTTTGTGTTCCAGTTTCCAATAATCCTTCATTGATGTGCCTACTCTGTAGAACCTGTAGATTCTCTACCATTGCTGTGTGTACAATTCCTGACCTTAATGTATTGTTAATGGGATATTAAAATCCAAATTTACTTACTCCCCATGACCCAGTGGTTTGGCTGAATCATTGGGGAAGTACAGTACGGCTTGGGATTTGATGGAATGTGGGAGTCCTATAAAACAAAGTTTATTTCTTAAACTTCTATTTTCAAGATCCTCCACCTTCATTTGTTGTTGTGTAATGAGTTCACATTGACATTGAAGTTGAGCATGTAGTGTAGCAAGGAGTGTTTCGAGGTTATCAAGTCTGAAGGAGTTAGCAGCTACTTTACTGACAAGATCAACAAGGGTGTGTTGTATAATGTTAACTTTCGCCTCTAATTTAGGTGGTGATTTCGTCAGCCAGAGATGCAGGTTTGTTATTAGGGAGGTCTGGGGTGAATAAAGCGTCAGATTTGGCAGAACTTTGCGTTGCTGAAGAAATTTCCTCTGAGCATGTCTGGGGTTTTTGATAGAGATTTGAAAAGTTTTGCATGTGTTTTGGCCTTGTTTTTCTACGATTGGACAAACTTCTCCATTCTTAAGAAAATAGTAAAGTGTAGAGATTGGAAATTCCTTTAGAGTCCTGAGTATCAGATGCAGACCCAGCAGCTTCTAAATCGTAGTACTACTAATTTCTAGAATAGAAGACATTTTATCACAGAAATCAGCACTCACTTACTTGCCCGGGGCACCCATGGCGTCAGTAGTCAGCATTTCTGGGTTCCTTTGTGTAATGGATCGCCTGGCACCCCGACTGGGTACCTCCGTTGATGGATGCTCCTAGTTCTTCCCGAGGGCTCCAAGCACTCCACTTGACACCATAAGCACCGCAGACCCCACGAACCGCCGCAGCTTGGTTGGGGTCTCGTCGTCTCCTGCCCACCTTGGACCTACGACAAGGCTCCAGGTTCCAGTGGGTGAACCTCTCTTTCCCCAGAGAGTGAAGCAGGAAAACGAACAAGCTCTTACAAGAGCTTAGTGATTATTCAAGGGAGTATGAAGAGCATAAAAACCCCTTGTAGCAGATTCCCCCCAATAAGAGACAGGACCCTAGATTGAGGGTGAAGTAGAACTGAAGGTTTAATGGTACAGCTGCTTCTTTTATACAGTATTTCCCCACAAGGTTACCGCCCAGGTGGACCTTGTAGGGCACAGGACATGAAATTCACAATCCAATAAAAACAGGGTATACTTGAACACTCCCAGTTACTGTACACAAACCCTCCCCTCTGCCTATGATACAATTAACAAAGACAATGGATTAACTCCATTACCCACAGGCAGAAAACACACATTTCTACCCAAAGTACAGAAACACCCCAAAACTCCAACATATCCCCATAAATGGCACATCCCTGGATAGCTCTGATCTGGGTGAACAACATATCCAAAAATCACCCAGATCAGAGCAGGGGAAGTCTCTTTTGACCGACTGCACGCACATTTTCATGCCCAAAACTGTTCCAGAGAATTAGGCTGTGTGGCCGAACTATTTTCCAATACTAAGTTCAGTTCAAATGCACGAACGGGGCTGTTCATGGAAATAGCCAATGTTAAAGTGGCGTTCGAATTGTCGAACGCTGTTCGACTCCCGAAGTTCCGGAGAAGATAAACTTCAGCGGTGTTCGTGCCATCGAGTGTCCGAATTGAGTTCCATGAACTCGACGACAAAACACAGCGTAACACGTTCGACTAAACAAGATGGCCGCTGCCACGTGTTCTACTATACGAATGGTGACCACCCAGCCATTCGTCAATTTGGCTGCGGTTAACTCCCAACCTGGGATGTAAATTGGCTGCACACTCCACTTGTGTGTGGTCCGGCTTTTCGGTAATTCGAAGTTCCACTTCGACCACTTCGAAAGTTTAAAGAACAATTGTTTAAAATAACAAACAGGCATAAATAGTATCTTTAACCACAATAACGTAAAGTCACAGGGTAAAAGGCTGGCAAGTACTCCCCTCCAAAAACCCGTGGCAAATTCAGCTAAAGGGGGGAGTTTGCCACACTCTGCTCTGTCCCAGCCTCCTGTAACCTCTGCTGTCTTGTTTGCCAATGGGGGAGCTATGGCGGCTGCTCTGTCTCCCTACGATTGTGGCTGCCATGCGGGAATCTGGGTGGGTGGAGACTGGGGCAGAGTTAGGACAATGCAAAATGGCGCTGAGTTCCAGGAGTAGATTTATAGATCTCTGTAACTCTGCCTGAAGGGGGGGAGAGGCTGGCCATGTAACTTATCTTCACTTTATATTCTGCTCACTTCCTCCAGTGAGTCCAAGAAGTGAGATGCACAACTAAGATAAGGAAATAAAGTAGATACAGTTCTTGGTTTAGCCTGGTCTGCAAAAGTGTTGGTTTTAAACTGAGTACGTGATTGGGTATGAGAATGTACCAGATCTCTAAATACAAGAATACCAAAGAAAGTTAACAGGGTTCTTTCTTACAAATCCTGATTCTTTTCTTGTTTTGCAAGTTAGTGTAAGTAGACTCATTTAATGGAAATTCTTCCTTTTGTACACTTTTTCTTTTTTGGACCATTTCCTCATGTTACCATGTTGGTAATCATCTTGATAGCTTTTAAATTTTATTTTTTTAGTGAGGATAACTGATTTCTCCAGTCTATCCAAATTGTATTTAATTTGTGTGGATAGGCTTTTGAAATCTTCTGTTTCCATAAATGGTTCTAGTTTTTTTATTTTTTATTTCTTTTACAGATTTATCAAGTTTGCTCAATGTCTCAGTTCTGTTCAATGATGATATGTATATGTTATATTAAAAATGTTTCTAGGGCATTGTTCCGAAATTAGGGATCGACCAATTATTGGTTTAGCCGATATTCTGAATTTTAATCAATATCGGTATCGGCTTACAAAGATACCGATATTGCCAATAATGCAGACCAGGGCTGCCTTCAGGGCATGACAACCAAGACGGTTGTCATGGGCCCGGCGGATCGCAGCACACTCTTACTTACCATCCCAGCAGCTCCCTTCAGCTCCCCTGTCGAAATTTTGCGAGTTCCACGGCCGTCAGAGCGTTGCCACGGGTTACCACGGCAACGCTCCGCACAGCACGCAGGCTGCGAGAGTTAGACAGGGGAGCTGCTGGGAAGGGAAGTAAGAGTGTTACAAACTGGCTCTATTTAATAGTAGTCTGTTGGCAGTATGTCAATAAACCATTTATTTGTGTAAGTGATCAGTATACCCATCTGTAAGTGTTTTCTGAATTTTCCTCAATATTACAATGTAGGTTATGAGGTGAGACACAGACAGAAGGTGGTTAAAATTAAGTATAGCAAGTTTATTAAAAATAAATGAAATCTTACATATAGGCTTAAAATAATCCGCATAAGCACACAAACAATATATTTTGATCAAGGTGCATAACAAAGAATGAAAGAAAGAAACAAACAAACCCCCTTAAATACCCTCCTAAAGTTTCTTTGAGAAGTCCACGTTCATTGGGTTTTGGCAAATGTCCAATTAGCATTTGGTTTAGCAAATGTCCAATCGCATTGTTTGATTTGGTGAATCTCCAATACAGTCCTTCAGTTCCGTAGAATAACCAATTAGGTGACTTTCCAGCAATGGCCATCTTAGGTGAACTCCTATTAGGTAATGGAGGCCATATTATTATTAGAATCAAATAAAGAAAGATACATTTAAACAACAATTTTAAATTTAAAAAAATGCAACAGTTTTGTCAAAAAGGGTATAATAAAAAAAGACGTAGAATCACAATACACAATGGTAGACAAAATGGAAAGGAAACATATTTTAAAGTATAGAATAAGGTAAATTAAAACAGGAGAGTGAACAAATGCCCTTTATATGCAATTGCAATTCTTAGAATAATGTTCTTTAAAGAATTAGAATTAAACAAATCTAAACATTTTAATAAATTTCACAGTAGCGACTCAGGACTATTGATATTTGTAGAGATAGAACGGGGGGGGGGGAGGTGGGGGGTGGACGGCGACTCAAAACATCTAAGCAAAAAGGAGATTAAATGGATGTTCGATTTGAATATCTTATCTCCAATGGGTCTTAATATAGAGTTTGATGTTAACCCCTTAACGCCGTTGCGGCGGCATAGAACGCCGTAATGGCTTGCAGCCCCAGGAGGTCCGGTGGACTTACCTCCGCCGCGATCCTCTTCTGGAGGGCTGTCCTAACAGCCCAGGCAGCCCTCCCCTGGCAAATGAGGCCCCTGGGGGGCCATGCTGGATCTGCCAGAAGGGGGACTGTCTAAAATGTCAGACAGTTCCCCTGCTGGTGGGAAAGTAAAAAAAAAAAAAAAAAGAATTAAACATGTGTAAAATTAAAATAGAAATTTTAACGTCATACAAAGTGTATTTTAATATTAATATAAGTACATATATTAGCATTAAAATACACTTAGAACGACGTTACATATATATAATATGTATATATTATATATATATATATATATATAATAGATATATACACATATATTTTATATATAAATACGTATAATTACAATAATTAATAAATAAAAAAATAAAATATTGAAACAAAATTTAATATAAATTATA